>PDNC01000180.1:1714-37654 GCA_002572885.1 Blastomyces parvus | reverse complement strand
AAGTCATATTCACCATGCTTCCTGAGCTACACCAGCTTCGCCCGCCATACACCTATGCCACACGCACCCATATAGGAGCGTAACTACGCTACATGCACATACTAATAACTGTGACCATGCTACAAGCATCCACGATGCCACTTAACAATGCTATAAGCATCTACAGGAGGCTTCTCCTTCATACAATAAGCACACGCAGTGTATCTCATACCTGTACTTAGCATAGTAGTCGCCGAGGTCGGCTCCTATGAAGGGGAAGGGCAGCTGTAATGCCAGGGCATCGGAGAATCTATAATGCGGCATAGGAACCACGGGAACGTAACCACCCGGGTGCTCTACGCCACGTATATATATATATCTCAGCTGAAGAAGACGGTGAAAGTCTTTTCTCTTTCTCTCTTCAGTGATTAGCTCTGATATACTCTGATCTAACTGCAATACAATGCTGATATTCTCTTTCTCTCTTCAGTGATTAGCTCTGATATACTCTGATCTAACTGCAATACAATGTGGATAGCTTCTTCTTATCCTTTTCAGGCATAGTTTCTATTAGTTCTTCACACTGTTGAACCTACCCTCACAGGTCCATGGCGGGGTGGCTGATAATGAGATAGGAAACCGCGAACCAGGAAATTCATAGAAACCTCCCTAGGGCTAGAAACCTCCTTAGTACCTGTTTTAGCTAGCTCTCTAACTGGCATAGAAGTAGAGATGCTTCAGACTCTCATAGTAGTGATTTCCGTCTTTCTGTTAGAATCATCTATTGCTAACAATCATCCAGGCACTTTCTGTCGCCTGAGTGTGAACCAAAATGTCCTGAATCAAAGAACAACACGGGCAGCAGCATGCTCCACACCAATCACTGATGCATCATCCCTCAATGTTGAACTTATTCCCTATCTTTGTGCACTCTAACACCTGAATTCCTGACAGCTGCAAAGAGAAGACAGAACCAATGACAAGACTAAAGGCTAAAGAAGAGAATTGCTTATCCATTCATATTTAGTGAAGAGTTGATATCAGCTATAATTTTTTAAAAAAAATGATCCATAATAAAAATTTATAGTTACAGAATCATAACTTTAAGATTTTATGTGACAAGGAACTGGTATGTTCACAAATACAGCCAATGACTTTTTCTAGATTTGAAAATTTTTGAAAATTGGCAAGCTTAAAACAACTGCAAGCACCAAAAGATAGAAAGAAACAGGATCATGAAAAAATATCTGCAAGCTTAAATTAACTATTAAAAAAGCAAAAAAAGATCTGCAAGTCAAAAGGATCTGCAAGCCAATTCTCTAAAAGTTAATTCTAAGAATTTCTTGTGGCAGGGGTACTCTCAATTGCATGATGGCTAGAAATATTAGAGTGAATGCATGCTTTCTAAACAAGTAATTTAGCGACGCTTGCATTTGCTAATATAGAAATGGAATGGCTTCAGTGGGGCTGAACTTTCAAAATGATCAGCCCTGAACACTCCTGCTACCCCGGACATAGTTCAAGAACTACAATAGCCCAGTTTCAAAACACAATGGATTGCTATGGGATGAGATGAAAGCCTAGGCTAGATTTACTTTTCAAAAAGAACTTAGTGTGGTTTCAAATTGAGCCTAATCTACTACAAACAGAATCTTTTCATCTATTCTTGCTTCTTCTCAAGTTTCTCTTGCTTTCCCTTCTTCCTGCTCTAGACTTCTGATATTTCATGTAGTTCTCGCACGTTGTTTGAGATGGAGGGGGATAATGCTTCTCCCGTTTCTGTAAGAGCTACCTCTTTCCAGGGCTGTGCATGGCACTCACTATATCTCTGTCTGGTGGTGGAAAGTGGCTGTTCGAAGCATCAGACTTGTTAAAATTAATCGTAAAGTACTGGTTGTCTTCATGGATGAGGAGGTAGACACCCTTGCAGTGACAGTCATCAAAATAGCTACACAGCATACACTGGAGGGTGCCTTTCCATCAGTAACACATCTGCACGAGGCTACTGCGCTCAGTCCATGGCTTCTTGACACACTTTGAGTCCGGTGTTTGCATGGTGTAGCATTTAATTCCAGTGAACGTGAAGGATCTGGAACTTGATTGTTATCACTTGATATTATGGGGAGAGGTCTCAATTTATAGCTATGAGTGAGTGTTGTGCTTCATTAAGCCAAAAGTCGCTTTTTAAAGGTGTACATCTGTCGGGTGTGACTAGTCGGTTTGCTGCGGTGCTTGCATGCTTGGGCCACAATTTGCGATCCGAAACCATGGCCCTCACCATTTTGATTCGCAATTGAACTCGGCCACACGATCCGAATAACGCGATCCGAATACATGGCCATGATTTGCAATCCGAAACCGTGGCCCACCATTTTGTCTCAATTTTCCACTCGGCCACGCGATCCGATCATTTATGCTAAAAGAGAGCATGAAAGTTAAGAAGGAAAAAAACCAAAAGCCGACACCGACAAAGACGAAAGAAAAGGATAAAATAAACAAATAAACATAAATTAATGACTGGATTGATTGGGATTGGTAGCCCTGGACTGAAGCCGATCATTACATTTGTGTCGCATTGATTGCAGGTAACGCTAGTCTGCAATAGGAATCGAGAGCCCAAACGGCTAAGCTTTAGCTACGACGCTCGACTGTCTAAGTTAATGCATGTTGAGGCGTCGATGTGATAAGGGGGTGAACCTTCGACGAGGCGTGGACGGACCATCGACTTGGATATACAGATATCTACGAATTTACCTCCTTATTTATGCCAATCGCCCGCTTTGACTGACACACACCTGAAGGGCGTTGTTCAATAATATACGCGTGAACGCCTCCGTTCGGTATATGGCACCTACACACTTACCAGCCGTCGGCTCGCGATCGATCAAGCAAAAATCCAAACTACAAACAATGAGAACGACTACCAACTCTTGGGCAAAGGGCCTTTTCCCGGCCTCCACCACACACCATCCCCCCTCTGTTGCAAGCAGATATGCATCCACCCTCCAAACCCCCCCGCCATCATCATCATCATCACCACAATCTCGACAAACCAACCAGACCCTCACAATCCCCAATCTCCACTCGTCCCCCGCGCCCTCACGCACCCTCAGCTTCGCCGAATACGGCCCGCAAACGGGCTTCCCCCTCCTCTACTTCCACGGCTACCCTTCCTGCCGCCTCGAAGCCCGCGCCCTCACCCCGCCCGCCCACCGCCTGCACCTGCGCGTCATCGCCCCCGACTGCCCCGGCTTCGGCCGCTCCACCTACGTACCCGGCCGCCGCACCATGGACTGGCCGGCCGACGTGCGGGCGCTGGTGGACCATCTGGGTCTGGCGAGGTTTGCGGTTTTGGGGGGGTCTGGCGGTGGGCCGTATGCGCTTGCGTGTGCGAGGGAGACGGGGGTGTGCTTGCGGGTGATGGGAGGATGGTGGGCGTAGGGGTGTTGGCGGGGGCGGGGCCGTGGTGGGGTGCTGCTGATGCTGCTGATGCTGGTATTTCAATGTCAAGGCGGGTGCTTGCTAAGGTAGCGAGGAGGTGGCCTGCGGGGTTGGAAGGGGTGAGTGATTTTCTGGACAATCGGGGTCGGTGGGTGGTGGGCACGTGGGTGGTTCAGAGGTGGTTGGATCGGTGGCTTGATGGCGTCGAGGGTGCTGAGGGTCGTTCGGGGGAAGTAGAGAAAGTGCAAGAGGGCAAGAAGAGCTGGAAGACTGGTCAGACAGTCATCGCGACGACCACACCGACCAACGATGACGACGACGATGCCGATGCCGATGCCGATTGCAGCAAACCGAGTAATGATAAAGAACGCCGCGAGCAATTCCTCCAACTCATCTTCGAACCGTTTGCCAATGGCAGTGCGGGTTTTGTGCAGGAAACGCAGCTTCTGTCGGCTGGTGACTGGGGGTTCCGCTTTGAGGATGTAAACTTTCACGATGTGCTGATGTGGCATGGGACCGCAGATGTGAATTCGCCCATCAGGATGATCAGGTATATGGCGGAAAGGATACCGCATTGCGTTCTGAAGGAGTTTGAAGGGGTGGATCATTACTCGCTTCTTGTTGGGAAGGATGGGGCGAGGAGGTTGGAGGCGATTTTGAGGGAGCTTGTGCCGGCGGAGCTGGTTAGGGGGGTTTGTTGAGCGTGGGGAGGGATGGGATGGAATGATGTGGGAAACGTGGGGTGCTAGTCCGGGCATATAGCTATATGCCCTGCTTAGATTACTCTCTCTACTTTGTTCTGTATGATACCCCGTTTTAGATTCCTTGGATTTCCCTGTTCTGACATGTTTGCATTTCTTTGAGTGTAGTTAGTATATGTAGGGCACTGAGGCAGTGGTAGTTTTATTTACTGGCTGGAGAAGCAGCTTATCTTAGTATAAACTTTATTCATGATATTTTCACCCTTCCATGGAGCTAAACTGAATTTAACTTTAAACTCCAACGAATGAAATAATGGCTTTAGGCCCGAGAGTGATAATTCCAATAACGGCCACCCATTTAAGCCACCGGAGTCAAGTTTTCACGACCATACATCCTGTATAAGAGAAAGCCTGTTAACGATTTTCTTCGCAAGCTAAAGCTCTTTGTTTGATACGATGTTTGATACGATCTTAATGATAATGCCGTCTGGCTGGAAGTGGCCGTCGATATATTCTTTAGTCAAGTACGCTGGAGCAGCCAGATCTGCGATCTGTGTACCAAGGGAACCACCATCAGCTTCGCACTTGAGGATGCTGTCAGCCTCCGGCTTCTTGCCACCATCGATGGTGTCTGCAATATCGGCGAAGAGGATCGACGAGTCGTATGTCATGTTGATCTTTTTGGCGTAGGCTGCTGCTGTGCCGCGCGCATACAGTACCCATTCTCCACAGTCAGGCGCATCGGCCGCCTTCATGGTGAACACTATTAGTGGACGGGTTAGCAAATCTGTTTCAATTGGCATCTTTAACATGACTGTTGAGCATGATCGCAACCCAAGCACATATACATGAATAATAAGGAATTTATTAGGCCATACATCGACCAATTCTAGTCTGCCGACCATAGGCACGCAGATAGCTTGCGATGAAGCTGACATCTTCTGCTGCGACATCCTGCGGGATGTCATTCTTTCCATTATAGCAATGCAGCTTGGGAGTTTCATCAAAACAGATACGGCGAGGCTCAGGCTCAAAGCCAGTCACAGTTGTCGGCAGGGCGGCAGCTCGCGTGGCCAGGAGGACAGCAGCATACTTGAGGAAGACTGTGGAAAACAACATGTTACCGGAGTTTGTGGGCACAGATGTAAGAGAGGTGGGATCAAGGCGGTTTGTATTTCAACTCTCATTTAACAAGAGGCATCCATTATCAATCCGCAAGGAGGGGTACTTATAGTACATCCATCCGCCTAACACCTCCATGCTGGCACGGCCCAAATTCTGTTCACGGCGAGTTTTGAATGCAACAGCGATGTGACGTTGAAGAAATTGTCAGGCCCTCGTTCAGCATAAGTAGGGATCCATGAAAGGATGATATTTCAACTATGGAGAGTAGTGGACAGCTGAGCGGCGCAGAATAGTTATCTGAGGGAGATCCGAAATGAAGAAGATTAACTAAGTCAGAAGACCAGCCCAGCCCATCCTTAGTAGTACTGGGGGTCACTCTGAAGTTTTATAGGCAGGCGTATTTATAGTACATATAGGTTGACGATATAGGTCCATTCGGCATTCGGCAACTTAAGCTGCGCGGCAGGGAGTCGGCGCCTCTTTAATCTAAAGCCGGGGACTAAGAAGGTTGGCAGGGGAATTGGCCAATCAGCAGGATTGATTTGACATAATACCCGTTTTAACTTCGTCGATCTCACCACATACCTAGGTACATGCAGACATTGCAATGTCGATGACTCGATATAGACTCTGTTAAGGTCGAGGTCTTTCGCGCGGGAGTGACTCCCCGCATCCCCGCACCCGTTGTCAGACCCTAAGCCGGATGCCGTACTGGTCGGCTACTTACTCCCGAGGGACAGTAGTTATGTATGTATGTAAGACCCCCGACTTCATAACCAGCCGGGACCAGGCTCCCACAAAAAGAAGAGGGGGCGGGCAGATAGCCGAATATCAGGATGTGATTCGAAGAACAGCCCAGTCTCTGCAGTAATGATGACGGTGTTCAATAATTGCCCCATGGATGTAACTGCAATCTGTCAGCGGACTCTTTTTTTCTTGCGATTGTACAGTACATATATATCTCTTCCTTCCTGATCCCCTGCCCCCCGCTTCCCCCCCCCCCCCAATTTATCGGACAAAGCCCCTGAGTCGTTCCGAATATCTGCTGCTTCTAAGATATCTTGTGATTAGTAGTTTCAGTGATTCAGTGCATACATGCTGCGAGAGAGGAAAATGCATCCGCACTGATAAAATTGCTTCTAGTTGGATCCTGCAATCAGCCTTCTCAAGGTCAGAGCAATGGCGTTTCAGGGGGTACTTTAGTGCAAGCCACTATAAGCCACTATCACACCTGTGAATCTGTATGAACGATGTTTTCGCACTGATCTGGATGTGGCATTCACATATAGTCGGCGTCACATCACCTTCCTTAAATGGCTAGACTCTACAAAACCTTCATATTATATAATCTGAATTTCAGATTGATCTGATTAGATATGCAATTTATTTGTATACAGAATCAAAATTACAGAGAAACCCTATTTTTCTAGCATTCTGTGATCATTTGAAGTACTAAATAAATCTAGATAGAAAGGCCATGCATACTGTACATGTGTCAGACAGTAGCAAACAACTGGCTGAGACACTTCCACCATATAAATAGCCACATAGCTAGCATACTTCAATCAACCAAGCTTTCCCACTTCCATCAACATGGACAGGGCTGGCTAGGTACCTGCGGCTTGGCGTTGCCGGAAACTTCTCATGAACAACATCCGCTCTCGCGATTTGGCTCTTGGCGAATGGCTTCATCAGCAAACCTTCCTTCACGGTCGATATTGTCAGCTTTCCTGATCCTTCACTTGTCAGATAGTTACCCAAGTACCCTCTGCAACCTCATCGTTCATGTCTCCGCCATCGAAATGTTTCAAGACAATATTAGTATCCGAGTATTCGGAGTCCAGGGATCACTCTCGACAGGCTACTGTAACGTACAGGGAAATTGCCATGGGCTATTCGGAGATTGTGCTCGAGGATTCACGGCTTTCGATGGAATATACCGTTGTGGCTAAAGCGGGGTTTACACCGATGAAAAATGAAGCAACGATGATAAGAATTGGATTGCCCGCATTCTAAATGGGAGGTAGAAAGTCGTTTGTTAATCAAAGAGAGCTTTGTTGAACCCATAGGATATGAATTCTTTGGCGTTGTTTCTTGGATTTCTGTCCCTCGTGGCGGGACAGGCTAACTTGTTATATGATCCTGCAAAATTCCCGAACATTCCAAGTTATGGACCACAGGTAATAGAAAGACTTTACTACTTGCTGTTTGACCGGGCAGCCTGGCTGATAATAACTGGTAGCCTAACCCTCCATACATGGTGGATAACCAACATAACTACTACAAAACTGCACCAGACAAAGGTGAGTGCCGGCCCACTGACTATTGGTCAACGCGCATCCTTATGAATATGGCATTAACCCTTGTACTAGGAGAACAAAATGGGCCAGTATGGCTTGAGTCTGGTAGTTTTGAGGCCTACATGTCACAGCACTTAAAACAACTTAATCGCACCTCTGTTGATGCTTCTGAGGACTTAAACAAAGTTGCTGGAAGTGCTCCAAACACTACTGCTGCTAGTAGCTACTGGTTGCCGAAGCTTGCCCGTTTGGGAGTTGTAAGTGCTTTCTTTCTACTGAGTTGTTCTGCTGAGCTAATCTAGTTTTATAGCAACCCCTTGCTGGAGCCGATTACAAGTTTTACCGAGATGTTGTGGAGTATGGTGCTGATAATACAGGTGAGAAAGATGCAACAGAGGCAATAAATGCAGCAATTGAAGATGGCGACCGATGCGGATTGGAATGTGGGAATACATTTGCCAAAGGCGCTATCATCTATTTTCCTGTAAGTGGGTTTCTCTTCTGTACATGTCTATTAGTCTTAAATTAATTTTTGCTATTATTCTAGCCGGGAACATACAAAATCTGCCGCCCTATCATTCAGCTATACTATACTCAGTTCATTGGTGATGCTTTGGACCCGCCTACAATCAAAGGGTGTGATACCTTTCAAGGCATTGCCCTTTTTGATACAGATCCATATGTTCCTAATGGTAATGGTCAAAATTGGTACATCAACCAGAATCAGTTCTTCCGTCAAATTCGGAATTTTATTTTTGACCTAACTGAGATGCCTCTCTCGACGGCTGACCATGACCAGCCGCTTGTACCAACAGGTATCCATTGGCAGGTCTCTCAGGCTTGCTCATTGCAAAATTTGGTCTTCAACATGCCTAAAGGGACTGACAGTAACAAAGTCACTCATGTTGGCATTTTCATGGAAAATGGTAGTGGGGGATTTGTCTCCGACTTGGTATTCAATGGGGGAAATATTGGCTGGCGTGCTGGTAAGTAAATGACCTTCTGAGCTTCTGATTAGCTATTTAACTGTGTCGCTGCTAATACATCTCTTTTGACAGGCTCTCAGCAGTATACAGCAATGAATCTCAAGTTCAATGGCTGCCTCACTGCAGTTCAAATGATTTGGGACTGGGGATTCAATTGGCAACGTATTGAGGTTGATGGTGGAGCCATTGCCTTCAATATCAGTGGTAGGGGCGGTGACACCGGCCAGGGTGTAGGCTCGGTTTCCATCATTGGTATGTTTATAATACACAGCAATGTACATGTACATGTACGTTTAAACCTGAGCTGACTTAAGCAGATTCGGTGATATCCAATTGCCCAATTGCTATCTTGACCAACTCCCGGAAAGATGGAGTCAATGGTCCCCCTAACATTGTCATTGACAATTTGAAGATGAACAGTGTCGAAACAACAGTTCAGAGTGAGAATGGTGATGTCATTCTTGAGGGCACTGATCATGTTAGCCTCTGGGCAATTGGTCGTCGCTATGATGGGTACAATGGAACTTACATTTCAGGTGAAGTTGATGCACCTCAAAAAGGAAAACGCTTGCTGGATGAAGATGGCAAGCTCTTCTATCGACCTCGCCCTCAATACAAGGACCTCAAGGTAGATGAATTTCTGATTGCTACTGAACATGACTGCAAGAATGATGGAACTGGGGATAATACAGGAGACATTAATGCTTTTCTTGAGAAGGCCAACAAGGAAGACAAAATTGCATATTTCCCCGCAGGTATCTATAGAGTTGGTGGCACTGTATTCATTCCAACAGGTTCTAGAGTGCAAGGTGCGAGCTGGTCACAGATACAGGGAGCTGGGTTCTACTTCAATGATATTCACAATCCACGTGTGGTAGTGCAAGTTGGTGAGAAAGGTGATGTAGGTGACATGGAGATAGTTGATATGATGTTCACTGCTCAAGGAGCTACAGCTGGCGCCATACTTGTTGAGTGGAACGTGCATGAGGACAGTCAAGGGTCCGGTAAGTCACACCTTTATGTGAACTGCAACTATTTAGCGCAAATGCCATTTTCTAACTTCAGGCATGAACAGCTGCTATGTGGGACTCACATATTCGTGTGGGAGGAGCTGCTGGTACAGATCTAGATATAGAGACTTGCCCAAAGTTTGAGTTTAGTGATGCTTGTATTTGTGCTTCACTCTTGTTCCACATCACTCCCCAAGCCTCAGGGTATTTTGAGAATGTTTGGATATGGCTTGCGGACCAGTAAGTTAAATTTCTTTTATTGATGTTGTTGAATCCTTATGAACACCATCGATAGAGGGCTAATTTCAGTATCTGATCAGTGACAATGACAAGAGTGTCTACGATTCCCCTGATAAGATTGCGAATCAAATTAGTCTATACGCTGCTCGTGGAACACTGATAGAGTCTGAAGGACCCTCCTGGCTCTATGGTACTGGCTCTGAACACACTGTTATGTATCAATATCAAGTATATGGAGCAAAAGATGTGAGCGGCCACATAAGTACAAGTATCATAAAGTCATGCGTTGTACTAATTGGATGTTTTCTAGATATATCTCGGCCATATTCAAACAGAGACTCCATATTATCAGCCAGTTCCTATAGCGCCTTTACCATTTTCCTCTGCCAAGGAATTTCCTGGTGATCCATCTTTTGAGAAGTGTAAGACCACTGGTTGTTCAACAGCTTGGGGTCTGCGCATTATCAACTCAGAGGGTATCACACTTCACAGTTCAGGATTATACAGCTTTTTCCAGGAGTATTACCAGGACTGTGTTCCAACACACAATTGTCAAGAGCGTATTCTTGAAGTTAAAGGGAGTAAAGATGTTGCTCTTTTCAACACTTTTACTGTTGGAATTGTGGAAATTGGAACTGGAATAAAGTAAGTGACTTTTTTTCATGAGTGTACCTAGACATACAGATGTAACTAACGTTTTAACTTTAGCCGTGGTGCTATTTTCCAGAATGATTCAAATCAAAGGTTTGTTTATTTGTGTTGTAGTTCTTTCTCTGCTGAGTTTAATCACTAATGATGATTCTTCAATCCCAGTGGATTTACAACCGAGGTTAGCGTTTGGATTCCTTTGGAAGGAGACGATGAATATGATATTGTTTATGTCGGGCCTGAAGTCTATGATAAGCCATCACTTACATGCCCAGCCGATTGCATTCTTGTGTTTCCTACAAGCTCACTCTCTTCAAAAACAACAATTGACCCTGGTAAATATACAACTTCTGTCGAGTATGGGCACCGCAGCACAACAACCATCGGTGGACGAGAAGTACCCACATTCTACACAACTGTCACTACGATCACATTGACTATAGACCCAATCACCACAGATGGAATGCCCTACTCAAACATCAATATCACTGAAGGACAGACAAGTACTCCTCTTACTGTACTGCCTAGTGTTGATATTCCACCCATTCCTGTACCAATCCCGGATGGAGAAGGGAAGACAACCACTCGCAATATCACAGTTCCACCATGGCCAGCTATTACCAGAGGACCACCGGAGAGCTGGAACAATCCTAATGCATCCCCTACAGATGGCACGAAGGAAGGAGTTTACCACACTCCTTTTGTGACCACTGTTGTTGCCACTAAACCCACTGTTTCAACTCTTTCATTTCCATCAACTGTCAGTCCGATTGTGGTGAAATGTCCACCCCACTCAAAAGTTCCTTTCAATACTCCGAAAACAACACCTACAATCAACTGTGGAGTTCCCACAACAGTGTCTATTGGGTTCACTTGCCCTGCAACAAAAGTTGTTACATTTATTGGTTCCTCCACAGGTGTTTTCACAGTTGACTGCACTGTCTCAACAACATTCACCAAGCCAGATCAAACAATTACTTCAGGGCCCACGAATAAACCAGTGAGTATTTTCAAATATATCTGTAGACCTTTGAAAGCGATCATTGTGGTGCTGACCATACGATGCGACAGACAAATACTCAGCCACCGCCAGTATGGCCAACATGGCCGCCTCGAGTGGTCACACCAATTGAAGAAGAGGTCAAAAAACCAGAGCCAGGTAAAACACCATGCAAACTCTGGTTCTTCTCTGTAAGTTTTAGAGTTACATGAAATACTCTAATTTCGCCTTGACCCCCCTGATTGACTGGATACAGTTCTGTCCGAACGGAGACGAAGGTGAAACAAAAGGCTTACGCTGGAATCTCCCACCGGGCATTTACCCACCGTGAGTAGCGTGTTTTCAATATACCTTCAATTGTTAAGAGTGGCACATTAACATAATCTATTCACAAACATAGGGGCCCGCCACCCCCGCGCGCGATAGATCTTCCTCCATCATGGACGATAAAATCGCCTCTCCCACCCTGGCCCCCAATCACGTAAGATTTTTTGTTCAGCCCAGTTCTTGAAAACTGCAGAAGTACAGCATAAACTGACTTGCACTTAGTGTTGGGCGAGATCGTATCTTAACATACCCCAAAGAGGAGCCTACTAAATGCGAGAAAAAATCTGCAGAAATATGCATGACAACCGTATTTAAGACTACAACCACTCGTGGAACAATTACCTCCACAGCCTCATCCACCAGTTCAACATGTGATACAATTCGTGGGTGTTCAGCATCAGATTGGGACACAACAACTACTAGCACAAAACCAAGTAACTGTCCATCATCACCAACAGCCCGTCCCACTGGACGGCCCTCTACACCCCCTCCAGGTTGCCCTGCAGATGCTCTTGTATATCCTTCCGACATGGACAACGTGGGGAATATTCGCCAAATTCTTGCTAAATACAAAGACAAATATTTGGAGGTCAGATCGGAGGCGAAACATTTCACAGTATTCTTTTGGATTCCTTACTTGGACCAAGAGACCATGAACTCCTTGTTAAAATCTGTATGGACCCTATATGAGTTGAAGTATATGAAAGCAAAAACTGATTTAATTACCTAGCCCGATGTCGCAGACGCGTTTTATTACGAACACAGGCCTGATTATGGAGATACTAGAGACATTAAACCTAGTGGGCTCGCCCGAGCCTATGGTATAAGTAATCCCATCGAAGTCCTCAATCCTCATAGCCAGGATGGTGTCGATCCTTTGAATAGCACTGTGGTGGTTCGGGACAATGGCAATGCGGATCCCATGGCACCAGCTCCAACAACACGAACAAGCCCATATACTTGGGATCTCTCACAGATCTCCATGCCGAGGCGTTTCATTTGGAAAGACAGTGTCAGTGCAACTGTGGCCGATAATGGTTGGTTTATGTTCCATCATGACAAAATCGCAGGGGACGATCAATATATATATATCATGAATGCAGACAAAGTCGAGGAAATCCATCCAGTGAGATCTCTCATTTTAACTCTTTGTAGCACAACATATTCAACGTCTTTTCACTATTAAATTTTTTCAGAATACACGCTGACTAAAGTTCAATCTGCACAGGAAATGACATTTCACAATGACATTGAATACCTACGGCCGGATGATCAGTATCTTTGGACAGGGCCCATGAATCCTGATGTGTATCACGCCACTGGGGTGGCTTCCAAGGTTTTAGGGAGGAGTTTGGGCTCATGCCAGCTTTGTACACTCATTATTGCATCTTTATTTTCCGGAGTTTCAATTCAAGATGAGAGTATTATCCTTGTACGATATTTGCAGCTGTTGGTAAATATCATCGACGATGTCATAGACAAAAACCGGATGGGCAAAGCAGTCGTTAACATGAGCCATGGTTTCTCAGCCCATCGCCTGGGCCAGGTCTTCTTAAGCGAGTTTCGTAAGCATCCATGCTCCCCTTGTGCTGTCTACTTGTGTTTTTCCAATTCACCGTTCAATTCCCATCCCCTATTATTTTGAGTGTATGAAACTAAGGAGTCCAACACCGCTTTTTTTGCCTCTGCTAATTCTTATTCAAATACTGGGTGCGCCTCATAGATCGGCTTCTCGTTGAGCTAGACGGTCTGAATGTTGTTATAGTTGTCACAACTGGCAATGATGCCGATGACACACCCGGTATCAATACTTTTCCTGCCTTATTCGCCCAGCCCGGAACTGAATATTACATACCAAATATCATTGTTGTGGGAGCAACAGATATCCATGGCCACCAGGCAAGTTTCAGCCAATATGCCAATTGGATGACCACTTTTGCTCCTGGGGAAGATGTTTGGATTCCTTTGGGTAATCAGGGATATGACAAAGATGGGGGAACTTCGTATGGTGAGTTTACTCTTCTTCTCAATAGCACAAAGTTACCACAACAATAAATCCTGCGGATAAAAAGTAGTAACAAATATTATTAAACCCTAGCCGCCCCTTTCGTGTCTGGTTTAGTCGGGTATTTCCGGTCACTACCATCCCCTTGGACCGCCCAATTACTGAATCCTGCCAGTGTTAAAAAGATGATAAAGATTTTTCACCGCCGCTTTGTCGTCTTGGGTGAGTCAATAGAAGATATGAAGATGAAACCTGTCATCTGGAATGGTCAATTTGGAGACTATTCCTGTTTAGCTGATTATGACACAATTGAAAAATGGGATCCTGAGAAACACTGCCCAAGGATCAACCGGCGCCTTGCTGAGGAGCCAAATGAGGGAGAAACGGTAGCGCCTTGCAGTTTTGATCCAGGATTATTTGACAACCCACAGGAGCAGTTGGATGGCACTTATTGTCCCCGCCTTCCTAGGACTGATCCAAATGGCCACACTGTCAGCTTCACCAGTAAAGCTGGAGTGAAGCCAACTCCCACATGTGCATCCGGAACCGGCTGTGGCGGCCACTTATGCACAGGCTTTTTCTGTTCACCAATGCCAACAGGAGTGCCCCCAGATCGCCACGACCCGAAAGATCCAAACGCAAGCAGTCGGGTGCCGACGACCACCGGGCCCGGTGACCCAGAACCCACATGCGATGACAAATGCAAGTTGGACAAAGGCAACCGATGTTCATGCGGTGAAAATGGATGTGACTCAGAGTCGCCAAGCTGCTGTGCCAATGCCAGCTGTCCAATGTGTGAATGTGGGGGCAACACCTGCTCCCCCAGCTCACCAGCCTGTTGCAAGACTGAAACATGTCAATGGTCATGGACTGGTGGCGGCGGAGGTGACGGAAGCGGGAAACCTCCAGGGCCCCGTCTTGGTACTTTGCTCTTTGCTTTGGACGAAACCTACACTTCGCACCCTGGGGGTGGCGTGTTGACCCGCTTCTGGAAAGTGTTCTTGTCAGAACTTCATAAAGAGCCAAATCCGTGCACAAGCACGCCTCTTATAGTTGTAGACGCGTCCTCAGACCCAGAGAATCGCCCTAATTACCCTCCATCGATCGAATTTGCAGTCGGGCCGGGGCATAGGTGCGCATACACAGGAAACTCAAATGGGGCAGGCATTCTGGAGTGCGATGGGTCCAAACACGCTTCCTGCAAGGCCAGAGGTCTAGATGACAAGAAACTTTGTTTTGGCTCACCCCCGTCAACCTTCTACATGGCTGTGGATTGTAAGTTCTAGGCTGCGGATGGCCAAGTACGAACAAGGGTTAGGGAAGGAGATAAAGACCCTCACCCAGCAAGATAGCAAGAGAGGGCGAGGTTTTTGTAAACCTTTTAAAAATGAAATGAAATGAATGGCTTCCTGGCTGAGAGAGAAACTTTGAATCCACATTTTATTACCACAATGAGTTGTCCTATCAAAAGCTAAGAATTTGTAAGTTTGCTATCAATCGTCAGGCTATAGAGAAGCAGCAAAGCTAGCGGTCGAGAGATCGCCGGTAGATTGGCGTCAAGTAGGTCGCGGCTGTTGCAGGGTTTTCAGCATTACTGTTCAAAATAAATTGTAGTTGCAATTCCTCACACAATGGTCAAATGAGGGGGTGCTAGCTTACTAGCATCAGAAGCGCTATGCATGAGTGGGATTGATAAGTCAGCTGTATCATTGCAATCTTCTCATTATATTCATTATTTTTGCTTTTGTTGATACACTGATACAAATCTAAAGTGTTACATATTGAGCATTGTCTTTGAGTGATACAGTGCAAGAAGTTTCTGATCATTTCTAGCAATAACTGGATATCCACACTCTGGTTTTTATGAACCCCGCAATATTTTAGAGATTTTTTTTTTTTGTCAAAAATGCATGTCTTGACTGTCTGTCTAGTGGAAAAGAGCAAGGCTAATACTCATGTCGTCGAATCCGAGGTCTTGAACCCTTATTCAATGTCATGACCTCATAACTCAAGAGTGAAGAATAGGCCGTCAAAGAGTGCTTCTTAATGGGAAAGTATGTTGGACTAAAGCACGTCAATTACATCCGGTGGATTGATTCATTATCCAGCCCTCTCAACTTCGCGTTTGGCCACCACATTCCTCGTTATCAACGTTTTGATCCCATGAGGTAGATATGCTCTCCACAGGCGTTTTGCCGAGGACTGCAATTTCTGAACTGGTATCGCATACATGATCGTTGCAGAGGTAACAATGAGCACGATTTTGACAAATATCTGAATACACCTTAGATCCAGGGAGTATTACCTATCACTCGATATATAAGTCGCATATCGATGCCGCTCTGGCAAATGAATATCAGAAGTATGTGTCGCCTAAGCACAAAACTATCCATACAAGGAAAAAGACGCCGTATAAACATACTCGGGATGGCTGTCAAGTTTCTCGTCTCCCCTCATGTCAAGTGATCAAGCCAAATGCTTTGATTTAATTATTGCCTGCCTGTTGGTATGTGAATAATTGAATTTATTCGTTATTAAATCCTTATGGTTGTTGTATGTCTGTCGACTGGTTTCAAGCCGTGAAAGCTGAAGATGAAAAGAGGGTCAATCTGTCTTCGAAACAAAAAAAATGGAACGAAAAGAAGCATCAGACATACAAAATGCGGCAATATGAAAGCACAGTTTAAGCGTAAGTGAATAGAAACACGCTCGTGAACTTTATTTCTATTCTTTCTTCTCCTTCTTTTCTCCCCTTGTTGGCACCCTAACAAGCCAATAGAAAAACACTGCACCCACAATATTCACAGCAATGAATGCAAACAAAATGCCAATGTTGAACCAGCAATCTGCAAAATAGATGTTGACATTCTCAAGGTAATTGTCAGATGTCCTGATTGTGCAGAACTCACACATGTCAGTTTTATCTGGAGTGAGGAGACAACCACCAGCAAACAACATATATTGTTGAAAGTACTCTAAGCAGGTCTTTCCTGGAGGAGGGGGGACTCATAACAGCTCAATTGAGGAACACTGGATTTCAACACCGGCGATCCCTGTGGAAAGAACAGAGGAAACAAAGTAGTTGAACAGAGAGAGGCAGTACAGGAAGATCCAGAAACCGGGCATGGCATCCAGGGTAGCAAGGACACTGTGTGATTATCAGTTTAGCGAATGACTACCACAGATTTTTGAAGATTACATATTATAGAGTGCCTACCTGCAGAAGATGAGAACTAGTGAGAATAACAACTGGCTAATATTGTCAGCTGTTTCAGCTAGGTCCATTCCTGAAACTATCATAGAACTAAATGTAGAACCATAAATGAGGAAGATTTATATCAGAAGGAACATGATACTGCTACACTCTATCACATCATCTCCAGCATTCCACTGAAACCCAATCAGATAGTACCAGGCAAAAAAAGCAGAGACAGCCATGAGAGTGTTCCAAGGAAGCTCTGCCATGACAGCTGAAAGTATGAAAGCTTTCCATGAGTACATTTTTGATGGGCGCTCGCGTTCCTATGGGAGAGAAGAGTGTTAACTTCTCCAAATCTACACCACAACGGGATTTCTGACCATACCTTGTATAAGGATCTCATGGTGATATAATAGGGCATGCTTTGCTGTGTCATTGTAGGAAACATAATTAGAAGCATAAAAATTCCAAACAGTTGATTCTGTAATCCCTGGAGACTTTTCAGGGCGTTGTAGAAGGTGAAACTGATAAACAGTGGCTATACAGTAACTTAGTATTTGTATACCTGAAGAACTAGACAGCGCAATCAAGCTGAGCAATAATTTGGCCATGGCCTTTACTAGTTGATCAACAAACTTACCACAACAATAGAAATAAACACTTTGAAATAAATGTAGACTGGATTGCACCAGTACTGTTGAAACATTCATTGCTGGCAAATGAGATATTGATACCACAGCAGCATTGCAAATTCTAGGAATTCTTCTTGAGAGTTCTGGTCCCTCTGTGACAATTCCCTCTTCATATCAGCCAACAAATGATGCACTTCAACCCACTCCAGGCTGGAGTTCCAGATTTCTGACCAGTCTTTATCGGTGTGAAAACCAGGAGCAGCACCAATAACTAACTTCAAGCATCCACTCAGCAGGGTTGGCGTCCGGGGGACACTTGGACGACCCTTTCTTCTTGAAATATTCAACCAATGTGCTCATATTGTCACTGAGATCTCCAAAATAAACTGTTTTTTCCCCTTTGGCTAAAAAGAGCAATTGATCAAATTTCTGCATTAAAAACACAGATGGTTGGTGGATTGTGCACAGGATGGCTTGTCCATGGTCAGCTAGTTTTTGCATCAGATTGCAGATGAACCAGGCCATTGAGCTATCAAGGCCAGACATAGGTTCATTGAAAAAGAGTAACAGGTCAGGCTTGGCAGTGATTTCAACTCTGATGCTGAAGCATTTTCATTGCTCAATGTTCAAGCCCTCTTCAAGGACACCAACAACCGCATCAGTGTATTCCTGCATGCCTAAAATTTTGATGACTTCTTCAACATAGGCAATTTTCTCGGCATGTGAAGTGGTGAATGGTTGGTGAAGAAGAGTGCTAAAGATCAAGAATTCATGGACAGTGCTTGTTTCTGTATGTAGATAATCATTCTGTTGTACATATTCAGTTTTCCACTGAAAGAATGTGTCACAAAGATGATCATCAACTAACATTTCCTCTGTCACAACACTCATTGTAACATGATTAGCTAAAATGTCAAGTAGAGTTGTCTTCCCTGCACCAGAAACACTCATTAGAGCTGTTAAAGTTTCTGGCTTTACTCAATCATTCACTTGATTCAAGAGTTGTCTTTGTTGACTTTTAATCTTGATATCATAACAGATGTTTTCCCAATGAAAGATGGACACTTGCTTAGCAAGTGAACCAACCTCTTCAGATCAATTTTGTTCTAACTTTTGTTTCTTATAGAATGACTTGCCTGTCTCAGGATCATCTGCATTCTTATTCTCATGCTTTTGAGCAAGCTCAGGAGGAATCTTGCCACGGCAATATACAAGAACCTCACCCCTTGACAGCTTAGCACTCACTAATTCTGATGTGACTATGTAAAGAGCAAGAAAAAAGAAGAAAAAGTCACAGAGAATTCCAAAATTTCTCCAGAGATGCTCTGCATAATACTCATATGAGGTATTCAGCAGCTTGTCACTCTCAATGAAAGTATTCCCGGTGACAGCATCTGAACCCTCACAAATTTTGAATTGATTATCAAAATTCTCATAGCCAGGTTCTGAGAGAATAAAACTTGCACATGGAAATGAGCAGTCATGAAATTCATTAATCATCAGCAATTCAAAAGCATAGTCAATTGAATTAATATAGTTTATCCATCAGACTCAGACAATCATATCTCACAAAGGAACAGTGAATTCTGTATAGATAACCATTTCAAGAACAATTACTGTGATTGAAGATGCAGTCTGAGCAAATGTTCTTGAGATTGAAGCAATGAAACAGAAGATGTTTGACATGATCAAGGTAGTAGAGAATGGAAACAAGAGAAAAACAAAATAGTGACCAGGGGTGTGATGTAGGTTAGCAAGGAAGTACAAAATCATGTTGAATGTGATGGAGACACATAGTTTTGCTGGAAGATCAATGATAATGAAGCTTATCACTTCAGCAGATGAACAATACAGTGTGTACTTATAATGCTTTTTCACAACTGATTATTGCTGTCACAGTGTCATAACCTCAAGAGTGATTGCCAACACATTTAGGAGAATAGTGAAGTAGATTAGCACACCACAACTGAAAAAACTGCTGATGTCATTAGATAAATTATAGAACATAGAAGCCACAACAAGAGTCATGACAATATTACTGATGATAGATGTCAAGGTCATGAATAAATCTTCCTTTAGCTGCTGAACTCCTCTCCACATGCAAAGTCTTATTTATGTTCAGTAGAATATTGTATACAGAGATTTGACTTGATTAGATTTTGATTTCTGAGCACTGCAAGATGCATTGAACTGATCAAGCTGCTGTGCATTCAAGGGATATTCATTCTTGTAGACTTCTATTTTCATGAGAAGTGCTTTGCAGTCAGAGCTCTGCTTCCATCTTGCTGCAAACTCATTGGAAGTATGTGAAACATGTGCTTCAAATCCATCATGTATCAATCACTCCTCTGGGTTTGTCAGAGATGTGAGGAAATCACCCGTTGTCTGCCGATCCAGGCAGTAAAAACTCATGTCAACAAAATATTTCTTAGTGTTGATTGTATTCTCAAAATAGATCTGCCTCTCTTCATACAACATCATTGCCTTGTCAAATATATCATAGATGACTTGGCTTGCTTGATATATTGCTACAATTGCAGTTATGCTGGCATATCTGGTAGAGAGGTGTAGTGACTCTACAACTGTGTGAGTGATAGCACTATCAAGGCTCTGAGTGCTGTTGTCCCAGTATTGAAGTGAGCTTCTGCAAAGTGTAGTTTCTGTGATACTAATGTGCTTTCTTTCATCACCAGACACACCAGAGATGTATTCATTTTTGATCTTGGTGTTCACTGTGTGAGAGAGGTTAAGCATGACCATGACAACATCACACATATGTAACACATATTGGTTCCAACTGACATCAGAGAGCTGATTAGCTGGAGCATGAGCTTGTGCAGCAAAATAGAGGGTATCACCAGCTGTCAAGTGAGTGAAATGTGTCTCTGTTTCTGTCTGATAGATAGCTTCACCCCAGAAATTTTTATGCATCTGCTTCCATGAGATACCTTGATACTCAACCAAGGTGTCTTCTCTCAAGTATAAATCATGTGTTTCACCAGCTAGAGTCTTAAGAAAGGTTGAGCACCTGCTAATGATACAAGTCAGCCTCCTCTCATAGTAATCAAATGAGGTGCAAGAGAAGATCATCTTACCTCTCTGGACAACTCAACACAACCAGCAGCTCTCCACTCTTCACTAAACCTTTGAAATTACACAAAATGTTGATGCAGATCTTTTGATCAAAACCAGCCAAGCATTTTACAATTCCATACATCTTCAGTCAAATATTAGCAACATCAGCTTGATAGTCTGCAGCAGTACCATAGCCATGCATGTTCAGGTTGCAGAATGAAACACTGACAGTGTGACAGGGATAACACTCAGAGTCCCTTGAAGTAATATGAAGGATGGATTTCATCCATTTGTGCAAATTAAATTTTTCATTATGAGAATTCAATTCGGGATTGGATTCAGAGTTGATGAAGGGGTTGATATCACTGTCAGAGTGCAGGGTGCATGTACTGCTTTGAGCTGAAGCGTGGGACATGCTGCGAGCAAGGTCCACCAGACCCTTTACTTGCACCTCCGTCATTCCACTATCATCTGTCTTAGGAGCACCATTACTGTCAATGGTGATGGAACTAATAGTATGAAAAATTCCATCATGATTGCTAGGCAGGGCTTCAGCTTCATTTTCTTTCCCATGGTCTATTCCCAGGGTGTGTTGGCTCCCTTTCGAATACATTGGATCTTAGATAGGCCTCTCCTCGTTCCGTGATGGACTCTCACAGGATGTTTGGGAGAAAGAGTTCAATAATAAATTTGACTGGAATAAAGCGGGGGGTATATTACAACGGCATTAACAAATTCGAGGGGGAAAAAAGGGGTACGGAAGAATAGGGGTAGAATAGGGGTGCCTGTAACAGTTTGTAATATCATGTATATACCCCAGAACGGGAGCAAAGAACTCGGCAGGATAAAAACATGCAAGGGAGCGAGATGCTGCCTATTTATCAATTCATTTTTGTATCCTTGAAAGACTCACTGGAGATCCCCCTTCACATCTCCAGTTATATCTTGCATCCATATTTTTAGTCGCCAGCATCCGGCTTGCCACCTCGGAGAGTTTAGCATTTTGAAAATGCCCACACGCGGAGAGATTAACTCTCCGGGCACCATCAATGCAATAATAAGAGAATTCAATGATTGTTGTATTCTTTAAGAAGAATATGCATGCATGCAGAAGGCATGTGTTGCATCCAGAGAACATGGTACAAGATTATATACGTTGACTCAGCTGCTTACAGAACATCCGTCAGAGTTATCTGCCCTGACTAACTACGGCCAAGGATACGGATCCGCAGCGGAATTGTCAAGGAACGTACCTAGGTATGTACATGGACTGTACACTACAGGGCACAACAGAGATTTAGCACGGTTTGTGCAGAATACTCCTAACAAATCCCAACCCACACCCATAATGGCTACATCCAAGGAGTGGCAGAAAATGCTCAACGAAGAGTTGTACGGGGCGTGGGATGCGTGGGATGCGTGGGATGCGTGGGATGCAGACTTCCAGGCAAAACGGTCAACGCTGCAAACAAGCCTGTGAGAACATCAATCAAGCAGGCAATGTTTCTCGACGGCGTAGAGTAGAGTTATGGAGAGAATGAGAGCCGGCCAGCTTCGTCATCTCGGCCCCTTCGGTATACCCGAGCTCTGACCAGCATTATTGGGAACCGTCGCCCCCTGCCGCCCGTCCATCCAGACCCAGAAATGGATGCAAAGCAATTCCAAGATACAGACCCCGTTGTGGAGCCGCCAATTTCTGTGGACCATGGTCTCCATCTGAAGGTCGGAAAAGGAACTTTTCTGAACTTCAACTTACTTGTCCTTGATACATGCCTCTTCACGATTGGCAAAAAAGTCCTATTTGGGGCCTAACGTCTGCATCTACGGCGCCATTCATCCCTTAGATCCCGCCGTGCGGCTGGGACTCGAAGGCCCCGAGGCCGGACAAGAGGTGCACATTGAAGACGATGTGTGGATAAGCGGTAGTGCTATCATATTAGCCGGCGTGAAAGTTGGAAGAGGCAGTACGTACTGTGGGTGCAGGCTCGGTTGTAACCAAGGTATATTTTCTCCACCTATTTTTGCCTTGTTTCATTTTTGCTACTGTGAAACGAGGTAGAGCGGGAGGCAACAATAGTGGAGTTTAATCACATGCAATATATATTAAAGAGAAGAAAAGGAAAAATTGAGGAAAAGAAACAAGAAGTATTGTACTAGCCTTTTCTACAAGACACAAGTAAAGTACCTCGAAACTCAGCGGCTCTAGTGAAAAAATAAATAAATAAAAATAAATAAAAACTTTTTGATCAACAGTTAGCAGCACTACCTCACTATGAACGTGCCCCCTTGTTCGTAGATCAACTAAGGTATTCTCAAATATCTATCCTTTATGTACCGAATTGGAACAGGTGATGTGATGTATACCTGTACGGTTAATTTTACTGCATGTGCGAAATATCTAGGCAATATATTTGTATATAACTATCTACACTCCTAGACCAAGAACAAATATATGGTATCTACAAATGCCAGATATGAATACATATATCTAGATATATACAATGACTCAACCAACCACCAATAAAAGGTCACAACATTCCGGTCCCTATCCTACACCTCCAAACAAACGCAAAGGCTCTCCACCACTTCCAAGAGATCTCTCCCTTCCCGCCATCGTGAACTCGGGCGGTGACTCATCCAAAACCACTCGACTTGTCTAGCATTTGTATCGAATGACAAACAATAGCTGCTTCACAAGATGTACGTGCTTGACACAGCCTCGTTAAAATCGCATGGGATGCAAGTTGGAATAGATAAGGTGGCACAAAAGTTATATGATCCTATTATCAAGGTGTATGATGATACGATAGCTCTGATTGAAACCGAATAGGTTTAATGGTTGCTCTGTTCTAGCGAATAAGTAGTATATATGTTAGCCCAGCTTATCTAGTTTAAAAATGATATATAGGCCCAGCAAATATGTTGAAGCAAATGCCAAGATACGCTAGCACAAACATGGCTTGATCCAAATACCACTCTAACTGTATCGTTTCTTCATTACATACATCTTAGGTACTTGTGGCACAAAGCCTAGGAGAAGATTCGATGCAAACCAGGTAAACAATTCAAATGGGTACCTGGAAGTTCTGGCTTCGCCTAGATTTATGGGTATTTTGTAGCAAAAGTATTAAAAATTAGGAAGGGCCAGAAAATACGAAGGGATATGATTCATTTGATTGGTATTTCTACGTGTATATGCTCGTGGCAAAGTGGAAGCAGAGATTGTAAACATGCAGAGGGATAATGAGGTGATGGAACACAACCACGGGGACGTGGGGAGTATTTGTGGATGCAAGAGAGAAAGTATGGGGCTACGGGTCTTCTGGGCTAACCGTGCTGTGGACATGGTACTGCGAGGAAAGATCGATGATGTAACTCAAAGCTGCGAGGTCAACGGGCGCCAAACCCGAACAGGCGACGGCAGGGCCGACGCGGCCAATGGGCGAGGGCCAGATGCGCCCGCGTACCCACTCCGTTTGTTTACTTAATACAAACAATTTTTATTTATTATGTTAACAGATAGTTTAAAAGATGAAGAAAGCCAGATTTATTCTTAAATAATCAGAGTTCAAATAGTTGATAAAATTTTAGATATTTTTAAATTTGTTAACTTTTATAAATACTTTATAAGATTCTCTCTCACCACAGCAAGCCTCCAATATCCGCCCAAACACACTGATATCATTCCCATTTATAATTCCTATGTTGATGCTCGGTCAGACGAAGAGCACCTCCTTACAATGCCCATGCCCATGCCCGTGCCCCTCTTCTCTGCGCCCGGTGGCCTCACTGGAATAACCGAAAGGAAAATGGTCGCAATTAACTTATAACAGCTTAGCTGCCCAAAAACAGAACTATATTTGCTTTGAGCCAATGAAGAGATAGTTGCACCCGGAAAATCAGAAAGTCCGGAGGCAGAGAGTTTACAAATTCTATCGAACAGCAAACGGTCTCCTCAAAAATATATTTCCCGCCCCCGGAGGGAGAAGGCACTAATGATTCGTATTCCCAATTCTTAAAAAGCTTGTACAAGCGGAGTTTAGAAGAGACAAGCAATATCTCAAAACTAGAACAAAGCCACCACCAGCAATGATATTTCTACCGCTCTGACTAAAAAATAAGGAGAAAACATCTCTACCTCATCCTAATAGCTCTTGAGAATACCAGTGATAATACTACGACATTTTGGACAGTCATTGTCAATGGCAGGACGAAGGCATCCTGCACAAAACTGATGTCCACATGGCAGAAGGGTCCTTCACTCCGATGGGATAGCATAGCAGATCTCACATTGAAATCGATGCTTCAGCTCCCGTAATTTAATCTCAAGGCAGCATGCCTCACACCAATCACTGATGCACCATCCCTCAATGTTGAACTTATTCTCTATCTCTGTGCACCCTAACACCTGAATCCCTGACAGCTAAAAGAGAAGACAGAATCAATGACAACACTAAAGACTAATGTAGATCACTGCTTGTCCATTCATATTCAGTGAAGAGTTGATATCAGCTATAATTTAAAAAAAATGATCCATAATAAAAATTTAGTTACAGAATCATAACTTTAAGACTTTGTGTGACAAGGAACTGGTATGTTCACAAATACAGCCGATGGCTTTTTCTGTGTTTAAAATTTTTTGAAAATTGGCAAGCTTAAAATGACTGCAAGTGTAAAAAGATAGAAAGAAACAGGGTCATGAAAAAATATCTGCAAGCTTAAATTAACTATTAAAAAAGCAAAAAAGGATCTGCAAGTCAAAAGAATCTGCAAGTCAAAAGAATCTGCAGGCCAATTCTCTGCAAGCCAATTCTAAGAATTTCTTGTGGCAGGGGTACTCTCAATTGCATGATGGCTAGAAATATTATTGTGAACGCATGCTTTCTAAACAAGTAATTTAGCGACGCTTGCATTTGCTAATATAGAAATGGAATGGCTTCAGTGGGGCTGAACTTTCAAAAAGTTAAGCCCTGAACACCTCTGCTACCCGGACATACTACAATAGCCCAGTTTCAAAGCACGATGGATCGCGAAGGGATGAGATGAAAGCCTAGACTAGATTTACTTTCCAAAAAGAGCTTAGTGTGGTTTCAAATTAAACCTAATCTACACTTTTCATCTAATTCTTGCTTCTTCTCAAGTTTCTCTTGCTTTCCCTTCTTCTCTGCTCTAGACTTCTGATATTTCATGTAGTTCTCGCACGTTGTTCGAGTGCCTTTCCGTCGGTAACGCATCTGCACGAGGCTGTGCTCAGTCCATCTGTTCGATGTATTTGCTATCACTTAGCCTGTAACAAGTTGGCATATACAGCAAAAACAAAGGTAATTGATTTTGAAGATTCAGTAGAATATAAGACATTGCTTGCAGATGCGCGAATTTTGTCAGACCAATCAGTCTGGCTTAGTAATCCTTCCACCATATAACTTCCCACGTAGCTAGCATCCTTTAAACAATCAAGCTTTTTCACCTTCCACATGTTAAGGGATAGAAAGACGGTAGATTTGAGTCCAGAGTTAAGGAAATTGAATATTACTATTTATGGCGCCTCTGATTTTGACTGATTTAGAACAGTATAAGACCGACAAGCAAGGGCATGAGGCAAGAGGAGATATCACCACGCACGGACAAGGCTGTGTTTTAAATACAAAAGGGTACTGATAGATTAAGTCTCACCTACTACGATTCACAAAGCAGTTCTCTGCGCTTAAACGCGGCCAGACATCGAGCGCTCGCGGAGGATATAGTACCTCTCCGCTGTCTTTGTTCGGATCCGTTTCCCCCAAATCTGGAATCCAATAGATGAAAGATTGATGACAAAAACCAGCATTGCGATGATGATAATGGTATTACGGCGACCATTGTATTCGAGCCAGGGTTGTATACCAAAAGTCGTGGCTCCGCAGATAATATTGCGAAGGAAATTCGAGAGCTGCACGATCTCATCCTCCATATCCGGATAACTGTCCAGCGCATAGCCCATAGCAACCGGCGTGGACGCATCAAGGTAAATTCCGATAAGGACGAGCCCCAGGCATGGAACAATCCAATGGAGACCGTTATCTGCCCCTAAGCCGTACAGCAGGACTCCGCCTGTTCCGACAAGAGGCATGAGGAGATAAGCCCAAAGTCTGTGTTCCGGCTCGTAGATGCCACCCCGTTTTTTGGAAAGACGCAGAATCAGCCAGTCGGTGAATAACCCGCCCCAGAGAGTACCAATTCCTGCCCCGATAAGCAGCGCCAGGGGCATCAAGCCAAGTGTCGAGGGACTGAAATTGTACGGTGGCTCCGAGAAGAAGGTAGCCAAAGTTGTCAGAACCAAACTGACCATGAATGAGCCCAGACTGAATTGGATACTCGTCCAAGTGGCTGCCGGCAACATGATTAACTCGAACATGGAAAATGCCAACTGCCAATATCCGATCTTGATGTCGTGGTTCCTTCTGAAGAGGGTCATTCTTTTGAGGTATTGAAGAGGCTGATCATCTGGTATGGGAGCCTCGGATTCGGGCAAATGATCGGGAACCTTCTCTGCATCATGATGAAATGCCTGCTCGTTTTCCTGGGCCTGTATTTGCTCCATATCATGCGGCACAGGGTTGCGTGCTTGAAAATCGTTCCTGGCGAAGGAAGATTCCTCAGCGGTAAAGAAGAACAGGAGTGTCACAACTCCAAAGAACATGAGAAGATACTGGAAACACCATTCCCATCCCTGGGCATCTGCTATGTATCCTGCTGCCAGAGGTGGAAGAAAGTTACCGGCCACAATGACAAGCACGAATATACTGATCGCATTCCCTCTTTCGTGAAGAAAAGAAACATCCAGAAATGCCACATTGATTGTCGAGTATGCAGGGCCGGACCCGAAGCCGGCCACAATCATATACGCCCAAAAGAGTTTGATATCCGTCATCATGCGCCCAAACACAAGACCAATCAGGATCAGGAGTGATCCGAAGAGGAAAGGAAGCCTTCTTCCATATTTAGTGGCCCATGGTTGTATGAATAGGATACCAATACCGCACATTAGCACTAGGAGAGCCTGTCCGTAGGTCAACATGGTATAGTTCGTGTTGAGAGCCACGGTCCAGACACCCCAGACCGGCGCAGTCCAGACGATGCTAGAAGAATCATAGTCAGAACGGAGAAGTCACTATCTTTTTCAACGGCTGCGGATCTCACCATGCATTCGCCAGAAATCCCCACAACGAGATGATTGTATAATGCCAAATCTTCTTTGCCTTGGACCAGTTCTAGTTCACGAATCAGCCTCATGACATCGGCACTTAGAGGAAGTATCAGGTCGTATGTAAGTGTATACTGACAAGTGGATCATTCACAGTATTTGCCGGTTTAGGAATTTTCAAGGTTGAATCAGCCTTGTTGTTTTGCCCTGCGCTCGTGGATGTCAGCTCTATATTTTATGCATATGCTGGAATGGTCTCCGTGGGATCCAATGTATCAACTCACCCAGATGCACGAGCAGCACAGTGCCTGGAGGATTCTCCGTCGTGTCATGGAGTACTACTTCCTTGATATCCGACATTGAGCATATGTGTACGTATATATCTTTGTGGGACGTGATATCAAGAACTAATAGCACGAGGGAGAAAGACGGGGTTGGCCAGTGGTTGAATGTGGACTCGAGGATTGCCCAAGCATTTGGCTGGATTAAGGGCTTCTTTTATATGAAGGGTCAATCCTCAGGCTTCCCTCCTTCCTTTCTTTTCTTTTATATTATTCGTAATCCCAGCACATCGACCAAAAGCCATCAACCATCCTCCCTTCACCCTCCCCGAACAGAACAAAAGCAAAACGGCAAATCAGCAACTCTTCTCAAGGGTGCTCCTAGTTGGTTGGAAACTTGAAGCCTCTTTCTGGGCGGGACATCTGGGACACGAGGGGGATCCTAGTCAACCTGCCTGATTCGGCCTAGAGTGGTACTTAGCCGCTACCCTGGCTTTTCCTCCTCGCTTCCCCGCAAAAAAACGACACCTTATGCCCGCAAAGACCGAAAAAACTAAAAGCTGGGGTTGGACCCGGAGCCTAGAGCTACAAGCTTGAAGCTGGCGATATGGATCATTGTGATGTTCCACTTTGGCCACTCCTACAAATCAGCCTACTACTATCAGCCTACTACTATCAGCCTACTAGGTCTTGACTATCGCATACAGGATACCTTATAACGTTCTTGCTCGTCTAGCTTCAAGCTTATGGAAATCCAAAAACCACGTACTCGGTCGCGTACCGGCTGCTCCCAATGTGTGAATGTCAGTCGCAAATGCGACGAAACACGCCCGCTCTGTGGGAGGTGTAAGCGCCTCAGATTTGCATGCGATTACACACGCCGTCTCATTTGGAAAACGGTGAAAGTAGCAAGGGCATCCACGCCGCCGTTGCCTCCCACCCCTGCCACTCCGAGTCAAGCGGAACGAACTACGACACCAACAGCAACAACATCAACAATAGCAACAACAACCACAGCCTCGGCCGATCCCCTGCTATCAGCCAGTCCCAGACTCACTATGCTACTCGGGAGCCCGATGTGCGGTTGCCCTAATCGAAAGACAGAAAAGGAACTCTATCAGTTATGTGAGAAACAGAATTGCTTCCTATCACCAACTCCTAGAAACAGCTTGCACACTTAACATTGTCAAACTTAAGTTTCCTGACATGTTTGCATGCAGTTATCACAAACGGCAGCAGTCTATTGAATTGGGATCATGAGGAGGCTCAGAGCCCACTGCAAGATATCGTCTCCCTCTATTGGCAATCTCCCATTATTAGAGATGAAGTCAATGCTTTGATGTCACTACATGTCCAATGTTGCCGGGTTTCCTCTCTGGCAAGTGTCGACCGAGCCATAACCGAAACTATACGCTTTCTTACCTCCCCGTCCGCAATCGGCGAACCCAAGGTGTCAGTTTTCACTATGATCCTACTGTCCCAAATATCCGTAAGCCCCACCAGGAAAGACTGCACTGCCGCCCCCCCCCTCCCCCTATTTTCTAATACGCTAATTTCTCCCCGGTCGGGTACAGATGAGAGCTGGATATGCTTGGACCAACCACCTTCCTCAGACCCTGTCGTTCATATTGGCATGTCCGGCCAATCTGTCCAATACAATGGAAACGGACCTTTGGCCTCCACATGATGTACTTGAGACTCTCGGCGGCCTAGAGATGGATGTGTGGATTGTGGGGCGGCAATCGAAACCAGTTCACATCTGGGCCACTTACTGTTCTGGAAGGCAAGGAATAGAAAGAGTCACGGGCCTGCCTCGGCCACTTTTGGACCTGATAGCTCGTTTATCTCGGTACGAGGATGTTGCAGACGAACTCCGGGAGCTCTTGTTGGGATTACCCCCCGAGCGTGACGACTATGCCAGCAATGTTCATCGATGCTTTGCTCTCACAGCACTGCTCCAGCTACATAGCCGTGTCCGCCCTGTGTCCGACGTGGATCTGCTGATCAATGATCTGTTGGACATGATTCGTCTTCTCCACCTTGTTGTTGCCGCACCTCTCAACCAACGAATTTTGATATGGCCGGCATATGTGGTCGGCTACTGTGTGAAAGAGGTCAAAGATATGAACCTTGTCGAAAATGCTCTTCTACAAGCCCGAATCCTTGGTCATCAAACTAGAGGTGGATCTTTGGCCCCTGAGGAATCCGTATTGGTGATGTTACGGAAATTTTGGGATGAGCGATTGTTAATTGGTGAATATAATGCATTCCAGAGAATGCAAGCTCAGATTCATGAGATAGGCCTATGGTAGGCCTATGATGAAGACAGTTTATTCACCTTGCGTAATGTGTACAACAAACAAAATAACTATCAATTTAATTTAGCTACAGATTGACTCTTGCTCAGTATACACTTTAATTAGTCCCTTTCTGCCTATGAATCGGTCCAGGACGTTTTTGGTTATCATCTCAGTGAACATTTCACCGTGGATGAGGCCTGAGACCCATTCACAGCTCCCTGCGCAAAACACCTCGCCCTTTTCCTTGGTAAAACTAGCTACCATGCCTGAACCATACTCTCGATCCTGCAGATATTCCGGGACCTCCATGCCTTCAAGGCTCGATTCTATAAGTTGCGAGCTAATAAAGCCCCCAGAAAAATTGCTAGTCAGCCCACGTTCTTGCTCTGTTTCTACATTGCCGAATACTTGGGGGCACTTACTATTCTCTCAATGGACCTCCAATCGGTTCTCTACCATTAGATATGTCGCGTTCACCCATGGTTGCAGGGCACATTGCAATGATCTCTAAGTTTGACGGTGCTCCATCAACACATGTGGGGTACGGAAGGCCCTTTTTAAAATAAAAGTCCACGCCGTCGACTTCAAACGCAGCAATATTGACAGGGTCAGTGCCAAAGTTATCACCGTAACGCAGCTGCGTCCCTTCCAGCGCCCAATGATGTGGTCGGTACACCTGGAACCCGCCTGAACCGCGCGGGACCGCCATGCCATAGCGTGTATAACAGCCCATGATACCAGTCAGGCCAACAGTTTGAGCGCCCGGTCTGCCAATTTTTGGCCAGTCCCAGTAGGTTGAGACGCGTGTTGGATTGCGTTCGAACTCCGGGTCGGCTTGGGGCAATTTATAGCAGTATTGAGTGTGCAAAGCTTTGTCAAACCTCACCTGCCAAATATAATTACCACCGAATCGAGCGAGCTTGCCACCTTGATCCACGAAGGCGTCGATAGTATCCCGCTGCTCCCAGGACCAGTACTCATCATGCCCCACACAGACTGCGACCTTGTAACCGGCCAGGCAGTCTGGTTCCGCATGCAAGTCAGACTGGGTGAGATGGTGAACTCGATAGCCGTTTTTCTCTGCCCACACAACAAACGGCCGTTCGTAGGTTGCCCAACCCGCATCAGCGTAGTGTCGAGAGTAGCAGAAGAACCAGGAATATTCGAGTGATGGGAATCGAGGCGTGTCTCCGTGTCTTATGGTCAATGCTCCCGTAGTCTCTCGGGGTGCATTTTGTGGAATCCTGAGCATTCCCCTAGCTATGGGGCGCTGAGTGCTCGACAAGGGCGATGGCTCGTCATTCTGGTAGCCATCTGGCTTTCCCCGGTAGTGATTGGCACCGCCCCAGTCATTGTAGGCGAGCATGGTTGATGTAGCATGGATCAGCACAAAGTCTGCAGCATCTGCAGCAGGCGTCTTGCATTGTTTGTTCTTGACAATAAAGAAGCCCTCGCGCTCGTAGACGCGACCATGGAATTCTTGGATGCGAATGATAACGAGGTAAAATGCAGGCTCCCATTTGCCTTCTTCCAAATGAATTGAGAGGGCTTCCGGCCAACCGCAGCCCACAGCGTAAGCATCGTCCGGGGTATCGCACATTCTACCCTGTAGCCCAGTCTTCAGAAAAACAGACTTAGGCTGATACCCGTCCCGTATAATCTCAATGTCGTATATGTCCGCCGTGGTATGCGTTTTCAGAGACACAACATCTCCTTCGTTGTAAGAGAACCTGTCGCAGTATACCCAGGCCTCCGGTTCACCTGGGTACATACCTGGTCTCTCAACCAGGCCCCCAGGGCGTGACCATCCATAGTCTGCTTCCGTATGGTGTCTTACTTGCTTTCGAGATGAATCCATGTTGCGTTCAAAGGTGAGAGAATAAAATATAGAACTAGAACGGAGAGAAGGCGACTGTCGAACGTTGAACCGTGTCAATGTCATGGGTATCAATATCATAGGGGCTTGACTGCCTTGATATACAGCCCTAGGAAAGCCTTGAGCGGGTGTACAAGTTGGGTGGATCCTGAGGTTTAAAACATGGTTAACTTAATCTGGCATTCATAAGAGGATCCGCGCGACGCGAGGATGGGGCATCTCGCGGAGTCCTAAGAGTCCGAAACAGAGGGCTGTCTTGGTAAGATTTCCGTTGTCTGATGATTTCGGAATATCAGCAGTACCCTCGGTATCCCCAGTATCCTCAGTATTTCTTCTGGGCAGCGGCTTGTTAGTACGGCAGCCTATAGTGACAAATGTGTCAAATGGCTTTCTTTAATGTATTTTTGTGTTTTTTTAGAGTAAAAGACTTAATTCCACATAATACTCACTATAGAGATTCCTCAGGTATAGAGAGACCTTTGAGTATAGAGACCTTCAGGTATAGATTACCCCTGAGTAGAGGCCCTTTGTGGCAGAGATCTAGAGTTCTCTATGTGAGTCTATTTCATTCAACCTCCAATGAGAAGAGCTCAATTACTATTAAAATCAGTATTATTGATGTGTGCTAATTGTAACACTAGTATAAAAAACCCATTTGTCACATTTGTCACTAACGGCTGCCGTAGTTAGGGAGGGCCGGGACTAGGAAGGGCGCCAAGCCGTGATTTACTTCCATGAGCCATTTCCTCTCAAGAGGATTCCCATGAGAGAATTCATGTCACAGAAGAGGCTTTCTAAATAAATACTTAAAGGCTTTTACAAAATCCACGGTGTTCTAGCATCTGACAAGGCCTTCATATCTCAGATAGTAATACAAGAGATTGCCTTTGGGAAACATAGGGGATTGAGAACTAATCACTCAAATCCAGTAACTTCATGTGTCTAGAAATATCTCAAGCTGAGCTAACTGAGTCGCACAGTGGCTTAAAGAGAATACGTGTTTTCTCAGGAACTTGGCTGAATACAAACGAATTTGGCGATCCGGCAATCCGGCGGTGGTTGGTATGGACCCACATAGTTTAAGTCAATCAATTGTAGCGATCACGGCAGTAAGTCTCCAATTGTTTCGAATGCGTGCGAAGGCGTCTAAATGTATGCCTGGTTGATCTATGAAAAATTGTCGACTCACCTGATGCAATCAACCGAAAACCCGTGCTGTAGACCTTCGCAAGAAAACCAGGACAAAAAGGACCAGACAGCCACCCAAGTTACAAAAAGTAAAGGTCAACAAAGTATTTTGTGGGGTAGATGTGACGAGCGGGAGACTACAAGATGACAAGATCAGAGAGCACAGAGAGAGGAGTGTACAGTACACAACCAAAGAAACTTGAGGAACTCCAGCGAAGGCCGTGTGCCGTGTAGGTCCCTGAAGCAAAGGAAAAATTCAATGGGCTATCAGCTTGGAAAAAAGCGATGTCTGGTCGGTAGTTGTCGATGATAGTTGTTCTCCCAATCATCCTTAGTCCGTTGCATCACCCACCGCCCGTTTTCTCACCTCGTTGGGAGACGGCATCTTATGTCTCGTTTTCGGTACAGGAGGCTGCTCTTCACCATCGGTTTGCGCTCGGACAACATATTTACTCCGCCGAGTCTCGAGCAACGAAGGCGAGCTGGTGGTGTCGATTTCGGCAGGATCAGAGTCACCGGTTACGGCTCCAAAACGACTGCTATAGCGCCTGTCGGCGAGATGCTGAAGAGCTTCTTCCGTCATTGAGCCGACCAATTGCGCTGAATTGCCCTTAGACAGTGCTCTTTTAATATCAAATAGGTCCGCTAAAGTAGTCACCACTACTTGATCACTGTCCCCATCGGCAATCACCTCCCCAATTCTATATATTTTCTGACGTGAAACTTCGCTTGCCACCTTGCACACCTCTAGGCACTGCTTTGAAATATTGATATCTTCCTGTAATCGCAATCTCTCATTGTCCTTTCCAGAGTCTCCATTCCGGATCAGCGACTCTAGACGTTCCCGAAGGCGGCCGGTGACCTCTTCGAAGCTATCTCGATTGTCATTCAGAGCTCGGCGTGTGAGCAGTTGCGCTTCGAAGTAATTGTGGATATCATTGTCAGAAGTGTTTTGAGGCACCTCTTGCAGTAGAGAAGATTCTCGGTTTGCCAAGGACTCGATGTAAGACCTCGCGTCATCACAAACACGAAAGCATTGTTTGGTCACTTCTCTTTCGTCTTTCAGGTCTATGGCTATGTCTGAGGTGTAAGCGTTTTGGGAAGTAAATTGCGCCATTTTCTCATTGATTCGCTGTAAGTGGACCTCAAGATTGTATGCTGTGTCCTGGATCATTTCATTATACTCTTGAAGCACTTGGTGGGAAACTTTGGAGGTATGCCTTACGAAAAGATATTAGAAGAGTCTGCAAAAAGAGGAGGAGTTGCAACTCACATAGTAATAGTGCCTAGGCCAACTGAGATTGTTGACTTATAGCCTGCGATAGTGTCTATAAACTCATTGATATCGCCTTTCATAAATTCCATTTTTGTCCAATCTCGAAAGCCCATCTTTGATTTCCCACTGAAAATCTTCATCGATTGTTCAAACTCGCGGCATACTTGGCTGCATCGACCAATAGGACCTTGAAGAAGCGCCAATATTGACATCTCACTATTGGTCACCTGTGCCAATGAGTCCAAAATCTTGGTGAGATCCTCAAGCTCATCTTGAAGCCTACGCAACGTTTTGTTGCGATCTTTGAAGTGTTGGACCGTTTCATAGAGCGACTTCGCGGACTGCACGGCAGCGGTAATAACAGTCAGGACCGAGAAAACAAGAGTATTGTTGGCCGCTGCGGCCGTTGCCCGGCAACCTACCCTAGATCACGTGTACGCACCCATATATTATTCATTGTAGATAGCTCTGCCAATACAATCTTCAACTCTCCCACAAGTATGCTGGATCGTTACGTAAACCCTAGGGCTTCGTAGATCCAAGGATCCTAATGCAGGCTAGTGGCAAGGATTCTTGCTAGGCTTCTTACACAAGAATTCAACGTAGAGATTAAAGAACAAGAATTAAGGATTGTAAAACAGATTGATTGCTATTCTGATTGTCATGATAGTTACATGAAGGAGTGTAAAGAGGATCAAGTTCTCAAGGACAGGAAAATAAACAAATACTGAGCAGTAAACATAAAAGCAAGGAAGGGTCTAACATAGAAATGGTAAAAAGGAAGGACTTGGGTGAGGGATTGCAGCACAGGAAAGGAGATTGAAAAGCAAGATAGAATAGGAAGGATTAGGGCTAGCTTCGCCGCTGACGCTTTCTGACCGAGGCAGTAACGTGATCACCCACCTAATGATCACTCCCACCTAACGATCGCGATTTCCCATACAAATTGACAAAATTATCCACCTTATATATCAATCATTTTTAAATATATTTAATATTTTATTGGTAATTTATAATCTACTATCAAATTTAACTATTATAAGAAATTAATCATATAAAAAACTACATTATTCAAAGTTCTAAATATTTCTTCATATAAATTTATATGAGATGTATTTGAATTACTAGCTGTATTACATATATAAAAGTTCTAAATATTTCTTCATAT
>PDNC01000018.1:0-269274 GCA_002572885.1 Blastomyces parvus | reverse complement strand
GAAAGAAATAAAACCAAAAAAAAAAAAAAAAAAAGAATATCATACATGCGGGAAACAACAGTGGTATATTTCATGCAAAAAGAAACGAACATGCAGACATATATCCCATTAGCGAAAAAAACAAGACTGCGTCGTAGAAGAAAGAAAGGGAGAAGAAAAGGAAAAATCGCTTCTCAAAACACTTTTCTCTCTTTCTCTCACTTTTTGTTTCCTCAACTTTTTGTGTAGAAGGGGGTGACAACTGCCCGCCGGGTTTTTCGCAATTTATTTCCTCGCGATTTGGAAAATACAGTCTATACCTCTCAACTCTTATATCGTATTTTGTGCAGCAAGATCGTATATTTGTTTCGATTTTAGATTTTAGATCGGCGTTATTGGGGGCTGAAGGGACGTAATGCGTAATGTAGGGGAGTGGTGTGGAATGGAGACATGCAACGTGAAGGAAAATATCGATTGGTCCGATATTTAGCCCAACATTCGACCTCCAGTGGCGATGGCTTGGCTACTAGTCCTGGCAATGAGCGCAGGTCGAAGTGATCCAACCGGGTCGTATTCTGATCCTCCACTAGGATGGGAATTGATATCCTTTTGTGAAGTGTCCCAGGTTTCATCGCCAAGCACTGTCAGCCAGTTTGTTCCAACTTCTTGCTTCAATGCTTCAAGTCTTTGACGATAGGAGTCCCCGTTGGTGCTCCAGTCGAGATTCTGAACAGCAGGAAGTAAGTGAGGATTCTTGGAGGATTCAAAGACGGAACTGCTTTGCGACTCTTTAGGAGGGTTGATAGTAGTAATAGTGGTTTTGTGAAGAGGCTTGGGGTCAGAGATTCTGCCGTGTATCTTATTTGAGCTTGGGGCTGGCTCGGCTGTACTTGCGGGGTTCGTAGCTGGGTGTTCGGGAATAGGTTGTTGGAAAACAGAGCCGATGGTTTCAGCGCCGCCAGCCACCATGCTAAAAGAAGGATCATCGTTGGAAAGCTCGACAATTTTCCGCCGGTGACCCTTTTTCCGCCTACTGGAGCCTATCGCATATTCCGCTTGAATAGTAGCAGCGGGTGCTGGTGCATCTGCACGAATTGCACCGGCTGACAAGGCAACTGGAATGTCTTGGGTTTTATCCGCATGATCATTACCAGGTCCTGGACGTCGAATGACAGGAGCCCCTTCCGGTTCTGCAACACGAGACACAAGCTGTTTCTTTTCTGAATATCCGGGACCCGTAGTATCAATAGTAATATCCTCAGAGAATCCTGGAGTTTGTCTGAATAAGTTGAATATGGAAACCCTGTATCCGGAAAATGTTTTGGTGAAAGGATTCCCAGATACCCAAATTTCGCGTAGATATGGAATACCAGTGAGCCTTGCAATTTCGGTAGGATCACTTAGTTCATTGTCTCGTAAATCAAGGCGCTCTAAAGACAATAACCGTTCGATGCCTGCCAGGGATCGGAGACGGTTTCCTCGAAGATTAAGCGCAGTGATTGCAGGCAAGGGGTTCCTAGAAAGAGAATGGAGAGAGTCTATCATGCAGTGAGATAGGTTCAAAGATCTCAAAGCTGTCAAAGATGCAAGGCTGTCGGGGACTTCGGTGAAAAGGTTCCAGGACAAATCCAATGAATGGAGAGTATTGGCAACAGGAGCAAGGCTGGAAACACTGACACTAGTCATCGAGTTGTCCGTCAAGCTGAGGTGGCGTAGGAATCGCCATTTGGACGGAGGAAGAATGCCAGCAGCCAATAAATTCGACACGCTTCCATTCCTTTGGTGGGAGGAAGCCTCACTGGAATTGGAACTCCCAGATCCAGATCTCCGTATTTTGGAAGAGGTTCCTCTGCGATGAGACTGGTGTCTTGAACTAGTGGGCCGTGTGGGTGAAATGCTTCCTGTCCGAGTATGTCTTCTCCCACCCTCAGAAAAACCCCTGACCATGGCGGAGCTGCCTTTTGGGCTGGAACTTGTACTTAAACTGGGCTCAGTTACGGGAGAACCAGGTGCCGACATGGATTTTGCCATGTCTGGTTTATTGAATGTCTGTGGGTTGGAAGAAGCCCCGAGAACTGGAGATGATTGATATTTGGACGATCTCCGTCGCCGTCTGTCAAGGTCATCCAAAACGATCCCGGTCAGGAGGTCCGCAGGGTCATCAATACTGGCACGTTTGAGAGTAAGAGATCTTAACTGTTCGGCTAGGCGATCCCAGCCATAAAAGGAACGGAAATCTACATCGATAATCTCCAGGGCACTGAGGTTTTTAAACGAATGGAGTGGCACAGCAGTGTCAAAGGGGAATTCCTCGTATCCACGAATAAGACGAGCTCTGTGATCCGGGGCAAGTCTCAAGCAAGGGATTTTAGTAAAGGCCGAATACAAATATTTCAGGTCATTTTCAATGGCTAGTTTGGCTTTTTCCGATTTGGAGACAGAGTCTTTGGAACCTAGGCCAAATGAGGACCAGAGCGAGCTCATACCAGACATGACACTACGCACACTGGATACAGAATGGATCGAGTCTCTGTCTCCCTTGGAGCGACGTGGTTTGCTTAAGAAAGACACGTATGCAGACGAAGCCTCTGTATGGATGTTTTCCAAGCGGATGTTCATGGGGCCCACGGGAATGGATATGTCCTCAAACCGGGATAAGAGGTAGAAAAGATGGTGGCTAGTCAGGGTGAGCTTTGCGGGTTTAATGTTGTGGGATGTGAAACTCAGTGTCCCCAAGGATAACGCAGCGGCTAGTGTAGAGGAAGTAGCGGAACGGGCGGAAGAGTCTGAAGCTTTGGAGGGTTGACGCTTCATTTGCAAAGCGTTGGCGAGGGCCTTCTCATGAGTACGGACGAAGCTGGCCAGGTTCTAACAAGCACATTTAATAGATTAGACATGTAAATCAACCGTTTGACCAGAGATTCCGCTGCAACGGAGAGGTCTAGGAGGAAAGAGGACGCTTACTTTGATGAAGAGCTGGCCATCTTCGGTGTTGAGTTTCTCCATAATGATGTCGCTGCCCAAGGAATTCTGGGTCCAGTCTAAAGGAGACAGCGGGACTTTGTTCACTGACAGAACGAGACTATATATGGATGAGAGGACATTTTGAGCGCATCCAAGAAGATGTAGTGCGTCGTGGTGGGAGGGGAGGTAGGAGGAGGACGCGGATGTTGCGGTTGCAAGACGGAAAGGAGGAAGAAGGCTGCCGCCAAACACGGAAGAGGCTCTGGTGACTTAGGAGGCTCAAAAATGCACGCGCACACCACACACCACACACAACATACAACACACAACAGTGACTGTGATGGCTTGGGTGACTCAGAAAGCCCGCACTATCTAACAAGACACTCGAGAGCAGGGCTTAACAGGAACGCGTCAAGAAGGAGGATTCTCTGAAGGAAGATCAAATTGACAACAAGGAAATATTACGAAGCCCGTGGCGAAGTGGTCAAAGGATCACGTCTCTTGGGTTCATGTGCACGGGGAGAACTGGGCGGGGTGTTTTGGGTTTGGTCACCGGGACAGCCCCCAAGAGAAAAAAAAAGGCAAAAAAGAAGGCAGAACCTAGAGAAGGGACTGCAGAAAACAGCTACCTGTTTTTGACAAGAGAAGAATGAAATCCACAGTACAATACAAGAATCCAACCACAATGCTGGACTTTGGGGGAAGCGAGAGAGAGAAGGCCGGAGAGGGAAGAGGGGAAGATGAGGTTCGTCAACTCAATTGCCCAGCCAACAGAAGGGAGGGGGGAAGAGGGAGAGAGGGAGAGGGATAGGTATGGTCCCAGGACGATTCCTCCAACCGGATTGTCCACTGTTCAAAGAGAGACAGGGTAAAGGGAAAACAAAAGAGCAAAAGAGAAGAAGAAGCGAGAAGGGAGGAGGAGAGGAAGAGGACGAGGAGGGAAAGATAAAGAGATGCGGGATAGGAACCACAGGGAGGAGGGACTACCCAGAGCGGGAGAACACGCTGAAAGGGATCAGTCAGGGTGGGCTGGTTAGAGCTGATATTTCTCCATAATTCACCTCGCCGCCGCTCCTGATTGGGGAGGGATGGCCAGCCAAGGGGAAGCCTGCACCGTGCATGGGACCGGACTTCCAGACGAGGGATTTGTGGTGGATGCAAAAGACTGCATACGGGCATGATAGCGCCAGAGGACCGCCCCCTTCACACTAGCTGCTGCACGCTCCCAGTTAGCTTCCTTGCCTGGTTGGCCGCTCGGAAACCAGCTGCCTCAAATCTGTCCCCGGCGCGGCGGCGCATCTCTACGACTGGCACTCGGTCCTCACCAGCGCTGTTTTACGGCGCGCGGACTTTGCTATCTTCGGAGGCACTCTCTGAAGGCTGGTTAAGCCTATCTTGGTAAGGAATGAGCGAGCTGGTGGAGCCTGCTTGGCCTCTCTGCCATGGGGCCTGCGCGTGTGGTTGGTGGCTGGCGAGATAAGGAGTCCCTTCGGCTGGCATTCGCAGCTAGCTACCTCTGTCTAACGCCGCTGATGTACCGCGAGGTACCCATCATTTGTCGGAATTCTCCCTTCATGTGCACAAATCATCCACTTTCACGCGGCCAACCACTAAAAAAACAATGGCAGTTCACGATGCAGATGATCACTCTTTGGATTCAAAATCCACCCAATTGTTCTTCACTTCTACTACCCTCGTTCCCACATGGCCTGAGAATGACGATATATATCATACATAATAATCACCTGGCTCATGGGAAGCTCTGGGATAACGCTACAATGCGTCGATCTGTTGGTCACCCTTCTGCTACCTGTCGTCATCACTACCACCAGCCTCAAAATCATTTGAGAAGGTGGTTATTGGTTGCGTAAAAAGCGGGTGAAGGGGCCGCTCTTTTTACTCTGGTCAGAGCGGTTTGTTGTTTTAACTATCCCTGGCGCCGGAACTGTGTTCGGATTACCCAATATGGTCAGTCTGTAAGTTTACTTAGCGGCATTCCCAGACTACCAGTAACTAACTTTCCCCTCTTCCTTGTCGCCAATTCAGAGTAAACATGCTTTCTACACAATGATTGACATGTTTAAATACCAATCTGACTCAAGAGAGAAACAAAACATTGAGGCTTTGTTCGAAAATTGTTCCACAAAACCGAGGCCGTTGGAGATTGAGATGACAATAAAAGCCGGAACAGGTCCCGTTAGTTTGGTTTCTACCTGTTCTTGACAATAATAAGAACGAGGAGTGACGGACCTAACTAGCGCCCAAGCATTATCGCCGGGCTAGCACTTTGACGTATTTTGAGTTGAGACTGTTCCATAGTTGAGAAGGTGAAACGGGATCTTCCACGGTACAAATTATCTCCCGGCAAACAGCGCTCAGGAGAAATTGATACTACAAGCCATGCTCACGGCTACATGGTTCGGTCTTCGAAGTCATCGAGTCGGTGAATTCTACATACAATGATGGCATGAATCGTACGATTTGATAAGGTTAATTTTTTTTCTGGACCCGGGCCCCTCAATCGTTCAAGGAATGGATACTTCGGGAGAGAGTGGAGATTTTTGTCCATCTTTTCCCTTCATTCTCGCATCTGAGGACTATTGTGCTTGCGGAATTGGTTCGTTTTCTCTTATCCGGTTCTTAATTCCCAGAGCTCTAGGTTGAGACAGCTGCCAGGTACAATATTTTCGTTAATGTTTTTTTTTTTCAGCTTTTCGACCTTTGAAAACTATCCGCTGGACAGGGCGCGAGGCATGTTCGTCTAAGCTCTGGCGATAACCCTTGGTGCGAGTGGTAGTGAGCCAAACCCTAAGCGCGTCACATTCGACCCACGGGCCACCATCCGATGATGTTTTTGGGGTTGGCTTTGCGGCTCAACCTTTTCCATCCCCGCTTAATCAATCAATGATGTTTCCATACGGAGTAGAAAAACATATCATCCAGCTGGCACAAGCGGCATGCTTCTAATTTTTTTTTTTTTCGGTCACAGAGGCGCCAATAATAGGCTAGGGTAGAAATGACCTAAGAGACTAATTCTACAAAATATGGTTCCGGAGAGAGCGACAGAGGAATTTGTCTCAAGAACACAATCTCGAGTTTCAACAGGTAACACTGGAGTTACATGGAGGTACAAGTTCCTCAGTCACAGGTTTCACCGCTCTTGAGAAGAGGTCCAGGATGTACTCAAAACTTCTTAAGAAACGATTCTGGTGGTTTGACTTCGATACACAAATATTATTGATTAATCCTGCGTTATCCGGCTTATTTCGCGCATCCAACACAATTCCACTCTCAAACCACCCGTGGACCCTCCTTTGGGTGTCACAAGGCTACTTTTATGCTGCGATGATGAAGGGGCCGGTGGCGAATACTGTTCCTCAAATGCCATTCGCTGTTCGTCAGTGGCAGTTATTCTCGCTAGGGCTAACGTGAACATACCGCCGACGTTGGAATAAAGAACCATGACATTCGCTCATTTGATTAGGAACACTCCCAAGAGCCAAGACACACGGTAAATTTATTCCACCAAGCTGAAAAGGCACGAAGAGAGTCGCAATCGTAACACTTACCTAGATCTGTCGTCCGGTTAATAGTACCCGCAGCACGAATATGATATCATCCCAGGAGATCGCTGAACCGCCTACAATTTTAAAACCTCAGGAGTCTCAAGAATTCAGTATGTATGTAACATGTCAGACAGCTAGGCGCTTAGGCTGATTTACTTCGAGACTAGGTAAGGCCTTCCACTCAACAGCCTGGTTGATCACCGAAGTAGGGAGCATTAATTATCGTCGAGCACCTCATCGCCTTAATTTGCTGCATAAGTACTCCATACATACAACCGGAATAGACACAACAAATCGCAGCGAGAAAGTCATGTTGCGCCAATATGACGTACAAAAATAACGCCCCGTCTAAATAATAATCCTCATAATTTCATAATAATACAAAATACCGAATTCCGGCCCTTGATTGCGTCCGACCTTTCTGCATATGTGGACGGAATAGATATGATCCACTGCAAATGGCTGTCCCGATCCCCTTCCAAGGTTGTCCTCTTGTTCTCCTGTTTTGCCCCATTTGTCAAGGCGCAGCTGCGTCCGAGGACAAGGCTGCCTGTCAATAAGAATGATCAGAACATTGGAATCCGCGGTAAGCAGATTTCCAAAGTTCCCTTCTTATTTCTTCACCGCTATTGCTCCGCACGCGGGTGCTGTTCTTCCACTTGCTAACTACGATTTGATGACCACACTTTAAATAGTGCCCCTCCAACCCCTCCACCCCTTGTCAGCACAGATGCATTATCTTCCCCCCAAACAACCTTTAAGCCTTGGGGCATGCTGACATCGGCTAACTTTATGACTAGTTAGTGCGTAAACCAAGGCAACTAAATATGTCCGAGATCGCTGCTCACAGTCCATTACCTACAATGTCGAATTGAACTCGTGAAGCTCATCCAGTGGTTGCATATTCACAAAATGTTGTGATTTTCCCAGGAACCTAGATAGGTGGTTGATCACCAGCCTATCTCTCATTTTCTCCTTAGCACTGATCCAACAGCAAAACGAAATAAAAAAAATCGGATAATCGATATTGGCTGATCAGACCGTGCCATTCCTGGGATTGCGGTTGCTGCTGCCTCTACAGATTACTAAAACCTGAGATGCAACGCAGCGTTCCCCCCCATCTAAGAAATAAAAATAATATTAAAAAATAGAACTTGACGGAATGAGAATGAAAGTGTCTCAAAAGCCAAGATTGACAGTTTCTTCTTTGACGGGTGACAACCCCCATGTGAGCTATCAACACCCAGTTCGCCGGAGGCATACACGAATCGCCCCGGAAGCTTTCACGCTTGCATAGTCTTCCGATTCCGTGTTTCTCTTCGGCTCGACCGGAGCGCCAGCCTACTTCAACACATAGCAGCATACACATACCAGCTTGGATCTCACATAACGCTTCCTCACTCGAATCGAACTCTATCATGATAGGAAGGCCTGGCAACAAAAAGGTAAGGAGCGCACTGTTTCGTTCACAGGCATGGCCATCCACTCGTACTCCTCGCCGCACCAACCAGGAGTTACCAGGCTCACCTCAGAAAATATTTTTATATCTTTCAAATTCCCACTTGTTTCCCGCCACCTCCAACTATGAATCAAATAATAGTTAACTCGCCACATTAAATGGTAGATAATGACACCATAGACTCATCACCATGCCATTCCTACCAAACTCTCCCAGGACAACTACTAACCCGAGAAAATGTCTGTCATACGGGCATCCCACCACACACACTACAAACAAGATGACGCCAAATGGCTTACAGCGCCAGGGAAGTTTCTTCACACTCCTGCTCATGCCTCTATCACGGTATGGCCTGTCTTCCACCATTTGACTCTTTCATGGTGTTGGCCCGTGCCATAGAACCGCGGGGAAGAATCAACAAGGAAAAGACGCAAGGCGTCGGAGTTTTCTTGGCTTGCATGGGAAGGGGTTTTTCTTTTTCTTCTTTTTCCTTTCGTAACTTTTAAAGAAGGAAACATTCGGTCTCGAAATAAATAAAGGATAATGCAGGCGGGCGATATCTAGCGGCTACCGCGGCGCGCTAACCAATAGGTTGGTTCCACCCATCCACACCCGAATTCCTGGCGACGTTGTTCGTGACTCGTGAGCGATCAAAACAAGGCTCTTCTGAACCATGCGGAATGGTGTGGCCGTGTGACATTATGGTCTTTCCCTTGTATCTCCCCTCCATCGAGAGGGGAAAATCTATACATACAAGAAAAATGCGAAGGAGCCCGGAAAAGTTTCTCCACCGTTCAAACTGGATGAAATAGCCCCAACCTAATATTTTCAAGATTTTCGAACCGAAATCCTGCAGTTCGGTCCTTGCTGATTCCTGCGCTATTATTGTCTTGGTGCATACATACACATGCATGCACAGTAGTACGCAGAGTAGTACATACATACATCCATTGCACCCCGGGCACTCGTTTATCTTATCTCTTTGTCTCGGGTTTCTTGTCGTTACGGCCCGTGTCCCGGAAGTTAGCGTGGGCTCATGTGCCAATAGGCCGTGGGCAACTATAAGAGCTTTCAAGTCAGTACCACGCTGTGCACACATGACATACAAGTAATCTTTTGCTATTTCTAGGCAAAAGTTGAAACAAGCTATGGAGGGAGCTCGGGTCCTCCATAATTCTGCTACATATAGACAAACTGCCACTCAATTCACCGTAGGCCTTGGTTGTTTTATAGGATCTCTAAGGCTGGATCGGGAATGTGTCTGGCAGGAACTTATCTTGAATATATTTAGGAGACAGCACAGTTGTTGACCTAGACATCCAGTAATTAGTCCCTTCGAGCACCAGTGACAGGAATAGTCATTAATTCCACTTGGAATCTGACCTTCAATAATGAAGTGCTATGATACACATGAAATGGCATATGGTTCCACAACCTAGCTCATCATCATTTGGTTTTCGATATCATTTCTCACAAATCATTATCCGATTATCGATTACCGGGCACATGTTTGATCAACATATCCAAATTCCAAAAACTTCCAGACACGAAATTTATGGCCGCCTCAAAGACTCCCCGCATTTATCACACGTGACAACCATCCATATCAACTTTGACCGCGGCCGCGATGTGGCAGACGACTTCTATTCAAGGAGGCTGGTGAAGACATAATCCTGGCGTCCATCCTTTTCTCACGTGGAGAGGAAGGTTGATGGAACTAGTAGTCCATTTGTGCATCTGCATTCATACGGTGAAACGCATCCGACTTTATGCAGGTAGTGGTTCAAAAAGTTTCCCTGAATGGCTGGAGAGAAGAACTAACACCCTGGCTATTCCGGTCCCTGCTCTCAATATTTCCGGACGCAACCCCCCTCCCCGGTGGTGCTTAGCGTTGTGATCCTGCCTCAGTACATGCGCGTCGTTTCTAGTCATCCCCCCGCATTAAATTGACATTTATCAGATTGGGAGTCTGAAACATGCACTCCTTTCACACCACCTACTCTAGATACTGGCGAAGGGAAATTCTTGTGTCCGTGAAACTGGGGGTGGAATTTCGGACTGTGCGAAGTCTCAGACTGTGGCTGGATATCAAAGCAACCACCGAGCGAGCTGCCTTGGCACTTTCTAGTCAGGAGAGAAAAATCGGCGGAAAAAATTGAAGAAACGATATGATGGAGAAACTTCTCAACCATGAATTCATTCTTAGTATATTTGATGGGCTTCTAAGATTTTGTCATATTCTCTGGCAACATTGTCTCAATCCCTATCTTTGCCGATGATATTCGATTTTCCGCATTTTCATGCCCTTTTCCCCCGCTTCTCCTTTCGTTAGGCTTGAGATGTGATGACCTGGGGGTCGTTTCCCCCAGTCAATCTTCTTCTCTAGTGTGGGGTCAAGTTTTGTTCCGCCCCGCTCATAACGACAAGCGGTTGTTGGTTGGTTGGTTGTGTTTCAATTAGTGATGAGGATGCGCCAGGGGCTAACGCAAACTAGTTAACATTCCTTCTTCACCAAGAAGACTGTGAGCGTTTGAGACTCCTGTTAAATATCAGCCTTCGAAACGCTCCAACGTTAGCCGGAGTTTAACTAGTGGTTTACCCAATTGAATATGATGACAACCAAGACCTGATCTACCCCACGCCGTCCCTTGAACTCTGTGCTTTTTTGCCAGCTGGATGGTCTGCTCTCCGAAACATTTTTTCGGTGGCATTGTGTCATATGGAAGTATTTAAGGAACAGGGTAAAAAGTTGAATCTTAAGTATATGGCCCTTTCGTCTGTCACCATCTCTAGCTTCTCTCTGACGTTGAGACGGGGCCAACATGAGGGTTGGAGGGGGTTGTCGTTATCCTTTACTTCAGCGCTTGCTGGTGGAGCAAAGTCATCTTGACCCATTGCGTACTTCATCCACTTCCGCTTTGCCCCACAGGAACACAGATGTCAAGCCGACCCATGTGCCAAAGACTGACCACACTTCACTACTCTCTTCCCGCAGTCGGATTTTGTTGAAATGGTGGGGTACGCGAACGGCGTGGTTAAGGTGGTGGAAATGTATGCTTATTGGCGGGGTAGCCTCGGTACGGCGGACATTTTGTCAGTTTGAAGAGTGTCACGGCGAAGGGCAGCAAGGTTGTTGGCTAATTCTATGATCATCATAAGATTAAATTGATTGACATGCCTTAGCCGATGATAAATGTTTAGTTCATCATTTTAGCTCGTCGTTGACAGTATCGCGAATTTTCGTCATGTGAGAATATCGCCATCGATGAGGACTGTTTTGATAGGCCAAATATCTGACGGTCACCATCGGACCCAAATCAAAGCTCTCTGCCGCCCTATCACTTTGTGGCCTTCGAAGGCTATCTATCAAGGAAACCATGCACTAATTTATCGAAACGTTTGGGGGCTTCCTATTGATTAATGATAAGCACTAAGCCCCACAATAGCTCAACCTGAGGGTATGAAATTGAAATCCTGTGCGAATCATGGCACTGTCCCAGATCAGCGGTTTATCTCAACTGCGTGATGACGTCGCAAGCACATCTGTCGATGTCCCAATCGAGCAATTTGGCTTCTTGGTCTTTCGTATTAGGTAAAAAACCGGAGTAACTGCGAGCAGATATCGTTTATTCAGAAACATCTATGGTTGGCAAGAAACTCCTTCCATACTCATGCCTGAATGCTCACCCTGGGCTGAACTCCATGAGAGATGATTGGCAGTGAATCGAACGAGTGAGCCGCGCTTTTTTCATCAGTGGCAAACAAACGACGTATTTGGGGATCAATACTGTGGTTCCAATACTTGTGGCCTCAGCATACAATGTAGCTCCAAGTACTCATTTTATTATTATTATTGTGAACTTGGATGGAAAGAAGCAAATATGCATTTGGCACCGAGCATTGTGGACCAAGTTTGGGTGGCGCAAGGCTTAGCTGAGCTGCAGCCAAGAACCACTTTATCGCAATTTTGGCGTGCATTACTGAGTGCTGAAGCTTTCCCAGTGTCTGTCTTTTTATTTTTATTCGTTTCCATAGGGGTATTATCATTTTTTCTCGAATGCATGTATCAGGAATGCGGGTATGCGATCTCTTCCTCCCATATTTTGGGGAATGGATTTGGTAGGTTCTTCTGACGGCTCAAACACTGCGACTCTGCTCTTGAAAAGCTTGCAGGGGAAAGGGGTGTATCTGATAGGTCCTGATATTTGACGGTGGCTGGCTGGCGGTGTCCTCTGACCTGAATAGTGCTGTACAACAGCTCGCACTTTTATGCTCACTTCATCCGCAATGATTTTTTTTTCAAGCTTTGCAATCAGCATTCATTCGCGGTTGTAGTTCTTCCTCTCATGTTTGATGCGACAGAGATATATATCGCCGCCATCATTGGCACGAGTTCCCCTGTAGAAAGCCAGCCACGTAGAGGCTAAACTTGCGACAGCGGAGCCTTGTTCACCGTCTTTCATAATCTATGCCTGTAAATTGCTATCCGTTCATGTCGATAACTAAGTTTGATGTGTCACAGCGGTATATAACCGAATGTAGTGGACGGACTAGTCGCGACGACATCCTGTAATCGTTAAAATATGTTATATTGTAAAGGTTTTTTCTCTCGAGCTTTCGGTTATGCATGAAGTGTGAGCGGCTTTTAATAGTCTCCTGTTGTAATTGGGTTTATGCCACCTGCAATGAGACGCCGACGAGTCATTCGTAAGCTTCAATGAAGGTAATATAGGCCAATATTAACATCAACAAAGAGGAGAGATATGACATGCAAATAATAGGTCCTGACGCGGAGAGCGTTGATAAGCGACAGGGTAGCAAGAGGTGAGTTGGAAGACCTCCCCACTTTGGGGTTCGCAATGCATTTGGGCATTGGAACCATTGGGATAAAACTCCATAGAGCGTTCAATACACATATAATATAATTTACGCCATTATGAACGTCAGTTGGATATCATCCTGTGTTTTCTTGGGAAGTGAGAGTGAGCAACCATGTCACGTGGATTCTGTGGCTAAATTGTGGCGGTGCAGGAGGAGGCTCTAAATGACGTAACTTTGCTAAGCATATCGCTTGACATTGTTTGGAACTTCAACCTTGATGTCGAGATGCTATCAGCAGGTTGTGACATGACGTTGGACTGCTAAAATGGATTGATTCCATTGTGAGATATAAATTTTCGTTTCGAGTGTACGTGCGAAAAGGATGGATTCGCTGCAGGAGGATGGGGAAGCTTATGGGCTTCCCGATTTCAACACGAGGTTCATCAAAGACGAGGAGCTCAAGCATTTCGAGAATGCCCTTAGCACGCCGGAGGTTGCACCTCTCGTTGCGATTAATGACTGGCGCCCCATACACCAGAGAGTGCGGAAACCAGGACCGAGTCGCAAGGCGAACAGAACAGTTGACGAAACGAGGGAAGGGTATTTGTACACACTCTTGAAATGGCCGCTGCTTTCAATCGCTTTGGGTTGGATTTCAATTCTTAGCATTCTCTACGTCCTCACTCGGCTATATATTTACCTCTACGAGCATTTGGTCACATGGAGGGGAAGGAGACAAACTTTGAGAAGGCAGATGAGAGCTACAAGCAACTATGGCGAATGGAAGGAGGCAGCTAAGAAGCTGGACGCTTATTTGGGTAATGACAGATGGAAAGAACTAAACGAGTATGCGTATTACGATCATGGAACCGTCAACAGGGTCAAAAGCCAGCTGGAGGCGCTAAGGGCCAAGGTGGAACAAGCCCAAACAAATGGCGATGATCCTGCAAAGCTCGGTCCGTTGCTGGAAGACCTCCGTGTGTTGCTGGAAGGGTGCGTCAAGAATAATTTCGCTGGTGTTGAGAACCCGCGTCTGTACAGCGAGACATATTTTGGAACCAAGCACCTGGTTCAAGAATTCATCGACGAAGTACACGCCTCGTTGCGGCTCATCCTTAAAAGCAAAGACATCCCCAAGGAGAACAAGGAAGCTTTTTTCAAGCAACTAGAAACTAATCATGGTCGCACGGTGTTGTGTCTTTCTGGAGGAGCTACATTCTCATACTATCATTTTGGCGTCGTCAAGGCTCTCCTTGATAATGGCGTGCTCCCCGATATTATTTCGGGGACTTCTGGAGGGGCTCTTGTAGCTGCGCTGGTAACAACTAGGACCAATGAGGAGCTTAAGAAGCTACTTGTGCCGGAGTTGGCTTATAAGATTAGAGCCTGCGATGACTCGTTCCAAGTTTGGATACGGCGATGGTGGAGAACGGGAGCTAGGTTTGACACACTCGACTGGGCTGAAAAATGTAGCTGGTTCTGCAGAGGCTCTACTACGTTCCTGGAGGCATATCAACGAACCGGACGAATTCTAAACGTCTCTTGCGTTCCGTCGGATCCTCACTCTCCTACGATTCTGGCAAACTATCTCACCTCGCCCCATTGCGTCATATGGAGCGCAGTCATTGCTTCCGCAGCCGTTCCTGGTATCCTAAATCCTGTCGTGTTAATGATGAAGAAGCCTGATGGGACGCTCGCTCCCTATTCCTTTGGCCATAAGTGGAAAGACGGTAGCCTCCGGACTGACATACCGTTGAAGGCATTGGATATACATTTCAATGCCAACTTCCCTATCGTGTCTCAAGTAAGTAATTCATTTGCTCTTTGGGTCATGCTAGAATGCTGAGACTAATTCATTCTAGGTTAATCCTCACATAAGTTTATTCTTCTTCAGTTCCAGGGGGAGCGTTGGCCGTCCTGTCACGCATCGTAAAGGCCGTGGTTGGCGTGGGGGTTTCCTAGGATCGGCCACAGAACAATACATTAAGTTAGACCTCAACAAATGGCTCAAGGTCCTGAGACATCTTGAACTTCTTCCTCGGCCACTAGGTCAGGACTGGAGCGAAATATGGCTGCAACGGTTCAGTGGGATTGTTACTATTTGGCCAAAAACCAATCTCTCCGATCTATACTACATCCTGACCGACCCTACCCCTGAACGATTATCGCACATGATACGAGAAGGCCAACATAGTACCTTCCCGAAGATTCAATTTATCAAGAACAGGATGAAACTGGAGAAGGTGATCTCCGAGGCGTTGAAGCGGGATAAGCGTACTTTTGCTCACCAGATCAATACCCCTTTGCCGCCCGAAATTGACGCATCCGCCAACGATGGTGAATTGGATCAACAGTTTGCTAGCTATACGCAGGAAGACTTGGATAAGCGATGGCAGGATGGGTATGGCGGTACAGCCAATGCACGAATTCCGGAGTCAGACAATAGACCGCATCTAAAACGGCGCAGCAGCGTCCTTGAAGAGATTCGACGGCAGTCAGCTGTATTTTTCGATGATCCTGACGAGGCTGGGCCAAGTGAGGATGAACAGCTGCTAAGAACGCAAGAAAGAAGGATGAGAGTTGGATAATTGAGTTTTACATCCTGTGGGACAGCTTGAACCGTTTGCTTTTTTCTCCAAATGTCATCTGGCTAGGCCAACTCAGAGAGCGATTTTATAATAGCACTACAGGTGTAGGGTATCTATGGCACATACGCTTGATGCGGGATTGGGATTGACATTTAGCATACCTTGCGAATTCCGTTTTTGAGTAGATAGATATACCCCACAAGTCTTCCTTATGTTATTTTGTTAACGAGTTAGAAGGGGAATCAATAACACTTATTCCATCGTGGCATGATAAATTTTGGCGCATGATATTCGTACAGCATATCATACAATGAAAGGCTATTTTTAGATGACAAGCCACCTATCAGTAACTTCCTTCGCCAGTTTTGTTTCGCCGTTGAATGAATAGAGGCATTGCAAAGCAAAGGCAGCTTCGCGAGTGAAATCTTCCACCCAGGCACCATTATTGGGAGGCTCGCCGCCACCAGCAACCGCAGGCGTATTTTTCTGCTTCTTATATTTCTCGCGCTCGGCCTCTATTTCTCCACTGAGCGCAAGACATCGCTGATAACCCTGCACAGCTAGATGCGTCAGACCCAGCATCTGCCAAACCCGCGCGAAATTGAATTCCACCTCCTGCCGCTCTTGCGGAATTGGGCTTGTTTCTCTCACTCGTCGGTATTCTTGCATGAACGATAGTCCCTGCATAATGAGATAGTGTCGGTTGTCAGATTGTCGCTTGAGAGAGTGATGGATGTAACTCAGGCCGATAGACAGGAGAACAACGGGGTTTTCTGGTGCTAGCGCATATGCGCGAAAAAAGTAGTTGAGGGCGTTTGTGAAGCTTGTCCCGGCGTAGAGTATATGTCCGTATAGTACTAGGAGTGGGACGTCCATGTCCTCTGCAGGGATGGGTTGACCTGATTCGTCTTTGGTGGTAAGAGTGGCACGTTCTTGGAAGACGGAAGCTCGTGTGCGGCGGGCTTGGGTAGGCCGCAGGGGGTCATCTGGGAGGGTATAGTCAATCGCTTTTATTTGGCGCAACATGAATTTCATGCTGGGGGACGAATGAAAAAGGGATCTGCGCGGGTCACCACAAAGTCGGCTAAGTGTTGCGAAGAGGCGGTAGGTGTCAGTTACGAATTGGTACTCTTTCATGAACCAACGGGAGATGTTGGAAAGTGTTTCTTCGTCCTTGAGCCGGAGCGCGCAAGCTGTTACTGGCAGTTAGAGTCATGTAGTATAAAACTTGAGGGCTGAAAGTAGTCTACGTACTAAACCAACAGGTGTAAATTTGGAATTTGCTAGGTTTGGAATGATACCAAATGCTAGCATCGGCGGCAGCAGAAAGGGTGTCGTAGGCTTCTTCCGATTGGCCTTGCCCTGAAAGGACAAGAGCATACTCCAGAAATATATCAAGCCATTGTTCGAATGATATAGAGTGATAATCATTTGGGATCGTCGCAGGATCAATTTCAGGGGTTCCTAGATCTCTAGTCAGTGGTGTTTTAGCACTGTCAAACGATGGTAATGTTTACCTAACGTTGCTTGAAGCCGTCCAGCCATTTCCTCTACTTCATCCATGATGGTTGTTGATTTCAGGCGTCCAGCTTTCCGTTGGGCTTCTCTAGAATACCCCAAAAACATCATATGTCTTTGCATGGGGAAAAAGACGCGATTTGACCGGAAATCCCGCAACAGAGCATCCGCGATATCTAACCAATCCTCCGTCGCATCCTCCTGACCTTCTCTCATTGCTGGTTCAAGGTCTAACAATTTAGAGTACAAATACCGGATATGGTCGGTACCGACGTACTCTTCTTTTGCTTGCCTCCGTTTCTTAGAGAGGGGTGCAGTAGAAGTCATGAGTCCACCAGACACACCGGGAAGAGGAGTGGGAGATCTCCAGCCTTCGTTTTCTGTCCCAATCGGGCCTTCATACGTTGCCATCGCAGCACCCCCAGACTCCGTTGAGCGGAACTCTCTCGCAAGCTGCAGAGCTTTGGAGCCAAATCTTCGCTTTCGCTTTGGCATCGACTCCTGCCTCCCTAATTCAATCGCTTCGTTGACATATTTCAAAGCTTGTTCAATCAAACCTAACCTCTCGTAAAATTTAGCCAATTTGGCTCGGGCCTCAATATTGTTTTCATCATATTCAACCACCGTTAAGTAACAATTCTCAGCTGCTTCGTCATTTTCGCAGGCAATATAACATTCGGCCATGGACATAAAAAGGCTGGTATCTGCGTATTCACGGGTCTTCTGAAGTGGCAGGTAAAATTGTGTTGCGTCTTGATATAATTTAGCATCTTTTAGCGCATCTCCCGCCTCCCTAAACAGATCCCCGAAATCGTAGAGCAGAGCGCCTTCCGAGGTGTCATCCGGGTTTAGCCACGAGAAATGAGACTAATTGGCAATCAGCTTCGCCGCCAGCGAAAACAACTAAATAGGAGCACTTACCAAAGCCTCTTCTCTATACTGGAGGCCCAACTTCAACCTATATATCCCAAGTTTCACGCGGAGCTCCAAGGGAAGGCCGGCCCCGTAAGACTCGATAGGATACTGACCTGGGACAAAGAATGTGATGTCTGCTCGACGAGGGAAATCTTCGGCATCAAACTCCCGGTCGTCTTCCACAATATTATCCCACTCCGCATCCTCTTTCCGGCCCAGCAACCACCTAGAAAGTGATTTTAACATATATACTCCTTGTTCATAGTCGTTGAGATAGCTAAAAAATTCAACGTAAATGTTCACATCGGACCAGGTAAAGTCGGTGGCTTCCTCCAAACTTAGAGACGTGTAATATGCGATGCTTTCGTCGTATCTGCTTTTTGCTTTATCGACTTCGTTAAGATCAATATATGTCTCTGCAAGATGGCGGAGCGCTGTTGTATTGTGCGGTAGATCCTTTAGTAATCTTTCATATTCCTGGGCAGCTTTCCCATTATGACCCAATTCGCGATATACCGCAGCTCTTTCAAATCGTATATTGTAATTTTTTTGATCGATCTCAATGATGCGGCTATAGCAGTAGACTACATCTTGTAATGCTGAGGTCCGATCTTCCCCGGCTCTTTCTAGGATCAATTTGGCAACTTTCATCCAGACGGACGGGTCTTTCGGTCGTGTATGTGCGCCACTGAATAGTGCGGCAAGAGCCTTATCCTTTTGGCCTTGGGCAAGAAATATTTCCGACAAGAGAGAATGGGCAGCAAACATTTCGGGATTTATCTGAATAGCCTGCTTCACAAGAACGGTAGCTCTCTCATAGTCGGCATCAATAAAAGCAGAGGTTGCCTCAGAGTGCAGGTTTTTGAACTCTAAGCTGGGTTCTAATGGCTTCCGGGGGCCTCTTTTGATCCCTTTCCCACCTCGTGCACCAAAATTATATGGTCTGCCAATGGACTGGCGGCCCCTTCTTCCCCTACGGCCATACAAACCCAAGTCAGGGTCGACATCTTCGCCGAACTGATCGGATTCCTCAGGACTCTCAGGTTCACTCCTGTCAAATCAAGTTAGTTTAACATCCAACCGTGCAAGTGTTTTTCAACATGTATCATCTTACAAGCTTCCTTCAGAGATATGAAAGTCTGGATTGTCCGTGGACGGCTCTAATTCACTTGAATATCTCTGGTGTCTGCTTCTGCTGAAATAACCATACCCCACATTTCCGTGAGGCGTATCGCTAGCAGAAAATTCGGATTCACTCCCGGATACCATGTCGACATCTTCATTCCCTGCCACGGCATACTGGGTATTTGGTGGCCGCACTTGTCGAGAACTGGAGGAGATATCAGGATGGGTGTTTTGATATTGATGCCGCTCAGTTGTACTACTCTGCGTATCCTCCATCACTGCCTAGGTGTACTTTAAGCTATTCTGAGAGATTCAGTATCGTGTCTGTTAATCCTCCTTAAAAGGATAGCCATACTACTCCTGAGAGCAGTTCGACAGGGAGAACAAACGGGGCGCTGAGATAACAGGGCAGCTAAGGCGCATAATCTCGAGCACTGGATAAAAGGTAAGTTAAATCTCAGATGATCGTGAGTACAGCGTTGGTTCTTATACAGAGCAGCGTCGGGCGGAACCTGGGCTGGGGGTTGGTTTAAGTCCGCGCCGCTTTGGAAGTTCGGATATCACGTGACCAAATCCAAGAGGCTGATTCCGCCCCCAGCGTGCGATATGATTGGCCGGGAGCTGGTGGGAAGGTTCCTTCGCAATCGATCGATCATTATCAATTACCCGCGCGCGTCAACTCCACCGTCCCTTCTCATGCTGCCTGGAATGCTGTCTTTGACAGCACACGGCACAGTGTTCTGTCGTCATTTCCGTGCTTTGTTGTTTACTCCTCTGCAATACGGAGCATACTTTAGACGGGCTTGCAGCATGCTTTCCTGGGCAGGTGAAGTAACTTAGCCAAGATGAGGAGAGGTTCATTTACAAGGTAAGCTGTTTTCACGCTCGTTGAAGCTTGATCCGAACTACCTAGGCAGCTATCGATCTCTCCTCATCTACGGAGTCTTTGAATTCACCAAAAGTAAGATGCAACCCTGGGACGACCGCCATGCACTGTGCGCATTTTTACGCTGCCATGGTGCGGAACCATTTCGAACTGAATGACATTCAGACGATCTGGTCGCAACCAAAGTGGAAAACGTCATTTGACCTTCCAAATCATTCGGGTCGAATCATGAATTGAATACTTGGGCCTTGTAGAGAGGTATGTCCTTGCTAAGTCACAGCCTCTCGAGCATCGCGCTCACAATCAAGAATATTCACCGGCTTAAACAACATGACATCAAGGGATGAGGAAAATTGCTCGGGCTGCTAAGGTCCAATTTAATTGGCTGCTGAGTTAACGACCAACCCCGACCAATTGCAGCAATGCCGAGTTTTCTTCCAACGCGGTGGTGCGGCTTGCGCAAAACTCCCCAGGCAGAAGTACACGGAGTGCGCTAGGCATTATTATTACCTGTTGGGTAACGCTACCCACATTTGAAGCACAGGGGGGCTTTCAAAATAAAATACGGAGCCGGGGCCAAAAATCCGAGGTCCTCTCGCTCATGGTGGGGTGAACCCACTTTATTTCTGAAGTTCTCTCCAACTCCTCCCAACTAGCGTAGTTTGGTCGTTGGAAATTTAAAAGATGGAACTCGGCCACCGTGAACTTGAAGACGCGATCCCCATTTGGGCTTGAGTTTTCCCTTCGATTCTGATTAGTGGCAAGCTATGGCGGAAACCTTGAAAGCTCATTCGAAGTTCTCTTCCTTGGAACAAGGATATCCTGGCTCGTCTCAAAATCCACCAATGGACGAGCGTGTAGGCTCAATTTATTACAAAAAGCGCATACATGGCGTATACAAGTCATGTTTTGAGTTCTCGCCCCTTTTGCACTTCCTGCTGGCAGTGTGAGGCTGAATAAAGCCGGGAACGAGCCTGGAGGCTAAGGCCTCAACTGGGAATGTCTGTTCCAGGATTGGTATCATCTCTCCCAAGTCACCCAAAGGAGCCAGCATTTTCACTTTTGGCCAAAGAAGGACGTTATCGATGATCGATCTTTTACAATCGACATCATGAGATGGCCTCTCCGCGGCCTCGTGCTTGCAACAATCCTCCTTGTTACAATCACGCTCTTCTATTTGCCTCAATGGAGACAGCCTCTGGTTGACACAGGCGTCCAAAAATATTTCACTGTACGGGGACTTCCATTAGTTTGAACCTTGGTCATGACCAGCTTCATTTCTCTACTCATTGGATCATGCATACGGTTACACTGACTTTTTGTGACATATATAGTGGGATAACCCAGATTTCGCATATTTTAATAATCAGTTCATCCTCCACCTTGCGTCAGCAGTTAAAAACCCCCTTCCAACACGAAGACTGATCTCGCCGGGAATCACCTGTCCGGCTGTCCGAGGTGTTGCTACGTCGCAGTTGATACCCGTCACCGATGTCTTCGATGCAGCGGGACTCGAACAACTGGGATACGATACGAGGCCTCAACTCCCTACCAGTCTAGAAAACGCATCTACTCTGGTCGTGGATTTCACGAGCGAAATCACCGAGGCGCCAGAGCAAGTTGTACGCATTACTGCACCAAGCGAATCATACTGGCAACGTTCTGCGTTCAGCTTTGTCCGGGACTCATTCATTCTTCCTCTGCGAGCTGGGCCATGGAGAAAGGCGGCACGCTTCTTCACCCTTTCAGAGCCGCTCGATGCCTGTGTGAAGGACATGCTACCTGACATTCTCCCCCAGGCGGTTGCGTTGCATATTCGAACTTGGCCGTCTGACCTTTCCTTTGGCCAGAAGGACCCATGTCACCAGAATGAAATTCCCGTACTCCGCAATGTATTTGGCAAATGCGACTGGACGGGCTCCTACCTCTATGACAATGTGAAACGCACCCAGCTAAACCCGGACCAACCTGTGGTTATTGCGACAGATGACCGTGAAGGCGAAGTTATCCGCGACCTCGTCAAATTGCTAGATGGGCGAGCGCATTTCATGGAGATGACACATAAATGCAAGGAAGCTATCAGGAAGGCACACCCGGAGGAGGAACATGAGTGGCGCTTAGCGACCTACTGGCCGATTATTGAGGCAACCGCTCTGACACGAGCGGAGGCTTTCGTTGGATCCTTTTGGTCGACCCTCTCGCAACTTGTTGCTGTCCGTCGAAGTACCAAACGTACTTTCTTTTTCCAAACACGTTTACAAGCGTTCATCTGGGATTCTCGAGTGGCCCTTGGTTTGCTTGTGATCGTTGGGATATCATACGGGGGATACATTTATTCCCGCCGTGTATTGGCGAACCGGCGGAACCGTTTGGCAGCTGCTAGGAAGCCCGAGTTTGATGTTTCTCCGTAGTAAACCGTTTCGAGATATTCTTTGGGAGATATTGGGTTTGAGGAATTCGCTTCTTGGAGTTGGTTGGATATTTTCATTTTGAGGCATATTGGTACATATCGACTCTATCATTTGCTCATCCCTTTGTATTTGGAACAACCCGCATGGTTGTCAAATATTTTTCTGGCGTATACGGCGTTGACGTCATTTATAGCATTTTTGGGATGGGCCATTCTATATTGCATGACCTGGATATTTGCTCTTTGTTTAGATCTACGTTGGGCATACATGGAATGTACCATCATCAACAAACGAAGTATATACAGGAATAACATGTTCCTTGCTCACAGAGTTCTCTTTTTCTTCATAGCAAAACCGGTCTCGCGTTCTTTGATTTGGTGTTTAAGTTGCAGTATGATAGGCAGGGCGAGATAGGGGCACAGTTAAAGTTCCCGTTGAACTTTTGACTTGCCATGGTTTTGATCTAAGATCGTGACAGGTACCGATAGACAGAACATTCCACGTCTCCTTGTGAAAACCCTTGATAAGGATGGCAAAAAGAGAACAAAGAATTGCACATATCCGTAAAGTAAACAACTGCAAAGACGTCAAAGAAAAGCACCGATCATGCCTTTTACCTTGAAATTAAAGAAAGGTTTCAGGCCTTAGCCATTAGGCAGGGCCTAGGGCTGGCAGAAAGAGCCCGAGGCCAAGCCGGACAGTCAGCTGATCCAGGCACTAAACTTTATTGGGAGACTGGGCGCCTGGTCCTCCTTAGTCAGCAGGGCCAGTTCGCTCCACCAAAATCCTCATCTCGATCAACTTCGACTTTCAGCGTCAACCTCGTCCCAGTCCAGCTTCATCCCCTCCGTCTTTCCCTTCTCCCCCTTCTCCCATCCTCGTTCGTTCTCCGTTGCCGGCTTCACTTCTTTCTCTCTAATTCCGACCCCCGCCCTTTCTGGTGGCTACACTTCTACCTGTCTTTCGCTGCTGTGTTTGACACACTGCTGTCTGATTTCGTACTTTCCCATTCGCAGTTTGCTCTACCAAATCAGCTCTTAATCGCCCTTCGTCTTCCTGTTATTTCCACTTATTTGTGTTTCCTGACAACTTTATCTCCGTTGCATCCTTTACCTCTTACCCCCAATCAGAACAGCCACTGGACTGGCCTGTCTTTAATCCCTTGTCCAATCGGAACTATCTTGTTCAGCGTCGGCCTGAGATTGGAAATCCGTCAGCCTCCTCTCTTCTCTCGCTCCGATTCCCCATCCAACGACTGGCAAATCGGTGAAACCGTTTCTTGGCCTCGAACGTAATATACACACGCAAAGTCAGCCGGTGCTGCAGGAGCTTTGTACTAATCACATTGTGCCTTTAATAATTCTTCCATCTAATCACCTCTCCCGAAACCGTCTATTCACCAGAACGCCCAGAAACCCCACATCTGCTCTTACATTAAGCTATGGCTAGCCACATTATTGGAAACAGAAACAGTACTCCAGACGCCTCAAAATCCTCGCTCCGCCCTCCATCCTCCCGTGCACTTGGTGGTTCACATCAGCTACGTGCATCTGCCGACATGTCATCCTTTGCTTCGCCTCTTTCTGCTCGAAGCATTCGGCCCGCCTCGGAAGTCTTCTTTAACCAGCAATCTCACTCTCAGAATAACGATGACATGGACAAGGCCGCCCAGCAGTGGATCGCAGATATTGATCAGTATGAGACGACTCTGGAGGAGATGGCGGCTGCCACCCTGGATCAGGATTTCAAGGATGAATTAAGCGCTATCGAGCAGTGGTTCCGAGTCCTCAGTGAGGCAGAGAGAACCGCTGCTCTTTACGCACTTCTTCAACAGACGACTCAGGTCCAGATCCGCTTTTTCATCCAGGTTCTTCAGCAAATGTCGAAAAGCCACCCAATGTCGAGTGTCTTGTCGCCCGCCAACTTTGGTGAAAAAGGTTAAAGAACACCAATCCTGAGCCGTCTAAGAATCAAAACAATACACTAACACTTTTTCACAGATCCCATGAATAACCGCCTTACTGATGCAATGTCAAAATTGAACGTCGAGGGGTCTCGTAATTCTTTTAGCCGCCCACCTCTTTCCCCTGGAAATAAACGTAACTCGGGACTAGACTCATCTACAATCAATGCCATGTTCCCAGATGCTGCTGCAGCTATTGCAAAACAGAAGGCTGAATTTACCCAACAAACTGGAGCTGCCCCTACCGGGAATCGGAATAGTGCTGCCTTTGGGGATCGTTCTTCCCTAATTGCACCAACAATCTCGGCTCCGGATAGTGGCAAAGATAATTTGCCTCAACCACCGTCATCTCCTTGGATTCAGCGTACCCCTGAGCCCCAGCCTCCTATTGCGCGACCTAAGTCATCCTCTGGGCAACAGCAGGCACCCATGGGTCAATTCGTTCAACCGCCTCAGTCAGCAGGCCTTAGGTCTCCGCGATCTATGGCCCCAGGCCCATCTAATATCCAAAGCACCATCGTGACTGCCCCGGATCTTTCGACAGAACCGCCACTATTTTCTCCATACAACCCTGGAAATGCTAGCTGGGCGTCCATGGCAAACACGCCTAGTGTGGCGACCTTTAACCAACAACAAAATGCCCCATCGCAAGCAGATATGGTAGCTAATGCGACAGCTATGAAGCTGGCTGCCTTGTCCACCGTAAATAACCGGATTGCATTGGACGATGCCCGGAAGTATCGCCGTGCACGTTCTAATGATGGACAGGGCAAAAACCAGAACATGAACCAGCAACCGCTCTCCCCTGGCATTCCTAACAATAACCTGCCTGGAGCAAATCTGATCATGGTTAATGACGTTGGCCAGATATTGAATGCCCAACAAATTGCTGCTTTACAGGCCCAGCAACAAGCTGCTATGGCTGGTCGACGGTCTCGCCCCAACTCTCCAGGCATCGCGATGCAAGGAGGCGGCATGGGCCACATGAATTTCGCCTCTCCGCAGAACAACGGGTTTTTGGCTGCGTATGATACGAATGCATTGTTGAATAATGGTTTCGGTGGGCTCAATATGGCCCAGTTCGGTGGTAATCCCGAGGGCTATCTCTCTGACCACTCTGAGATTGCACGAGGCCGGTCTCCACGTGGAAGACGAGGCAGCTCCAAGCCACCGGAGGATCCAACTGATCCTCACCTACTTCAGGACATCCCTAGCTGGCTTAGGTCCCTACGTCTTCACAAATATACGGAAAACCTCAAGGATCTGAAATGGACCGAGTTGATCGAATTGGATGATAAAGGACTGGAGGAACGAGGAGTGAATGCTCTCGGAGCAAGAAATAAAATGCTTAAGGTCGGTTTTATATATAATACCGTAAAACACCGTTGACATTTGAACTAATCCATTTCATAGGTATTTGACCAAGTCAGGGAAGCCAAGGCAGACGGCAAGCTTAATTCCGCTCTTTGATTTTATGACACCGTGCAGACGGGTGAATCCAGAATCACCAGCACGGGAACGTATCCCAATATATTTTGTTTTGAATTGCGATTCTTAATGCACGAAACGGCTTTGGTTTTACATGAGGTAAAAAATCGGTTTTGTTATTATGGAGCAGATCATACTACTAAGATAGTTTGGTCCTCGTTTTAGTTTTTACGCTCAAATTTCCTTGCCTTATGAGCCATATATTCTATTTTATTTTATGTCCAGCTTGGAAAAAGGGTCAATGGCTGAGTGAATATTGATCAGAGAAGCGACTTGGGAGCATGGTGTGAGAAAGCAATTGGTTCTTATCTACTGTTCATTGTTCTTCTCATGTGACGTCCTCCTGTTCTACCATTTTGCTCAAACCTCTTCTACATGATGTGATTTTCAAATTTTATCCTTGAATTGTTTCCTTTCCTCCTCACCTTGGTTATTCTGTAGCTTCCCTATCTCCTCTCCTTATTTCCGTGCTTGTTTGTGTTTCTTGTCATGTTATGATTGTGTATTTACCTAGTTACGAAAGTTTAGAGGCCCATTTTTGTTTTCTTCGTGTGCTTCTTCGCCCCTTTGTCACCTTGTTAGGCTCTTCGGGCTATTAAAAAATTTGGAAAATGCAGCTTGCCATCTTATATCATTAGTTCTGTGATCCCTCCGGCCTCAAGAGAACATCAGTAGCGAATTCGTGGTAAAACAGCTGGACAGAAAGAATCAGGGAACCGCCTTGGCTGCCTGAGAGAGAAATAGCTGTGATTTCTAGCTTCACCATCTTTACACAATACTGTCAAGAAATAAATTCAATTGTTCTAATTGATAGAACAGACCTGCGCAGAAGATGGGAAATCACATGACAAGGCGGCAGCGTCACGTGATTTGATACGATCCTCTCCAGATTCTCGCGCATAATGCGTAGATCCTACGACAACTATTCCATCCTACCTATCCAGTAATTTACAGCACATCTGTAATAGGTGAGAGCACATCCGGAATAAGGAGATACTTTATAAATGTTGTTCTTGCGCATGCTAATGCCATTATTAGGTTTTTGATGATTGTTACAGGCTAAGGCGACGTCGAGAAGCTTTGCGAGGACGTCGCGCATTTTCGATATCAACCAAGTCCCAATCTGCGATTTCCTATATATAATTGAGGGTAAAAAGACGAAAAGGGACACCGATATAAGCAGGATAGAGGCGAGAGGAAGAGAAAAGAAACCCAATACCGCCACAATGCCTCCAACACCACAAGAACTCTCCCTCCTCATAAACCCTCTCGTTCCCGACTCAGTCATCCATAATAACCGCGTACGTATTGGCCCAAGCTAACCCAAGGCGAGGGCAGCTTATTGTTGCAGTCTATCTCTTTCGAACTCCTCAAAACGTGAGAGTTAAACAACCAAACCCCTAAAACTAAACTTATCTATGCCCACCAGACTCTCTCAACCCTCCACTCCCTAACCGCTTTCCTCCTCGGCATCTGCGCCGGAATCCTCGGCCTGCAATCATCGTATGGCTTCCTCTTCTACCTCATCGGCACAATACTCGTCTCCTTCCTGTTCCATGTGGTTTTAATTGGGTTCGGGAACGGCGGGATGGCAGTTGGCGCATACTTCCCCGGCACAGGGGAGATTACTACGGAAGATGTGGATGGATCTTCGAGGGGGACGAAAAGGAACCTGCAGTCGAGAAAGGGCGCTTGGAGGGACCTTTGGTTTGGCGGTGGGGTTATGGGAGAGGCGCTTAGTGGCTTTGTGCTTGGGTGGGCTGGGGTCGGGGGTGTGTTGAGGTAATTTACACCCGGATTCCTCTTCGTCTTGGTACTATGTAGCGTGTTAAAGGAATATATGTATGGATTTTTTGAGCGTGTATAACCGTATATTGGGGTGAGCTTTCGTAGGTTATCAAAGTTTTGAACGCCTCGGGTGGCTTCTGTACAATTCATATTTTGATGCAACAATACTAGCATCCGGGATCGTTCTTTTTGTAACCATACCGGAATGATATCTTCCCTGCTGCAATGAAATGCCTCGCTATCGTTTTGAAAAATTTCTGCATGCCAGTTTGGCGGCACGCCTAGGCGGATTTGGTTTGCGGAGAAGTTTCAAACGATGTGGCGGAAGCACTAGATTTTACTGGCAGCATAGAATGACTTGAACAAGGCATATATTCACTACAAGCCGCTAAAAGACATGAAACATATAGTATATACACTCTATAATGCATCGAAATAAACGTGGAAAACATGTACAAGAAGGGATATATGTATGTGCTGTGAAAACATTCATAACAAAAAAGTTTAAGGACGAAAAAGGGGACGGAGGAAAATATATTCGGAAACTAAATTCCCACTTGACATAAGGAGTTAGAATAAAACTGGGCTGTTAGACAAAAACTAAGAAGAAACAATGCGCTGATGAGGACTGGAAGTAAGAATATAATTTTCAACGTCTGACGGTTCGTCCCTGAGCTTTGCTCGCTGTTGTTTTGCTTCAAGCAAGGCTGCAGCCTGCCTTTGCTTTTCGGCTTTGGTAAGGGGTTTGGTGATGCGTTTTTTCTCATCTAGCGTTCCCTGTTGGCTCGCGGGTTAGAATGCTTGCTATACTTGCTTCATTGAGCTCGACTATAAATGGGAAACAAGAGAGAGGAGAAAATGTGAATTTCACATAGACAAAAAGAAAGCATACCGTTATCCGTGCCCAAAGGTACGAGACGTACACCACCTCATTGCTTTCGATATCTTCGTCATCGTCAGCTAGAGGAGTAGAAGCGCCTTGTCCGATCTGGTTTTCGCTTCCCCCGCCCTTTTTCTTAATCCACACATTACCTAAAAAGATTCCGGTAACAAAGCTAATCGCCATAATCGGCATAATCGATATAAAGGCCCACATAACCGCGTCTTTTCCTGTATTACGGATATGATCTTGCACCTCTAGTGGAAGCTTGCTGATATCATCCAAGCTCTGGTTCGATTGAATGTCAATCCGACCATTTTGGGATTCCATATTTGGATGGAAAATGCTAGCCATCTTGTTGTTGAAAACACTACCCATGATAGCGAGTGCCAATGTGCCTCCAAAGGGAAGACAAAATCGCATGATAGACATGGCGGGTGCAATTTTGTCGGGCCAGATCCCAGCTGCGTGCAATGAAGAGGGCATGAATCGAAGACCCGTCCCGGCACCGGCGACAGCCATCATTCCATTGATCAGGGGTATATTGCGTGTGGTGACAGCCCAGGTGATGAGGGCAACACCTACGGTTTCGATTAATGTACCCGCGCTGAGCGGTGCGAAGGTTTGCGCTGGCCAGACATTACACGCGAACATGGCCAAGTATACACCGGCTAGAAATCCTGCGTTAGCACACAAAGATGACCTCGGAAGCCGTTGATTTTAGGAGGCTGTGAGAGCTAATATTACCTCCGATGCCAGGGATATAGAACAGTAGTTGGATACCCGCCTTCCCGGAGGGGTAAGCTTCGACAAGCGTAAAATATATTCCAATGAAATAAAACACCGAATATAGAGCTAGAACGAAAGTTAGTAACTTAATTGCACGTAGATTTGGGACGAATGCGCGCCCGTTTCTTCAGTCTTCTCACCTGCTCCGGTAGCGAATTCAAGAATAGCCAGAAGCGATGTATCCTTTACTTTGAACATGGGGAACGGAACTATGGGAGTTTGTTGTGGGAAGACCCTTGAAAGTACTCGCCCCGGTTCGAGGTAGTACTCGTAGATAAAAAAGAGCAAAAATAAAATCGACCCGGAAATCATGGGAACAAGAACAGCGGCTGAGGCCCACGGATACGTTGCGCCTCCCCAACTAGTGCCTAAGATGATAAGGCCGATTCCAAGAATGAATAGCACAGTACCGCCAAAGTCAATGGTGGCAAGTCCCGATAGGATGGATGAAGAACTTCTCGCGAGATGGGTGCCCCTGACGAGCTCCTTACGTAGTAAGAAGAATATTGCGAAATGGGCAAAAAATGCAATCTAATCAACCCAGTGAAGAGAAATTAGCGTATCGATAAATAATAACTTCATTAAAAGAATGAATTAGACGTACTGGTATACTTAGAACAAAACAGTAGCGCCAATTAGCCTGTTAACTGTTAGGGAAATCTCATACAATACCGACATAGGATATTATAGGGTTATCATACATCAGTTAAATACCTGAGAACCAGTCAGTTAAGTATCTTGGGCAAATGAAATAAGATTTTGCAGGGCGGCGTGTAGCTTACCCTCCAATGACTGGGCCTACACCATAACTGACCCCGGATACGAATTGAAAAATAGTGGAGTTCTTCGCATTCTCTTTCAGCGATACATTATCCGCCAGCACGATCTCAATCAAATTCATGATTCCCGCAGAGCTTGTTCCCTGCAACGCTCTGCCAAAAAGCAACATCCCCCAAGTCTGGGCCGCGGCGCAGAACACACTGCCAACGAGCATTAAGAACATGGCGAGTTGTAAAACAAAATGGCGGCCATATACATCAGCTAGTTGGCCGAAAGCTGGGATGAACGCCGTGGAAGTCAATGTAAATGAAGTGACGATCCAGTTGAGCTGGTCCAGCTTATCTGGTTGGGAATATCAGAAACGACCAAAATCTTAGCCACGAAATGATGAAAGGTGGTTACTTACTGAAATGGGAAGCTATGAAAGGCATTGCAGACGCAACGATAGTCAAATCGACCGATGCGAGAAAATATGGGAATACCAGACCAGCAATCAGCTTTGAACGGTAAACCCTCGCATTGCGCTTCTCCTGTTTGCATTTCTCACATGGTCCATTTGAGGGGACTTGTTCTTGGGCGGGATTTGGGGCCGAAAGTAAATTTGCGCTCGCCGGATCATGTTGATTTCCAGATTCATCGAAAGAACCAGGATCCAACTCGGTTTCCTGGGTTTGATTTCGCCTTTGGTGCCGACATGGGCGCTTTTGCTTTTCAGCTCTGTCCGCCCTTTCTTCTGGGCGCCGTCTGGCACGAATTTGCTTTTTTATAAAGTAATATAACATTACGCAAATAAATGAATAAATTTGGAAGAAATAGAAAAGTCTGACCTCTGATGGATGTTGGAAGCTGGAGGTTAGCCCCTCGATTTTATAGAAGTTCTTGAGATGTAGGTCTAGTTCGAAAAGTCAAGTTCCTCGTTCCACAGCCACACTAGCAAGCCAGGGTGAGAGAGCTTGGCCTTGGGCGATCTCCACCTCGTATTCGGTGGATTCTCCCCCTTGCCGAAAGAGGGAAAAGCATCGTTTTCGTTTTAAGCAATCCAGCAGTTGTTGTGAGGCGGCCCCGCAAACCGCAAAAAGTGAATTTTAGGTCTCCGCTAGGTAGGTTTCGTGGCATTAGATGAAAGCCAATCCCGCTTGCTGCGGGTCTGAGTCGGATCTGATTCATCCCTCAATGACGGTAACTTCCATTTCACCAATCAACAATGCCAATATTCATTGTGTTTGGACCATTCTCGGTCGTGATATTTCCTGGGTAAAGGTCCCCAGGGTAAAAGACATAACTCAAGCAGTCCATGCTCATTTTCCAGCGCGATTTTTCCGGATTTGCAGGGCTATTATTTTCGACAGCTCTGTCCTTCATGAGATATTGCTCAGGCATATTTTTTTTAACAATCGACACTAGCGAAAATTGCGCCTTATCCAATCCATGAAATATTGTAGACTTTTACAAACAGAAATTTCACACGGGCAGTCAATAGTGCTCAGCAAGACGAAAGCATATTTGCATCAGAGTCTGACCTGGTAACCAGTTAGCAAACAGATAGTATTCCGGTGTAGAAAGGGAAAATTTTTCCACGGTCAGTGCCCTTTTATGTACAGTAGTATTGCGGGCTCTTTTGATATCTGAAAACCACCGCGGTGTGTGATCATGTAAAAAGCTCCCGTGATGGCAGAAAGGGTTAATAGAGCTGTCACAAGCATCCATAATCGATGGAATATGGAATCGAGCGAAGACAGCGGGGCTATAGGCGTGGGGACCTTTGGCAATAACCGCAACGTAGAGCCCCATTAACCTTCCATATGGCAGTAGAAGCAGACACAAAGATCGTGAAATGAAATTAGCTGTCAATCAGCCGAGTGGAGGATGCATTCACTTGCTTCACCTCACGGACTACCAAGCGACGCCCACCCATAGTAAAAGGGGATAGACATAAGTGTTCAGCTTGGTTGGTGATGATAGCACCGAAGGTTTTGGGCGGACGGCGACGTGTGACCGATTAGACAATCTCCAGGAATTGCTTCACGGATAGGTTTCTCGGGCGGTTGAGGGTGAGACACCTATGAGGAGTCCAGAACAACACATTGTCGATCAAGCGGTTCCTCCAGGGCTGCCGAATGCGAAATCATAACCTGAAGTGGAAAGGGGGGAAGGATTGGAGAGCACCGCCTTGGCTGGCAGTCATTATCATCCTTGATGTTCTCTGACCCACAGCAACCGTTTCGCAGGGCTGATGGCCTTGGCTCGGTTGCCTAAAAAGCAAGCAACCAACGGCATGCTTCACAGAGCACAGTTCCAGGATCTGCCAAGACGAAGGATGTGCTGCGGGCGGAGCTCTCTCTCAGCTCCAGCGTCTCTGAAGTGAGTTTATGTATTGTGGCTCGTTGGACCATCATGCCACGAGTCAACATGCCATCCGCTAAGCCAATTGCCCTTGCAAAAATATGGCTGGGATATCGAGTCAGGTGTCCGTGGGATTATTATTATTATTGGTCAGATTTGTCATATTGGACAACGGCAAGATGGTCCGAGCAAACAAACCTTCACGAAGCGAGTTCGAGTGGTGATGTGCTGTGCCACAACTCCTTGAGGTGGAAAGGAATTGATCCATGGATGTTGGCGCCAAGATCACGCCTTCCTTAGCGCCGTGCCCCACCCGCGCGCTAAGCTCAACACCACGGACCAGCTTTCCAAGGGTAACTCAACATTAGAGCTTATTTCTCCATTTCAGCTGCCAGTACCGCCGCTGGTTTACAATAATGGTTGTTCTTCAGTGGTTCGTTGAAAAACTGCACTCATCCTTTTTGGAGTAGATCATGTTGCGTGGTAAAAAAAAAACCTCCACATGTTTTTTTCTGTTGCTGGCTAGCCCAGGTAAGTTCATTGTACCACCTTGTGGAGGACAATCTACCAGGTCTGTCTTTTCTCGAAGCTATTTACTAAAGTTATTTCCAGCACTATTTAACGTCAAAAGGAAAACCAAGCACTATATTTCCATGGCGATGCCCGTAACATAAGCTAAGTAGACGTGGGAGCATATGGCTTGCCATAACCCATGATCAAATCAAACACACGGCCGCCGCGAGCCTACTCAGTCGGCTTTCTACCATAAACGAAGTGCATCTTGGCGTACGCATGGATCGAAAGATCCCTAAACTCATTTTTCGTCAATGCAGCCAAGACCTGGACTTCTTCAGGGCTCCAGCCCAGCACTCGCGTGAAAAGGGCAAGCGAGTATGCCTCTACGGATTCAAGCACGACCAGTTGTTTATATCGTCCGATTTCTTTCAATCTCTTGTCCTTTGGCCAGGGAGCCATCGGTACCTACAGGATTAAATATTAACATTGACTTCTGTAACGAATTACGCATGCTTGACGCTTGGTACATTCCACTGCATGCATTGTGGGTTTGTATACCCCTACCCGAGACACTGGGGTGTCCGATAGCAAGGGTAGCTATTACAACACGAACCTTGTAAACATCGTCAATAATATCAACGAATCCTGCTTCCTTCATCATATCGGCATATTTATGCACAACCTTCATATCCTTCCCGATTTTTTCGCTTGCTTCCAAAACTTTATTTCTCACATAAATCCTGTTAGTGGCCTTCTCGAGCGTACCATCGTCTGAATATTCCCACACTTCGAGGTCCTGGAGCTCTAGCCACCCACCAGGCTCAAGGTTTTCATACACCCGGGCGAACAGACTTGGCCAATTCGCAATTGATCCCGCCAAACCACGCCCGTGAATGAAATCGAAACGCTTCGAATAGGACCAGGGCTTCTCGACGTCGTCAATCTGGAATTGACAGTTTGGTGGAACCCTATTTTAGACCATGCTTCAGCCTCGACCTGGAAAAAAGTAATACACGGTTGTATTTACCAGGTGGGCTGGATCGGACTTATATCACATCCTAATGATGGTCAGAGATTTTAAATGCTTAGCCATGGAGAGATATCACCAACCGATCACTGAAGCTGACGGGAATTCACTGTTTCTCTGGATCAGCACTTAAGTAAGGCCGCAATTTATTGGCTATGCGTGCTCACTCTGCAATATCGATCGCCCAAATCCCTATTCCACGGATTTTTTTTCCCCTAGTTAGCATCATGGTACCACCAGAGGCTTAACTCTCAATTTTGTGTGTTCCCACCGGTTCCCGTTCCGATATCCAGTATATTTGCCGCATTTGGCGACAAGGGGCAACGGTAGAGTGCCCCTCCAAGGACCATTCGGAAGATGTGATGCGTCTACCAACCCTATCAGTAAAATGTTTCCATATTAACCCCCAAAATGGTGGCTGTACCAGATCCAGCCGATCCTGCTCTTTCTCATCATTTGGCTATAAATTAGATATTAGCCACCCTTTGTTCAAATGCCTGGGAACACGTGTAGATTGCTCCCTACTAGCATATATCCTCCGCCATATCTTCGTCCATTCTCATACCTGAAGTTTAGAACGGACGATGCTATGGAGGCGGTGGAACTGAGATCACTTCAAAATGAAACGATCGAAGTTAGTACATTGATGGAAAGTTAACTCCTTGCTGACCACATGCAGAAGGATACAGGTAACACATAACATACGAATCTCCCAATGCCGAATCTTCATAAGCAGACGAGTCAGGCTAGAGTTTGGAGTGTTAGACACTTTTCGAGAGTGATTGATGATTTATGGTGGCAAAGGGGGGGGGGGTATATACATCTGGTTCGATATTGTCTACTGGATCAGGGATGAGAAACCCCTCGCGGCTCTGCGAACGACTGCGCTCAGTTGCGGGTTCTGTCATGGTGTGAGAGATGGCCGGTCGGCTTTCTGTTTGGAACTGAGGTCAATCCTGAGAGAGAGAGAAGGGGGAGGGGGAGCCGTGCCAGAATTCGAATGCTAAGCCTAACTATAGCGTAGGTTCACTCAACTCCCGATCATTAACGGCATGTATTATTCCTATCCATGCTTCAACGTTGCAATGCATCATCATCTTCCCATAACGGCGCCGAGCGGCAGGTTGCCTCCCTTTGCCCGGTTCCATTTACCGATGATTATTCAGACTTCTGGAATCCTCCTAACTACTGTATGATATCATATATCAGATAACTGTGAGGAAGTAATAAACAGGATTCCTTTGAGGGGCTGTTGCGGGGAGCAGCCTTGGCTCCTTCTAGCAATGAGTATCGAAAGAAGATTCAAGAACATGAGATAGATAAAGAAAAATATTGCAACCCTCGTCTATATAAGTAGCTACATGCTGGCTTCTTGAATGATCCAGCAATCTGTTCCTAATCTGCTGAAGTTACTACTGTTTGGATATAATTCCCTTAGTATATTGAGTACTCAAGATCCTTCATCATCACCATGTAGTAGTTAACTCGCTATTGCTTCAAGCAAGATACCCAAGCCTACCTAGGTATCTATACACAAGAGGCTGTGTGTCTGCGGGGCCCTAACGACCCAAGGTTGACTGACTAAACTATATGTAGCAATATACTAATCATATAGGACTAGCATGTTTGGAGTGCGTCTACAAAATGAGTATGATGTGGAATTAAGCTTTTTGCACTGAAAAATAGGCTGCCGTAGCGCCATTTAGCCGCTCTGCTCGAGTCTCCACTGCACAAATTCCATAGGAAAATTCATACCAAAGCGTTCGATGTGGCTAGGCGGCATGAGAACTCATGATAGCCGTGAGAAGGGTTCATTCAGAGAATTAGTTAACTATCAGTGCACAGTCAACAAACTACAACTATTCATCATTGCCATGAATAAAACTAAATAAATAAAAATAAGAAACCGTTGCGCAGGAACTAAGTATTTATAAAGATGGTGAATTTTTATCGTCTGATGTTTTCTATCTCTATACGGGCAGATATATAGACCAGGCCCCTGATTCTAGAGGAAGAAAATTAACTAAAAACATGGAACGTCCTAAGGAGAAATGATCACCGAAACCTTGGATAGGAGCAGCTGGAGAGGGAAATAAAACGACGAAGAAAGAACTATATAATCCCGAAATTCAAACTCATCTCCTAAAATCAAGATATAGGATATTGTTGCGAGTCGTGAGCCTCTTAAGAGGCCCTCTTTTACCTTCAAGAGGGGCTCAGTGTCAAAGAACAGATGAAAACAAACAGCGGAAGGATAAGTAGGGAGAACAACATCGCTCAATCAAATCAAAGTTATAAGGTCACCCCGAGAAAGTGTCGAACAAACGAAGGCACAAAAAGTCAAAGTAGCCCCACCATATATAGGGCGTGACTAAAAAAATATCAAAACCAAGTAACAAAAGATAAAGGTGGATATGGGGTGGGTATTGAGAAAACAGACAAAAGAGAACCTCTGGATTCGAAACATTGGGTATAATATTCCACTACTCCAACGCCTGCCTCGCTCCTAAATTTTAATCTAGAGCATCCATAATGCGCATGCTCCACATCTTTATTCGTCCCCTGAAACTTTACTCTCAGCCGCAGTAGCCGCAGAGTTTGCAAGAGCGCTCTGAAGTGCACTGGTAAGGTCCATATGGAAAAGGGGCCTGTTGAGACCGTGGACCGCAACAATTCTCCGGCTGGCAACGTTGTACACTTTGCTAGAATCCAAATCCTTTCCAAGCTCATTTCCACTCTCGGTGCTGGAAGTCTCTTCGACGTCATCCTTGGCACCAGTTTTATAGGAAGTTTGCTCACCCGCCGCTTGTCCTGCCGCGGTCTCGACATCCTGTTGAATTCTGGAACTGGATTGTTCCGATTCCCGTCGTCTCTCAAGCGCTTCATGGGCAGCGGCGGAATTACTACCACCCAACTCCGCGACGCTGAAGATTGCTTTCCAGCGTCTATTTCCCCCAGGGCTGGGTGTTGGATAGCCAAAGCCAGCAGAAACAAGCGCTCGTTTGGCCCACCGGTTGTTGATATGAGCAAAGTGCCAGTGAACAGGCTGCGGAGCAGCGTACCTATCGAGTTGGTTGCGAACATCGATTAAGTTTTGAATAGAAGTGACGTCGACGTTGTTAACAGCGGAGAAATCAAGAATAATAGCTTTGAGAGTGGGAAGATGTGAACGATCGTCTTCGACCTGGCCCTTGCGAGGTCCAGGGTCACACCATGGCCTGTCACCCAAACGAGGGTAGTTGTCGAGGTTTGTTCGTCGTGTCTGCTTGTAGATTGTAGTGACGACGTGGTCTAAGTAGTGATTTGCGTTCGGATAATTGAATCCTTCGGAGAATTGATAGATAAAAATTCCTGGAGAAGGTTGTTCAACTTCGATCTCAGGGTTCGAGCCATCGTTGTGGTTAATCGGAAGGAAGATGTTTCGAGTTGAAGACGGGTCATTGGATCCGGAAGAGCTGACCTCGTTCGCTTCAAATGCACCACTATGTTTCCTATCGCTGCCTTGAACATGGTCTCCAATCACAGAATGGATTTTGACTTTTCCAAGGAACTGCCCCTGAGCTTTAACGACACGGAAAAGAAGAATGGCTAGCGATATGCAAACGGTACAGTAGATGCCGTTTTCAATTGAGGAAAAGATGGTCACAAAGACTCCGGCAAAGAAAATCAGGACTTCGAGAGGCGACACTCTCCAAAATTGATAGATGGTGTTTGGTGGTGTAATCAGATCTCCCACGGCGTGGATAATGACAGCTGACAGGGAGGAGTTGGGGATGTAGAAGAAAACAGCGGGAAGGGCGTAAATGGCAAGCAGAACCACGACAGCTGTGATGACACCAGCAAATGGTGTACGCACTCCCGCTTTAGATTTAATAGCCGTTCTTGAGAAGGACCCCGTGGCAGGATACCCTCCAAGGAAAGGTCCAAGAAGGTTGGTCACGCCAATGGCAACCAATTCTTGAGACGGGTCAATGGTGTAATTATTGATCCGCCCGAAAGACTTTGAAATGGCAATATGTTCGATTAAAAGAACAATGACCGCTGCGGGAATTTCACCTGCAAAACTCTTGACGATTTTGGAATTCATTTTTGGCACAGCCGCGTTTTGGAATCCTATTCCTTTTGTAAGTAAACGTCCTTTGCGATATTGACACCAGCAAACAGAGAAATGTAACAGAACGATTGCTATGAACAGGAGTGATAAGTACTACACACCTCTCGGAACTGTGCCCAATATCCTGAAAATTGGCTTCTCGCGATGGTTTCGGTTGACTAGCCAGCTGATCATGACGTATAGAAGAATGACAAATGCGGTCCTCAACGTAGATAGGAAGAAAAATAGCTTTTGCTTGCTCGGGTTTTTTTTGGCGCTGAAACTACAAGCCCAGCGGATGAGGTAGAGGAGGAATAGGGCAGTCAGGCCCATTGCGGCATCTATTTTTGTTTTCGGGAGATATTTCAAGGTATTGATGATCACCATATAGGTAGCATCACGTGTGTCGAAACCACTAATGCCCATCATAGCAGGAACTTGGCCAGCAGCAATGCTAATGGCAGAGCCCGTCATAAAAGCTGTGATGGCGGTTAAGGGAATGAAATCCACGATCCAACCACATCGGATTAGGCCGATAAAAGTGATAATCCCGCCACAGACGATTGCAAGGGCGCTCGCAACATAATGTGCTGGGATCTCCGGATTATTTTCCTGGACCCGGATGACAACCTGGCCAACCAAAGTTGACATTACCGCGACAGGCTGGAATCGAAGTAAAAATCAAAAGTTAGATTCTAGCGCAACAAGCAAACGAAATGGCTAGGCACTCACTCCGATTGTAATATCCTTCGAAGTTGCGAAAAACCAATATATTAATACACCCATGAAAGACGAATACAGGCCAAACTGAGGTTCTAATTCAGCTAGCTTTGCGTATGCCATGCTCTGGGGCACGACAACTGCGCCCACAGTGATGCCTATAAAAGAGTTAATCACATACGCCCGCTTGTTATGGAGTAGTATGGCAACGAAACTAACCAGCCACAAGGTCTCCAATCAACCATTGAAGATTGTATCGAGTAATCCAGCGCAAAAAAGGGAAGAGGTTGATAAAATATTCCACAACCTGTTGACCAGTAGGGACCAATTCACGCAGCCAGTCTGTCGAGGATGGCTCCTCTTCGACATAGGCATATGTATCCGATGTGCCAACAGAAAATGTTGATTCCCCGCGGGTAACAGGGTCCGCGTCGATGGGATCCCGGTAGTTCTTTTTGATACCCACCCATTTGGCAAGGGTATTTCCAACTTTGGTCGACGTTTTACCATTTGAGCCCGCCATGCCGCTGTTTTCGAGAGTAGTATGCGGAACGAGCAAACGAATTGGGTTGCTGGGGGATAGGGTCGTGGATGGACGAATCTCTTGAAATGGCAGATCGAATTGGGGTGTAGTCCGAAGGTGTGTATGTGTATTGACTTGAAGTAAAGGGAACGATAACCGACAGGGTAACAAGAAGAAACAACGAAACGAGAAGGGTATTTATATAGATACGAAGGGGTTTAGAGAATGGGGTATCCAGATGAAAACAAAACGAGGAAAAGGCAACTTCTAAGGAAGCAATGGCTCACAATCTCACGATCTCAGAATCAAGAGTCCATTGTCATCATGAAAGGAATATTTAGGGAGTAAAAGTGAATCAGGAGCCACACTTGGGGTTGCGAGATAATAAATAGCAACCCTAATGTCGGAATTGAATAGAAGAAGACCCCTTCAAGAAGAACAGCAGGATCTGTAAGCGTGGAGGGAATATGTAAGCGTAGAAGGGGGAGTATTGGAGAGCGTGTCAAGAATCAAGAAAATCAAGGATGAAGGTTTTATTAGTATTCTTTTGTGTTCTTTTTTCCTTCTTTTTTTTATTTTTTCTTCTAATTTTCCCCCCTTAGATGGCTGTGAAATAGTGACGGAACGATGTTGACAAAGCGAACTCGTCAGGCCAGGCGGGCATCACGCAATCGTCAGCGGAGTGGAGAGAGGGCCACAAATTCCAAGCTCCTGGCGCTACCAGGGTCGAGTTGCTTTTTTAGAAGCTGCCGCCCAAGACAACAGATAGTTAAAGTTCAAACTTTGAAGAGGGACCGACCCCAAAAAAAACTATGGGCGCTCAGCGATCATAAGTGGGCATCCACCGTTTCAAGGAAGAAAATAGAGGAGTGACATATCCGTGGAATTGCAATGGATCACGTCCACATATATATATATTTATATATATGTAGCATTTTGCACTGCTTCTTCTTTTTTGCTTTTTCCTTCCTGGCTCTTTTCTCCCTGGTATTTCTGCCATTTGCGAGCGCTGCCTGCAGACAAGGTAACGTCTCAACCACATCCTCATAAACTGTCATTGGCTAAGCTAAAATTGCCGATGATGTTATGCCTGTTGAACATATGGAACACGCACGTGGGAAGCAACTGTGCCGACTCAAAAGGAGGTGCTGCAGCGTGGCTGGGCAGAATCTCAGCTGCGGGTGAAGCATCCGAGTATTAATCTTGTCGCGTTTTCCGCAAGCTAAAAAGGAAGCCACCGGCGGCACCCCAGCATCGCAGCATCGGAAATGGCTGTGTGATCCAAGCTAGCCACGGCGAAGGGCTCAAGGAAAGGGAGGGGAGGTTGTCCCGCCAAAAAGGTTGGGACGCTTCACACATGCGGAAAGCCTTGTCATACCCTGTCATTCATGCTTTTTCGCATTTTGTGGCGAAATCCCGAGAGCCTACAACAAAGGTAACAAGCACAAACCGGGATAATAGATTTTGGCGGGCCAGGAATTATGATATCATTTGTGTTATCAAAAACCTACTTGCGTAGAAAGTTGTGGAGAGGGACAGGGTTGGCACCAACTGCGACCGGATGGTGTGGCTAGCTCACACCCACCCAGCCAGCCCTCGTCCTTGGTTTAAGCGATGATCTTCTGAGGGGTCCGGATTGCAGCTGAGCCGTCATAGCGGCACGCAGCAGCAATGGTGGCCTCACAGTTCAATGTTCGATATCTCTGTCGTGAGAACACACGCACCTCGCAGTTGCAGCTAGATTTCCCCCACGAAGCCATCAACGCCCCAAAAAAACAGCTTAAAGAAGCCGCATGGCGGGCGGTCGCTTAGCATTCCGCACTTGGACTAGCGGCCGCCAGCCCCGCGGCCAATCACAGGCTGATGGAAAGACGCCATATCAACCTCAGATGATGAGGAGCGCATACGATGTAGAGCTGAACGACGCGAAGAAGCCAACCAACCGGCAACAATTATCAGTTATGACTAGTTTCAAGGGTTTGCCGCGTCGCGCTCGGGGAGACTCAGGTCGGGCCTGGATGTCAGATTGTTCGACGAGAGCATACCCTGTGATGTTTCTCTTGATCTACAGTTGGTTATCTGGATATCAGATTCTCGCCCAGAAGAATGGCATTGTCGGCCTACCCTACATAGTATGTAGGCGATTCCGCCAGATCTATTGCGTGTGATAATATCTCGAAAACAGATTCAGAAGGATCATCTCTTTCTCCCCGTCCTCGTCATCATCGCTCTCCTCTTCCCCTCCGCTTCTCTCGAGCACCAATGACGGCTCACCCGAAACAGCCACAAAAAATCGAAAATTGAGCCTTCGAATTGCGAAACAGCCGTTCAAATAAACGCAGAGGAGTAAGGCCCCTTCTCAAACTTCGGGCCCCTTTCCCGCGGCCAATCCTTGCCCATTCTCGTGCTTGGACAAGCGTGCTGGAAACGGCTCCTCTTGCATATGCCCGCCTTGGCGGCCCCTTGCCCTGGAAACAGCTATGATTGACACTGTGAAGATGCCATCCTTCTGATGATCACGAAAACAGAGACAAGAAGCGATACCGAAATGACACCATTTGATTTACCGTCGCGAAGTCCCGAAACTATCGCACCTTCGTCCAACTCGGTTCATCCTCTAACCCCCACTTGTGCCGAACCTCATTGTGATAAGCAATGGCCAGTCGTGTTGATTCATCCCCGACTAAAACCCTTTTCTGTTACGGCATATATCTGTGATGCATCAGCAGGTAGAGCTGTGGGGCCTTTTCACAGCAGCGGCTCTCTCTGATTTGTCCCCTTTTCAAATGGCAATGGCAAATGCCTTCTGGTTTGACAACCAATATCTCCTCCGTTATCTCTTGGTGCCCGGAAACTGCCTCCCAGATTCATATTTTGTGGGGGTGGGGAGCGTGTTGTCAAACCTCTAGTGCCAACCTGAATTGAACGAGTCAATTGAAAAGTGTATTTGATCTTGAACACATGACATAACAGGAATGTCGATTCCAAGGCCCCCGTTTCATCTCACTACCCGGTGCGACGTGGAATATCCATGGATGTTCTTGTATATGCATTTTGGCTCTATGGTGCTCTCTCTGCATCTTAAGTTGTACAACATCTTGGAAACGGAATGTTTATCTATATCTCCGCATTGCGGAACCACCGTTGCAGCAACCTGCTACTACGGAGTCTACGTGAAGTCTACAATTTTAGATTCAATGACAAAAGGGCCATACGAACTACATTTTTCACGCTGGAAGAAATTTCTCCCTATCCTATTATCTCCCACACCCGCATCCCTTCCATTTACTAGTGTTCGGAAATGGTGGCACCTCCTACTCAAGGCCTTTGCAGCCATTTTCGCAGCACAAATTTTTAGGAATGGATCATACTAACCAGCAAAGCTATTAGAGGAATCCCACTCGATACACCTAGTACACTCTTGTCGTCCAATTGCACAGATGAAATAAGCAGCGAGGGAAAATGAAATGGGAGATGCAACGGTTTCATTTTGATATCTATTGGATATGAAAGAACCATCGCTCGGCCTCTGTCTGACAGAGCGCAGTACAACAGCTATCAAAACTTCACTAGAATGATAAACTGTCGAAAAAAGACAACATACATGAAAAAAATAAAAATATTGGCAATCCTTCCACATATCTGAGCTGAACATAGCTTGTCCTCGTGCTAGACATCATTTGTCATACTCCCTTCCGCCCTACAGATATCCCCGAAAAAGAGCGAAGCCATCTCTCGTAGCTTGGTTTTTCTGTCAATAAACTCCTAATCGATCGTATATCTGAACCACCCCCAGGGCCCCATTCGGGCAGACAACCAACCTATCATCCCAAAACCCGGCTGTGTTTCTGTGATCCTTTCGATCCTCCCTCATCCACTACCTCTCACTCTCACTTTCTCCCCCTCTCTTCATTTATCTGCTTTCAGGACCCACGTAAAATTTCAATTCGCACAGCATCCTACTCTCTCCCATACACCCACTTTATCGGATCAAAAACTAACCGATACGCCGACCAACCCTCCCCTCACCATCACCATCACCATCTCTCAATCCAGCCCAGCGTGTATTGTATATTGCACCCTTACACTCACCACACAACACTTTACCCGATGAAACCCTCGATCAAAAACCCGGGTTAGGAGAATCTAGATCACATTTTCTGCGCCGCTGTCGTACACGCACAGGTACGGTACAAGTACGCTTAGCCCCCACTTCCCACCGACTACAAGTATAAGGGCTGAATGAGGAAAAGAGGAGGAGGAAGAAACGAAGGAAAAGGTAACGTAAGAAAAAAGAGGAATGGATAGGGTAAACAGACGACATTGTATTCCAATTCCAATTCCAGTTCCAGTTCCAGTTCCAGTCCAGCCCAGTCCAGTTCACTATAGGTTCTCTCCGTACGCGCCACAGAGGCGCCAAAGAGGCGCCAAAGAGATCATATCAACCATTACACAACAGCTTGTGAAAACATCCAACGCCTTTTTCTTTTCTTCCAGAACCCTTCCACAGATCCTTGCGCCCTCCCCTGCCGGGTTCCGAGGGGACCGCGGAGAAATATTAGATGCAGGGCTTCTTTTCCAAGGTTACTCTTTTCTCTTTTTGTAAGAAGCACTGCTGGTCAGGCAGGGGGGGATGGTGGTGGTGCATGCACAGCGCATGTAGTCTGACCTGATACTGGACCAGTTATCCCGCCGCGGAGGTGACCAGGGAAAGCCATGCGGCTCTGCTGGTCCGATGTCTATTTGGGACGCATATATATTACACATGCATCCATTGGCCCCTCATGTGGACCAAAAGAAGTAAAACTCCTTCATTGGTTTGAACGACAGCTAGTAGACACTCTACTCTAGTGTGATATCGTACTCGGACATGCAGTATATATCTAGAGGGATAAACCCCTCTATATATTCCATGAGATCTTGATGAGATCCATACAATACGATGCTACCATGTAGCGTGCATCGTGCCTCTGTACACCATTTCAGGCCATCCATCCATTTCATCCCTCTTGTTCGAAGTTCTGGACACACGAGAGAGGGGGCAAGAAAGAAAGAAAGATATCTGGAAATAACCATGTATATATATATCTATATTAAAAAGATGATAAAAGGAGGGGAAGCGACTGGGAGAAATGGAAAATTGGACTGGAACGAAGTTAAATCGAACTATATATATATATTCTGATGAAACACACACACACACACCCTTCTTCCGTACACGTTCCTGTACCCACCACACACGAACTGACACACATACCAAGCCCCAAATCTAAGGTACCAAGCACAAATCACTCAAATGAAGATGAGCCAATGGCGCGGGGTAATAATGAAGCGACATGGAATGTTCAAAGGGCTAGACCAGACCAAAGCAGACGGGACACTTTTGCCCTTATGGGGTGTGGTGGAAGAGAGAAGGGGATGATGAGCGAGGAGAGGGCTCTTGCACAATCCAATCCGCCCGTTGATGAAAGGCCATTTGCTCCATTTATCTCTTTTTTTTCTCCTTTTTATATTAGGTTATTGTTTTGGAGTAAGGATGGGAAAAGAAGGAGAAACGGAGCGGAATTGTTTCATCCTTTGGAGGAATTGAAGCTTCTTCGCTGCTACTACTAATGGCTGCATAGAGAGCAACAATTTTTTAAGAATAGGAGGACAGAAACAGGTCTGGTGGGAGCACGAGAATGCGAATAGAAAAGGTAAGTGAAATGAAATGAAATAAAATTTTAAAAAAAACCGTCTAATCCTTCCATTTCATTTCAATCCATCGTTAAACCAGTTATATAAATAGAGAAATTTTGCATCAAAAAAAAAAAAAAAAAGGAAAGGAAAGAAAGGCCCCTCCCCACGTGCAGTGCGGTGGACGTTATGTGATGATGATGATACCAACAGGAAAGGAAACATAGGAAAAAAAGTGAGGAATGGCAAAAGAATAGAAAAACCAGACGCAGAAATGAGCACGAAACCAATCGGAGGTACTTCGGACGACAGAGGAACAACGAAAATGAAGTACAATTAAAATGGGGAGAAAGAGACGATTAAGCAAAACGGATAAAACCAGCCCTAACCTGTTCTTGCAGCAAAACATTATAAAACGAAGAGGATGAGGGAAATAATTGGATGGGGAGAGGGCAGGGATGATGAATGAAGTATAGAACCGGCCAGATGAAAAGGGGAGGAGAGGAAAGTAAAAGAAGCAAAAGATTTTGTTTCGCTGTCTGAAGCTAACCCTTTCGCCTCCCTTTTGCATTACTGCAAGCCCTCCTAACAAATGTAAACCCCCAAACTCCCCAACTCCCCAGCAAAATGTCGGGAAGAAAACATCTATTGAGACGCGCATTGCATCCGCTCAGCTCCTGGAGGTATATCATCATCGTCTTCATCACCCATTTGTGAAACTCCATGTGCTCTTGCCCGGCCACTGTCTTCAACATCCTCTAGGGCGAAATCTTCCACCATCGAGTCCGCAGGGGGCTGCGGTTGTTGGGGACGGGGCGGTAACACCCGCTCAAGAAGGTTTACGTTGTGAATCTGGTCCTTTTCGGGGAACTTGACGTTGAATTGGATGTATAGGTTGCCGAAATCGTGATGGCGGTGGGAGGGCATTCCCTGGCCCTTGATAACTTTAATTTGTCCTGCAGAGAAAGAAAGGAAAAAAATTATGTTAGCCTTGCCTTGGAACATAGCTGCAGAGACTAGGTAGGGATAGATTTGAGGTATGAGGGGGGGTGTGGCGGAAACTTACCAGGCGTGATTGGTTCGCCGGGAGCAATTTGTACCGTCAACCATCGGTCGTCCAGATGTTCGATATTGATTGTACCGCCAGCGAGAGCAGTTAAGAGATCAATATCAGCCTGGTAGAAGAGGTCGTCGTCTTTGCGCTGGAATCTTGGATGTGGTTGCTGGTCTATTTCGAACTGAACATCACCGGTTATAACGCCTGGCGCCTGGTCACCTTCACCGCGGAAATCAATCTTGTGTCCCGGCTTGACACCCCGGTCGATATGCACATGCAGAACTTTTCTCTCAATAATGACTTTGTTGCCTTTGCACTTCTTGCAACGGTCACGCTCGTTGATGACCTGTCCCGTCCTATCGCAGTCCGAACACTCCACGACAAATCGCTGAATCATGGGTCCCATCTGGCGCATCATAGTCCGTTTACCTGTACCATTGCATGCGACACACTGCTTGACAGATCCTGGCTTGCCGCCAATTCCCTCGCATCCTGGGCAAATAACAGATTTTTTCAAAGCCAACTTTGAGACCTTGCCCCGGTAGATATCCTCCAGGGTGACCTTGAGGGGATGGACAATGGTGCGTGCCTTCTTGGGGCCCGTGTCCCTCATTCCACCTCCAAACATGCCACCAAAGGCGCTTCCACCAAAGAACTGGGCGAAGAGGTCTTCCGCTTGCATTCCGCCTCCGGCACCGCCTTGCTCCAAGCCTTCTTCGCCATACTGGTCATATATCTGCCGTTTCTGGGCATCGGAGAGAACTTCATAGGCGTGCGAGAGGTCCTTGAATTTCTCCGCGGCTTCAGGATTGTGGGCATTCTTGTCTAAAAGGGTGAAAATGTGTCAGAAATAAGTTGAATAAAAAAAGGTTACATCATGTAATGTCACAACAGTTGGAACACACCAGGATGATGTTTCAAAGCGCCCTTCTTATAGGCGGTTTTCAGTTCCGCATCAGTAGCGTTTGGGGACACCTAATCGTCCAAGGAAAGTTAGAGAACATTTTATCCATATCTTGGATGTGCAGGTTGCAAAGACTTTTTCCTCAAGGGAAATAGCCAAAAGAAAAGGTCCCACGTACCCCTAGGACATCATAGTACTTGGTTTCCTTCACCATGTTGGCGCAAGTTCCAAAAATATGCTTACGAAATCAGGAAAGCGGGAAAAAGGAGAGGAAGACGAGGGAGGTGGGTATCGAGGCAGACAAGCCGTTCGTTATCGAAGTACTTCTTTAATATTCAGAACGGCGAAATCTCATACGGTTTGAAACGAGACAACCCTGGAGAGTCGTGTGGTGAGGTGGTGTGGATTCGGCTATTATTAGATCTGATGAATGGAAGTAATTCTTGAGAAGTTGACAGAAGGGTATCTCAACGGAAGGTTATATTTTGCACCGCACTTTGTGAGGAAGGTGAAGAAGAGAGAGAGCGGCCTCAGGAGATCGAAGATAGTGAGGATGTGGGAGGGAAGTGAGGAAAGATGAGATGGAGTTGGTGGTTGATATCAGAGGAGGAGGAGAAACGGCGAATAATAATAATAAATTGTTGGTTGGTTACGGAAAAAAAGCTCTAGGGGAGAGCCTCGACGTATTGGACTGGTAATACATAACAGGGCAGATTTTACCTCATACATTACCGTACCGCGGTAATGGCGAAAAAGCGTAACAGCGAAAGATTACAGAAGGTACCTATCTATATAGAACACCAACGACCACCTTCAAACAGGAATTATTTTCATTTGAAACAGAAGAAAGTTGAGCCTACAGGTGAAGAGGACAAATAGTACTGAATATTTCTCAAGTCCTGATGTGATTATTTGCTTTTAATCCTACATTGTTAAGCGCTCTTAACCAAATTGTCAGCGGCGTTTGAGGTATTCATAGCGTTTCCGGTACCTGAAAAATACCAAACATTCCAGGCGCCATACCAGGATCTTACCGTATCAGGCTTAGCGCAGTCGAGCGCTGATTCCGAAGCTTTCGAAGTGTTTCCATCGCTTCCATCGCTCTCTCGGGCGCTCTTTGTCGCTGCTCCAGGGCGGTTCCCAGCCAGATCCACGCGTTTCTGTGGCCTTCCATGATTAGCACATCACGCACTGTTGCCTTGTGTTAGTTTAAGAAGACTTTGTACCAGGGAGAAAGCTATGAGATGATTGATTGCAAAGATGTAGTGGCATTGATGGCTATTCTAATCCTTGAAGAAGGGAGAGGAGATCATTGACCACAGTGTGACAATATTGCTATTTACAGGATGGATACAGAACATCATGTAATCTTAGTCATGTATATCTCATATGATTCTTTCACTCTGACTCTCTCTCTCTTGTTCTTTCATCTCTTTTTACTTGACAGCATGTTAGTCTGTTTCATGAATGTAGTGATATTATAGTCTGCTTTATATCAGTTCTACTGATAGTATTGTGTCTGTCTCAGCTGTTCTGCTGACAGAAACATCTGTCTCAACTCTCAGCTGATGATAGCTCTGTCTCAGTGAGAAGTTATTAATTGAATTACTGTAGTGAAATGAAAGATTGTTGTATTAATATATACTGAGTAATAGATATGAAGCATTATCTTCTATTTTTTTTCTTTTTATAATTTTGTTGTATCAGTTTTGTTGTAGCAGTTATGAGTATTAATATATACTGATAATAGATGCAAAGCATTGTCTCTTGTTTTTTTCTTTTTTTTTTTTATGAGAGTTGATGTGATATCTCATTAGTTTATTATCTCTTTATCTATAATTACTGCTTGTACAATTGAAAAGAGCTGTATAATTAATGATGTGAGATTCATGCCTGAATTGATGAAGTCTTGAATTAGAAGATAGATGTTCTGAAAGTAGATTAGATTTCTCATCAAGTTCATGAAATAACTTTCACAGATATTGATGACTGTTGTATTCTGATGAATAAAGATCACAATGATTCTTACTGTCTGATATTGATACTGATACTTTCAGAAGCTTATTCTCTCTAGCAGTATAATATTTGTGATATAGTATTCAATGAAATATAACTGTGTATTAATCATTCTTGATATTGTTATTTGTAAGATGAGCTTGTGATGATTTATGATAATTTATTGATGAAGAGAGTTGATTTGACTTTTAATATTGAATTTTATGATAGTTTTTTTTTTGAGAGTTTATGAAGATTTGATTGTATATTCAGATTTTTTTTATAAGTGATTTGTGATAAGTGAGAGTAGAGTTGTATTATTGTTTTATCTACTTGTTATCTATAATGAATTGATGAGATTGATTTTGATCTGTATATTTCTGTGATTGTTGAGCTGTTATCTGAAAGAGTGACAGCATCTCTGATCTTATGTTTGTGACTCTTTGTACTGATGATTGTTTCAGATCAGTGTCTATTGATCTGAGACAGATTGAGTAGTGATTATAATACTAATTTATGAAGATATCTGCATTCACTAGCTGTGTAGAGCTCATTTATTTATTGAATTCTGATTCTCTGTGTCTTCATCTTACTCTGTATTTAAGTATTTCTCTGATAATATGAGAGTTCAGAATTTCATTGATGTTTCAGTTGTTGTCTGTGACTTATTTATCAGTTGTTCTGAGTCTCAGTTCTGAATGATTAGAGTTGTCTGATCTCTTCTTATATGATTTGAGTAGAGATATATGAAAAATATCATGAATTTGATAATTTAGTGAGAGGTTCAATTGATATGTCTGTGTGTCAATTTTAACATGTACTTTAAATAATTCTAGAAATTTGTGATCTAATTTCTTATTTGATCTGTGTGTCTTAAGATTTTTTATACTCAGATAAACCTGATTACTGATTTTAAAATCTTGAGAGTTGTCTCTGATGTATCTTTTCATTATATTCTGAGTGTGTATTAGATTTTGTTATGTCATGTCTTGTGTCTTCTGAGCTAGAACTGCAGTGTATTCTGCTTGAGATTTCTCTATTACTTCTACAGAGATGTTGAGAATTATTAATAATAGAGACTGATATTCAAGATTCATGAAGAATGAAGATATCTCTAGCACTGAATGTACTGAGATGCTATAGACAAACTCAGCTCAGAGTAATAGATCTGCTCAATCATCTTGTAAGTAGATTGTGTATAACTGCAGATAGACTTCTATTTCTCTGTTCTGTCTTTCTGTCTGTCTGTCTATTTATAAGTAATATACTGTTAAAAATTGATATTTCATTTGCATGCTTCTCACAAGCATTTGTCAGAATTCTGATGTGAAAAGATAGTCTCTATCTGATATCATTATCACTGATACTTCATGTAGTCTTATCACATTTGCTATGAAGATGTGTGTGAATGTTTATAAGAGTAAGTTGATTACTATTGATATATAATATGATCATTTGAATTATTTACAGCAGAATACTGTAATGACATTGACTATTTAATCTGTTATAGAGTATTTTGATTGAAGTAAGTTTGTTATGAAATCAACTGTAATTGTGTGTCAATTTCTGTCAGATATTAAGATGAATATTAGTTCTCTGTATATTCTATAAGTGATAGATTTGACTCTTTGACAGACTTCACAGATTTTAATATATATGTTGATGTCTGTTTATATAATGAGTCAGTAGAATCATCTGATCACTAGCTGATATATATATTTATCTTCAAAGTGCTCTGCTGTGAAGAAATCATGAAATTCTCTAAGAATTTATCTTTTGAGAAATTCATTGTCTGATATATATATTCTATCTTGATAGAATAGTAAGCTGTTCTATATTGATCAGTTTTTCAAGTGATTTCTGTTCTGTTCTGATATCAGTGATTCTAGATTTTCTAGTATTATATTCTTAATTTGTTATAGCAGATCTGTGTGTGCTTTCATTGCATTGATGAGAAGTATTTATACTGTGTTCATTGCTGTAATTCTGTGATTTTACAATATATTCACTGCTTATTCATAGTAGTTCATCAGTTGTATGAAGTGATGAAAATCATTGTGCAGCTCTGTCAGTTCTTTTGAATCTGGTTTATAGTCTGATTGTCTGAATGATCTGTTCATGAGATTTTTTGAGCTCTGTTTATACAGAATCTTTATATTCAGCTCACTGAGATATTGTGCTCAGTGAGCTTGTCTGCATATTAAAATCTTTATAGTGAGAAATGAGAGTAGATTGTTGTGATCACTGTATACAACAGTTTGATCTCTATTACTGTGAATAAAGTGATATTAATGTTTTATTATTTCAACAATTATCAGCATCTCTGTATTGTATATTCTGTAATTTCATTCTACTGTTGTCATCTTTCTACTGAAGAAGACTATTAAGTGTAGATGTCTATTGTCTTACTTCTGACACAGTATTTTACTTATTACAAATCTGCTTACATTACAGAAAATGATAATTGAGTGATTATCATCATAAAATATGAGTAGAGAGACTTTGATGAATGTGAGTTTCAACTGTTGTATCTTTACTTCATGCTTTTTCATTCATTGAAATACTATATTATCTTTGAGTAGAATCATGAGTGTTATACAGATGCAGCTGTAGTGATAAATAAATCTTCAGTAGAAGTTACAGAATCTCAGAAAGACTCTTAAGTTATGAAGTATTTTTGATGATAGCTATTGAACTATCATATCAACATGAATGAGATTCATTCATATGTCTTCTCTACTCATCAAGTACTCTAGAAAATCAATTTCTATTTATAGAAATCAACATTTAAATATGTTGTATATGAGACTTATCTCTCTCAACTTCTGTAGTACTTATCTCACTTGAGCTCAATATTTCTCTAAGTTGTTCTTCTTCATGTATATGATAATATCATCAATATATATCATGACAAAGTCATTTATATATTTCTGAAGTACTGTATTTATAAATTATTGAAAATGAGTGAAAGTGTTGATAAGACTGAATGAGATGACTAAGTATTTGTACATCTCATACTGTGTTTTGAATACTATTAGATGTTCATCTCTCTCTGCTATATGTATCAGATAATACATGTGTTGAAGATCTAACTTAGTTACTCATTTGATGAAGTCTAGATATTCTAGTAGATCTGAAATTAATGAAATTGTGTATTGATTCTTGATGATAATAGTATTCAATTTTCAGTAATCTATACAAAATCTTTTATCTTCACTCTTTTTATCTGTGAAAAGTACTGATGATGTAAATGAGAATTTACTCAGTCTTATAAATCTCTTGACTAGATTCTTGTCTATATACTTTTTCAGTAGTTGAAGTTCAGATTCTGACATGAAATACAGTGAACATCTGATAAGTATTTTATTATTCATGAGTGTTATCTGCATGTCTGTGTGAGAGTGAGATTGAAGAGTATCAGCTGAGAGTTTGTGAAAGATATCTTCATAATCTTTGATTTTGAGAAGTATTATTAAGAGAGCTGAGCTTTCTGTTCTCATTTATAGTCAAGCTAGTATTGATGTCAGATCAATGTTGTCTGACTAATGTATGTTACTCTTCATCTGTTTCTCTTATTCTGCTCAGCTTGTGATCTTTTCTGTCTTTCAGTTTATATCTGAATTTATGTGTTTTAGTCATGACTGATCTAATATGATGAGAAGAGACATCTGAAATAATCTGAAATAGTGAGTCTTTAGTTCTTCTGCTGAGTCTGACAGTTGTAGTTCATATATAAAGAGATAGAACTTATAAGATTTATTGTTGAGATTGTGTAATACTATCTCTGTATATGAAATCTTCTTTGCATTTAATACTTCTGCTGCTCTAGATGTTAGAACATTGAATACAGCTCTGAAATTGATCATGACTGAAATTATAGCTGTTGATATGAGTTGCTTGAGATTTTGAAATGCTGCTGATGTTTGAGATACTGATATTATGTAATATATTACTTATTCTGACAGCCTGTAGTTATTTATCTCTTGTATGAAAGAGTTCTCTTTCTGAAGCTGAGATGAGTGTGTCATCACTTCTATTAATACATCAGAGAGTTTTTCTGTTTAAATGTGAAAGATGATGATCTTGAGAGAAAATTATCTCTCAGAGTGATGATATTATGTGACACTGAAGATAAAGTTCAGAATCATGTTGTCAAGATTTGAGAGTTTAGTGAGATAATGTGCTGAGAAGTTGTCTGAAGTGAATATCTCACTTGAGAGTAGCAGATGTGTCATCAATGACTCTTCTTACTGTATCAGATGCAGAGATCTTCTCTCTGTCACTGAAAGAATTCAGCATCTGATATATTCAGATTTTTATCTGCTTTTCTTACTTAATGTTCTGAGAATTGTAAGCAAGTGCAGTCTCTGTCTTCAAATCTAATATGTTTATTATCATCATATCTGATAAATTGACAGATTATCATCAGATGACTTTTAGTTTTCAGAGTGACTTATTTTCATTCAGTGAAATTAGCTGATCATGTATTAAAATAGACTTAATTTATTTGAGTTAAGATAAGCTGAATTAATTTTAATTGATATGTCACTTCTATAGCTGTGTTGTTTCACTTGAGATCAGTGACAATTGTCTTGAATTATGTGATAAAGTCAATTACTCTTTGATATGATTTCATCTGTAGATCAGCTAGCTGTAATTCAGCTTATAATTCAGAATTTGCTGTCTGATAATTGTTCTGTAGTCATACTTTGAGAACTTCTCATGATATGATATAAATATCATATGATATCTGCATCTGTTGAATGTGTTGATGTATAAGTTTGTCAAGATAGCTGACTGTGTATGTGATCTTGAACATGTTATTTATGATCAGTCTTTTCTGTATGTTATTCTCTATATTCAGCAGTCAGAATCTGATATCTGAGTGATCTTCAAAGATGTCTGATTTCTTAAGTTTTGTTTTTATTATCATAACTGTTTCATTGAAGTCATTTCTGTACAGAGTCTCTGTATTATTATGAGTTTCTAGTATAGTAATATATTTCACTAGATGTCAGTTTTCTGTTATCAGAGCATCTTTATTTCTATTGATATGATCAGTAAAATTAACATTTTCTTATATCAGTGTCTGAACTTACTTCATAAGAGTCTTCATGATTTGAGCTTGATTTCTCATGATTATCATTTTGTGTGACACATATCATGATTGAGTGATGTGAAAAAAAAAATGTTGAGTTCTTATTGCTTTTCAGCTGATATACTTTCTTGAAGAATTAGAATATTAGTTTAAGAAGACTTCATATCAGAGAGAAAGCTATGAGATGATTGATTGCAAAGATGTAGTGACATTGATGACTATTCTAATTCTTGAAGAAGAGAGAGAAGATTGTTGATCACAGTGTGGCAATATTACTATTTACAGGATGAATACAGAACATCATGTGACCTTAGTCACATGCACCCCATGTGATCCTTTCACCTTGGCCCGCCATTCTGAGTGAGAAAGCGCGAGAAGAAGAAAGAAGAAGAAAAATAAGGCAGAGAAGGGTGGCGACGAGGGGGGGATTGATTTCCACTCCACCCAATCTCAGCCTTTCAGCCCTCTGTCCAAGCACAGCTTACTCTCTTTTCAGCCACTGTGTTTACAGAGCAGTGATGATCTACGGCCGGAGCATTATTTTACGCGGCGCGTATTTTTGGTTTGCCCAACCTCTGTATTGAGGTAACGGTACAAAAATACAATACACGAAAGCGGTTATTCCTGTCGCATTACTAAGCGCGCGGATTTTCACATCCCCCGTAACTGCGCCTAACTGCGCTGGGCCGGCGGTTATCACCCTTATCGATAAGAGAGCCATCCAGGCTGTGGCGGGGCAGCTCCGGCTGGGTGCGGCCCCCTCCGATGAATTGCCTGGGATATGGGAACAATTCTGGGGAAAAGAAATGTTGATATGTAACTAACTGCCTGTAGCCTCTCAATTGATAGAGCCATGTATATACAAAATACACCACTATTGTTAAATTGTTTATTATTCCCAGTTTATACCTACTATACCCATATTATATATTATATACATAACAACTGTCACGTCCAAGCGCCCCATCCCGACCGCGCAACCTAATATATAGACTCCCTTTTTAAAACCAACTGGTAAAGAGAAAAAGTAGTAAACAGGACAACATGTCGGCCCAGGATCCTGGCTTCATTGCAGCTCTGGAAGAGGCTAGGAAGAGCGCTTCACAAGGCGGCATCCCCATCGGCGCCTGTTTGGTCTCTAGGGATGGCACGATCCTGGGCCGCGGGCATAACATGCGTGTGCAGAAAGGGAGCGCTACTTTACATGTCAGTTCCCTCTTTTCCTTTTGTTGGGTTATTCTGTTGTTTTTGAGATTTTCGTTCATTCTTTAAATATATATATATACACACGAGGAGTGCATAAACGAAGGAGAATACTTTCTAAAAATTATACTCAAAATCACTCCCCGTACTGAGTTTTTAATATAAGTTAACTAAACCCACAATTCCCTTTTTAACTAACAGGGTGAGATCGCCGCACTCGAAAACTCCGGCCGGCTACCGGCCTCCGCCTATGCCGGCGCAACAATGTACACCACCTTGTCCCCCTGCGACATGTGTACGGGCGCCTGCGTGCTATACAAGTTGAAGCGCGTCGTGGTGGGTGAGAACACCACGTTCATGGGCGGCGAGCAGTACCTGATTAACAGAGGGGTGGAGGTTGTTGTGCTGGATAATAAGGAGTGTATGGAGATGATGCAGACGTTTATTCAGGAGAAGCCTGAGATTTGGTGAGTGGGCTGAGAATATGCCTTTGTTTCTTCTTGTGCTGATCGGGGGTTTTTGTTTATTAGGGAGGAGGATATTGGGATGTGAGACTATAACGTTGGGGCTGGATAAACGCAAAGGGAATAGAGAGAGAAGAGAGGAGGGGTTAGATTTTTAACATAGGTGTTTGACCTTTGGGTTGGGTTGGCTTACAATACACATGTGCCAACGCGTGCTGTATATTGTTTTTGTTTGTCTAGCTGTTTGTGTACAGTACATATGACGACCGTAAACGAGCTGCAAGCTTTTTCCCCTGATATTTTCTATATAACTTCCGAAACCTTCGATTGGCCCTTACATTCTCTCGTTCATGCGGATGTGAGACGGTGAATTTCCTGGAAGTAGAACTTCAAGTCCTCCGGATCAACCAGTGGAGTAATTCCTAAAATTCCCAGATATTAGTATCCAAAAATCCTCATTTCCCTTTTCCAGCCAACTAGATCAATAGGATAATAATGATTTACATACCATGACCCAAATTCGCAATCCATCCCCGCTTCTCACTCCAGAAGCCCTTGACCATATTTTCCACAATCGCAGTAATTGACTCGCGAGTGCCATACAAGCAGCCCGGATCCGCATTGCCCTGCAACGTAACCCTGTCTCGGGCAATCTTCATAGCTTCAGCGGGATCGTGCAGCCAATCTAGGCCCACAACATTATACCCAGACTCACACAGCGCATCCAGCGCATACCACGCCCCCTTCGCGAAGACAGTCATGGGGACAACCTCCTGGCCCATCTCCGCCAGCCTCTTCGGCAAATTCGCAGAGATGTAGCGCAGGTACGGCAGGGAGAAGTCCGCAAACGACGACGGCGACAGCTCGCCAGCCCACGAGTCGAAGACCTGCACGAGTTGCGCACCCGCCGCGACCTGCAGGGCAAGGTACTCGACGCAGATCTCCGCAATCTTTTGCAGCAGCGCCTTCGTCGCCTCGGGATATCGATACACCCACGTCTTGGACTGGATGAACATTTTACTCCCGCCCCCTTCGACCATGTAGCAGAGCAGGGTCCAGGGTGAGCCGCAGAAGCCGATCAGCGGTACGCGGCCCTTCAGCTTGTGTCGCGTGAGCGTGATGGCTTTGTAGACGTAGTCGAGCTCCTTTGCGACGTCGACTTTCTTGTCTAGCACCTGGCGGTACTGCGGGTCGTCGGGGGATTTTAGGGGTTCTGGGAAGCTGGGCCCTTTCTTGTCGATCATTTCGACGGTCATGCCCATGGCCTGTGGGATGACGAGGATGTCGGAGAAGATGATGGCAGCATCAATGAGGCCTGAATAGCGCTCGATGGGCTGTAAAGTGAGGGTGGAGGCGATTTCGGGGGAGCGACAGCATTCGAAGAAGTCATGTTGGGCCTTTACCTGATGGTATTCGGGGAGGTAGCGGCCCGCTGTGGGAGGAGTGTGTTTAAGTTAGAAATTGGACTTTTTTTCGGATCTCGTTTTTCCTTCCTGTGCGATCGGGTTTCATCGTTTTCCTTTCCCTTTCTCTTTGAATAGGTGCAAAGTCTGCGAGTTGAAGGGCTTGGAGGGGGAGACGTGGGGTAATATTGGCATACCTTGTCGCATAATCCATATTGGCGGGCGTTCAACCTTCTCGCCTACAAATCACAACGCCAATTAGCTATTATATCCACTGATGAAATTCTAAGGAGTAGGTATACCTCGAGCGGCTCTTAGAAGAAGATCGTTTTTAAGGGGTTCGAATTGATGCGACATGTTGGCGGTGGGAGTGAATTGGGTGTTGCAAAAGGACGAGAAACTGGAGAGACAAAATAATATTGTGACGAAATGGTTCCGGCTACTGCGGAGCCTAGAACGGAAAGTTTTAACAGAGTTCGAGAGCAGGCATTTACAATTCCACATGCAATATTTCCCCCCTTATCCACTTTTATATATTTTGTTTATTTTTGAGACGATGGAAATAATATATATTGTAATAAGGTTGATTAGTTAAAAAATATCAGGTACCTATTATTTCAATTGTTTATAGTATTTCTCTACGCACAGATTTCATCACCTTGCATAGTGCATCCAATGAGCACTTTAGGGAATTCATTCCTCGTCCCCCTTCCCCCACTTCCTCAGATTTCCAACACTATACAACGTAGATGTGAGGGCCTGCGCATGCTTTTTCGCCTCTTTTTCATCTTCAGAACTAGCTACAGCAAAAGTATCACGATTGCTAACCGCCTTGACCATGTCACTATCAACCTCTGTCCATTGAAACGCTTCTTCTTCCCACGCTACTGAAAAAGCCTGAAGAAGTTGTTGGTGAGTATCTGGCGATTTTCGCCGGTCCGTTGTCGATCCAGGCTCGTGTACATTGTCGACCGATACGATAATGCTGCCCTTGTCATCAGGAGACACGACCCCGAGCGCATTCCCTGAGAGATGGACGGGTTTTTGCGCAGTAATGTTACCATCAGGATTAAACCTGAATGGAAAGAGTTTTGGGATCCTGGTGAGGAAAATAGTTAGCTTATCGACGTGCATGCATGCGTATCCAATGTCCGGTTTGGACTGCGTACCCTTCTAAAGTTACGAGAATTGCACCGGGTGCCTTCTCGCTCAGTGAAGAATCGTCTGTAAAGGACACCGCATATATTCCATTTACGGCAATTCCTGGTGCGGATTGTTCCGCGGCGGTAGCGGACTCTTCGTTCGCTGCCTTAACAATGCCGTCTAAGGGGATCGGAATCTTTTGCAGAAGTTTTCCTTCCGCCCAACGCCAAGCCAGAATATAATCATCCCCTCCGCCAGATATCAGAGTCGATGCGCTCCATGGCAGGAAACATAATCTGCTCACGAATGCCGTATGACCTAAACAGTAGGTATGGATTATATGGCATTGAGGGGGGCCTCGGGAGACCCGAATATGCTCATCTCGGTCCGCTGTTATTATATAAGGGCGACAAACAGCGGATTCAGAACCAACGCTCAGGTCCATGTATGCGACGTCAGTGAGCATGGACACATGTCCTAGAAGTAGTTTGAGTTCGAATGAAGGGCCGGCTTTCTCTGTTGAAATCTTTGCGCCGAGTTTCAGCTGCTGCTCGAGAGCTTGCAGATTGCGCTTCGTATGAACTGTGAGTACAGAAGCAGATGGCTGAGCTGGCTGTGAGGGCTGCGCGCTTTTCTTGGGAGGTGGTTTATAGTCTTCTCTCGGGAAGAGTGGCAGAGAGTAGACATCTCCGAATTTATCTCCGCATATAATGGTAGATTCATCGCTGGACAGTACAACTGCGCATGGTCGTTTGGGCATACATCTATACTTTTGTTAGTTCAGTTGACGGGTATCTTTTTCATGTTCCGGGATTATTATAGAAGATAACCATACTTACCGTTCGCTCAACTGCGAGAGCACCCCACTCGCGTTCACCTCAAAGACACGTATGCATTTATCTTCTGCAGTAACTATAACGACGTATTTCCCGGATTTTGAGGCTGTCACAATTGGTATTGTCGACCAGGCCAGTTTCGAGTCTTGCGATTTATCCGACCCATTTGTTTTGGCGTCTTGCGCCGTGACTCCTTCGACGCTGGCAACTTCTTGTTGGGCTGTTGGTGAAAGTTTCCGCCTTTTCTCAGGAGGCTCACCACTTTCGGCATTAGTTGCATGAGGGGCCGTGGTCGTCGCCGGCTCTTTATTCGATGGCCAGACTGAGAGCAACTGTCCTGTGTGGCCATCTAGCACATAGAGACTTGGACCAGCAGCACCCACGAGGAAATTTGGAGCTTCCCGGCCCCGACTTCCCAGGCATTGTAGGCATTGGAAGGGGTGCTGGAAAGGCATGGTCTGATAATTGAACTACCTAAGAGTACGAACTCCGGAGTATGTTCTAGCGATCGTCGTTCCGCCGTGTAATTTTTCTAGCTCATTGCGAGGACAGGATCAGATAAAATCCGCGATGCGCCAATGAAGGCCGGTCTTGGCGAGCTCGAGGTGCTGTTGAAAGCTCAACACGATGTTATCCGCACACGAAAGAGAATTATGGACGCTGAGAACTTGCAATTGAAGAAGGGACATAGCCTATATAAACACAATCAAGTGTAGTTCAATTCAGCTTTCAATGACCGGTATCCAAGGCTGTTTTGGCGGTTGGGCGAGCAATCGTTGGATGGGGTGGAATTCACGTGACCGAGGCTTGGCCCTAGTTAGCCGAATCCACAAGAACAAAAATCCCGACGCAATCTTTTCGGAAAAAGAACAACCATCACCAAACTTCCGTATTCACACTCCAATTTTCCTCCCACAATATCTACCTCGCCCTTAAACATCCTATCTTCATCCCAATAAGAAGACATGGGGGGCAGGTCCGCTAACAAAACTGCTTACTTCGATAAGCTGAAGACGCTGCTCGATGAGTACCGCTCGGTCATCATCGTCACCGTCGACAATGTCAGCTCTCAGCAGATGCACGAAATCCGCCTCAGCCTGAGAGGCGAGGCCGTCGTTCTCATGGGAAAGAACACCATGGTATGCCAATCAAGAGCCCATACTCGTTTTCTGGAAGCAGATTGCTAACAATTGATCTCCAATTAGGTTCGCCGTGCCATCAAAGGCTTCATTGCTGACAACCCAGAATATGAGCGTCTGCTGCCTCATGTCAAGGGCAACGTTGGCTTCATCTTCACCAACGGTGATTTGAAAGAAATCAGAGAGAAGGTCCTTTCCAACAGAATTGCTGCCCCTGCTCGTGCCGGTGCCATCGCTCCCTTGGACGTCTATGTCCCTGCTGGAAATACTGGCATGGAGCCCGGAAAAACCTCGTTCTTCCAGGCTCTCGGTGTCCCCACCAAGATTGCTCGTGGTACCATTGAAATCACCACCGATCTGAAACTCGTTGAGGCTGGCTCGAAAGTCGGTGCTTCCGAAGCCACCCTCCTCAACATGTTGAACATCTCTCCTTTCACCTACGGTATGAGTGTGGCCCAGATCTACGATGATGGCCAGACCTTCAGCCCCGACGTTTTGGACGTTGGTGAGGAGCAGCTGTTGGCCACCCTCCAGTCTGCCATCCGCACCATTACCACCATCTCTCTGGCTACCAACTTCCCTACCCTGCCATCCGTCATGCACTCGGTTGTCAACTCCTACAAGAACATGATTGCGATTGCGGTTGAGACTGAATACGGCTGGAGCGAGATCGAAGAGCTCAAGGATCGCATTGCCAATCCTGAGGCCTACGCTGTCGCTGCCCCAGCTGCCGAGGCTGGAAAGAAAGAAGAGGCTAAGGAGGAAGCCAAGGAAGAGTCCGAGGCTGAGGAGAGCGAAGAAGAAGGTACGAAAGTCACCCCATCACGGAAAATTACCTTTCCGTATTGTGAATTGTCCACATGCTTACTGACTATCGGCTATAGGATTTGGTGACCTTTTCGGTTAAATGCGAAAGTGCATTTATCCAATTTCAGAAAATTAATGCAAACGAATGTAGTATATCTAACGCCACTATTTTCTTGTGCATTAGAACTAAATTCAAAAAAATTATGCATATTTTTGACCCAAGCTCGCCTGCCCACGCGACTTGCAAATTGATGTGTGATTTTCGTTCATAAATCATATTTACCCGACGCACCAATGTATCTCGCCAAACATGCCGGATCCCTAAAACAAATGGTACGTATATCCCAATATCCTAGTTTTCCATATTTCTCCGACCTCCACACATTTTCCTAGTGATAAATGCGATAGCCCCCCCCGCTTCCCTGGCGAATGATTAAATTTTTTTAACCCCGATTTTCCCATGAAGATCAACAAATAGCAACAACAACACTCTAATTTTTTAATGACGCCTCACTTAACGCATTCTTTCGCATTTTTATCAATTTTTTTTTAAGAAAGTCTAGAAGCTAATTCAGATCAGGTTGTCATTCTTCACACTCAGGTTATAAATTCCCCGCCCGCCCTGGCCGACTCTGGCCCGTTCTTTCGTAGAATTTTACTTTCCTGCCCAGCAAACGAGGGACGTAGTCGAAGCCCAATTTCTTTATCTCCGCCCAACAGTTTACCTGCGTCAGACAAGAATCCGTAAAATATAATTCATGAAAAGGGTTTCCTACCTTGCACATGCATTTTCATGTTGCTTTTCTAGTCATTTTCGCCTGATGTGAATTCAATGTCAAGCCATGCAATATTTCCACCAGAGTTAGGGGTCAACTATTATGACATGAATACGGGCCAAATTGGTCCTCCATACCTCTGTTCCCAACATATGTGACTTAGTATAACTAGAGGGTCCCAATGTTATCATGTTTAGTTATTAATCTTGCCGCGGAGCTTGGCCACGTTAGTAGGAGTTCCTGTATGTGCTTCTGGTGTAATGTGATGGGATGCATTCAAGGCGAAAGTGGTACATAAAAAGGGGCTATCAACCCTGGGCATAGCGAATGCTAGGAACATGAATAACAATATTATCTATACTCAAATTTGCATCATGTATATCATTGGCATATAAATGCAAGTGCCGCAAAACCCGTCTCCCCATCCTTCCGCTACGTACATACAACCAGTCGATTCTTCTATCTTCCACATTTACTCGAAGTAACAACAAACAATAATATATCCCAAAAAGTGTTCATCTCCTGTCCCCCTTTTCGAGTCTACTTTCCCCCACCTTCATCCCCACTCTTCCCAAACCGGCCACCTAGTCCACCCAAATCCCTCCGAAAGAACTTCCCTATATTTTTAAGATTCTCATTCAGATTAGTCGACCCTAGTCCGGTACCTTCTATGCCTTCACCTCGATTCCCGAAGCTTGCCCCTAAACCAACCACTGGAGTACCCGTCCCTGGTGGGGAGGCCGCTGTGGGAATACCGGAGCCGCCAGCGCCAGGGCCACCGACTAGAGGAGTCCCCAGCCTATCAACCCCATCTCTGGCTGCAGATATGAGGGCAGAGCCGAGGCTTGAAGCATCGAATCGGCCTGGAAGAGCGCCTGTTGCTATTGAGGCGCCGCCAGCGCCACCTAGGTTGCTCAAGCCCAGGCCTTGGGATACAGCGGAGGAGGCGGGGGCGATGGAGGATGGTGCCGGGGGTTGTAATTGTGCGAAGAGCGGATTGCTTTGCTGCAGGTTGGATGCGTGACGGTCGGAAGTTTTGTGGATTTGAAACAGCTCGACGAGTTGGTTTTGTTCCTGTTTGTTTCGGATTCCTTTGACTTCGAGAATTCTCCTAAAGTTTGTATCGCTTCGGTCGGCGATGTGAATGAGGTAAGCCTGCACTAGGGCTTCGGGCGGGGTGGCTCGGACTTGGAGAGTCTTGAGGAGAGGGTCGACCTTTTGGAAGGATGTGTTGAGTCGCTTGGTGAATCCAGCTGGAGGGGGGGAGAGAAGGTTGGCGATTCCACTTTTTATTGTGTAGGCGTCAAGGAGCATCTGTGAGATTTGTTAGCTGGGGGGAGGTTCGGTTGTCTGATATGATTCGGGAAGACCCGTTCTTACTTGCTCAGCACCAGTCTCTGACACTGGCCTGCACTGGAAGATATTAGCCATGTATGTGCTTGAGAGGTGCTCCACCAGATTATCAGCAAATGCTCGCGCATACTGCTGCTTATGTAGCATTTTTAAGATTTCCTCAGATTGTGATTTGACACTGCTTAACAATACTGCAACAAAGTTGCTCTGGTCGCTAACGGTTTCCAACTTGTTCCAGGCTGTATTTCGCATCTCTTTCCATGATGGTTCCAATCCAACTTCGACTTTTCGCACCAGTCCGCGTACAGCTGAACTGGCAATGCCCATAAAAGCATCGGCTTGGCTCTGTAGGTCGACACTTTGCTTAAAGCGTTCGTCAATCCGTCCTTTAATTTTATCTTCGAGTTGGTTGCATGTGGAGTAGCAGTAATCGGCTGTGTTTAAGACAAGTATCAGGTCTTCTAAAGAGGGAGTTTTGGAAGGAGTCTGCCCGGTTGCGCGTTCAGCGACGAAATACAAAAGCACTTGTTGGGCATATTGATCCAAATATTTTGCAAATAGTTTTGAGAGCTCTGATAAACTGGCACCGGTGGATAATTTCGCACACTGTGCGAGGGATTGTCGATAAAATGTGAAGAGTTCAGTCGAAGAAGGAATAACTAGGCGGGACGTAAACTCCTCATCTGGAGGTTTTATTGGTTGTTGTCGATATTTCGGTATTAGGGCAGATAACTGCTTGTCCTGAGCTTCAATCCATACGCTAAGATACGGCTCAAAAGCTTCGGATATTGACTGGCCAAATACAGGAGATTCACTCGATGTAAACGTGTCGGAAGACGCACGAGATTGCGACGTGAATCGTCTGTCAAGGTATTGTTCGAAATCGAGGGTCGTTTGTAGACAAGAAAGGAGAAGGTTAACGTCTAACGTTTGCCCACTCCGAACTGATCGGGATAGGATCCCTTTAAAATCTTCCCGCGTCCCTTCACAGAACACATTTGCTAGGATTTCACCGACCTTCCATGTAGGAGGAAATATCGACGCATGCTCCTCATCATACGTTTTTAACATTCTTTTGAACCAGGAATACCTTCTCGAGATATTATCTAACGACCCTGCTTCCTCGTTCCCTCGAAACACCTGGCGATATTCTCTCAGTTGCGTGTTGCAATACCAGGTTATTAACCTTGATTTTGCCATATCCCCAAAGACTTCCATAACCAGACAGCCTTCCGTCAATACGCCCTTCCTTTGCGGGATTTCCCCCTTTGCAAATATAATCTCGAAATCTTCACACACTTGCTCGAGTAGTTCTCGCTGAATATCAGCCACATTACGGCTTAGTGTGGCAATCTGGTCGATGGATCGATACGACTTAAAGTGGGCCATAAGCTGGATCACAGCAGCCAGAAGTTGCGCACAGTCGCGATACTGCCTTGATTTGCTCAGTGCTTTCAATTGCTCGTATGCAGTAGTCAACATTTGCAATCTCTTCAATGCCGTCATCGAGAGAGTTAAATTCTTCTTCGCATTATCCAGTTGTTTAATCTCCGCGGTCATTTCTGTGATCGCTTGTTCCGTCTTCAAAGCCCGCTCGCGGACGTCATCAATCGTCTTAAATAGCTCAGTCATGTCTGTTTTGGCTGTTTGTACTCGCTGCACGCTTTCTGCATTGGAGACAGCTTGCTGTTCGGCGAGCGAAGCGATCTCGCTGTCGAGCTCATCTTGGTACGTTTGGAGCGCTTCGGATGTTTTGTACACTGATGCAAGGGCGGAGGGGTGGGAAAAGATGGCATTAAGGTGGTTTATTGGATCGTAATCGGCTACAGAAATCATTGTCAGCACGGTATATGAGATTTAAAGAATTATTGTGAGCTTGCCTCCATCTAGGGGATCAGGACTGGACACGCCGTTCTCCGTCATGATGGGGGCGGTGGCGGGCGACATCCCAATGAATTGGACGTCACACCCGGCCACATAATGCGGCTCGCTCTGGCAACATGTGCTGTTATGTGTATATACAGTACATATGGTTCATAGGGACTATCGATGTAGATTGGTTGTTCTGTGAGCTATACGTATGGGGTTTGCATGGATATGGGACCCAGCTTGTATGGAGTACATGCGCAGGTCATCCGAAGCGTCACGTGATATACATCGGAGATTTCCCCTTTTCAGCTCTAAGCTTGGGAGAGAAATGATAAGCCATTTTTATAATACTGCAATTTTAAGTATGGTCACATCGAAATAGGTGTGTAGCTCCCTATCTAACTAATACATCTCGGATACTCATATCATGCTATGGTGGCAAGTTGGTGTTCCATTAGTCCTACATCGAAACAAAATTTCTAAAAGCCCCCTTGAGTGCAACACCAGACCATTTCGTAATGCTTTCAGATAGAAGCTTCGGAAGGGTTATTTATGAATCAAACTTCAAAAGCAGTAAAACACATGCACCTTTAGCGCTAATTTAAACCGCCTGCTTGTTCAGCGACAGCGCTCAGTCTAGCAGTTCCATCTCCTTTGTCTTGGCCGTTTTCCCCCTTAGAATTACCTGATCAGTTCCTTTTAGTGCTCCGATAAATGACCGTCCCGAAAAACAATAAACGTTGCATGCTTTCTTCCCATATCCCAAGCCCTGCCAATAGTTTGCTATACGAATAGAGCGTAATTATACTCCAGCCAAAAACGCATCCGGAGGGAGCTTTCCCTGATTCTGTAGGAGTTCCCCATATTATTATTAGTGCCAAAGCCATAGTAAATGCAGGAATGCAATATGCGGATGTGACTCACCTTCAGTTCTTCAAAGTTCTTCAACGCTGCTTCTATGTCCCAGTTGTTTCCAGACAAAGCCATCTCTGAATATGCTAATGTCATTTTCGTTCGGAAGCTGGTTTCCAAAATAGTTTGTTCCTTCCGGACCTGCTCTTCTAATTTTCCAGGCATCGGTAATCCGAAACCATCTTTTGCCTCCGGATGAACTTGCTGAGTGGTGGGGATCGGGGTCGTGATAGGGGCTGGGATTGGAGCGACAATCGGTGTCGGAATAGCTGTCTGCGCAGGTTGTGGAAGAACCGCGGTCGTAGGAGGTTGTTCCATCTCTGGAACAAATGCTTCAGACCCGCCAAATGCCCTCAAACAGAGCATGTCATTAACAACTCGTAAACCGCCAACTCCACCGCCTGGTCCAAGCACAAAAGTACGATCAAAACTCCGCATATTTGTCTTGTTCGTACTTGGTTCCCCAACTTCCTCGAACTTCCCATGGACGGTTATAAGAAGACCGCCAACCCCTGTGGCGCTCTGGTTGGTGGGATCGGGAAGACCAGGGATGGGATGACATTCTATTAGCCATTCTTGAGGTTCTGCAAGAATATTAGGATGTTTCGTTTTGGGTAACGAGTTCCACACTTCCCGAATATTTTCAGTACCAACGAAGGTGCGGGCCATTCGCGCAGGAAGATGGCTAACTCTCAGGAGATTTCTACTTTTTCTGATGTACGAATCCCATCCTGAAACATTATTTGCTTGCAGGCCTCGTGGAGCCACGGGATTGACGCTTAGTGAAAAAGTCGATTTGGCGTCGTAGATTCCATTCACCAGGTCGTTTCGATCGTTGTCAAATCCAGTGAAAAAAGCTTTTACGAAATTTTCACCAATCCGGGATTCATCTTGGAAGCTAGCAGGTCGGATCGGAATCGGAGTTTTCCGTTGAGCAGCTATTTCTTCCTCTGTTCGCACAATAACATTATTTAACGTCCTAAGTCTAGGGTACCATTTGAGCATAGTTTCCTTAAAGTTAGGTTCGGCGCTAATTGGGTTTCCGGTAAGATCGAGAAATTCGAGCTCTCTAAATTTCCACCTCCAAGCAAGTAGAGCTTGAATATCCTTAAATTGGTTGTTTGATAAATCGAGATTTTTAAGAGCTGGGAATGTTTGTGATAGGGTGGTAACGGAGGTAACATTAGGAAGTTTATTCTGAGCCAGGGTGACACTGTGGACAAGGTCCTTTCGTTTATCGGGAGAGTCAAATGTAAGTTCGCATATTTTCATGAGAGCCGGAAAGAATTTAGATTCCGTAGCAGTAGTGCTGAACATGCCCATGTCGAGAAGGTCTTCATCGGTGCCAAGCTGTGAAAGGTTCAGGAGTTTTCCTGGCTCAGAGTATCTCTTCCTTAAAAACGCAGTCATTCTGGCCTTTGTATCGAGGGCGGCTTCTGATAGTGGTTTCTTTTGTGTATGACTAGCAATGGAATCGCGGTATTCTTCGATAGTAAGTGGCACGCCCGCAAAGCTAATACCATTGACCTTTAAAACCCATCCCACGTGTTCCGGACGAACTGATATAATTAAAGCATCCCCTTCGACTTGTGACTAGTTAACGTTAGCAAGGCTTAACAACCTTGAAACTGAAGGAATCCAACGGTTGTACGACATATTTAGACAGTGTCTCAATCGTCGATCTGGGGTATTCGGCGCGAGATGGTAAACAGCCCAGGAGGATGTATCTGCGAATACGTCGGTGGCCGCCAGAATGTGATGTTGCACATACCTTGGAAATTTTAAATCGTGATTGGGCCGCAGTGCCTTGATTTGGGGGGTGGGCTTTTCTTTCGAGGAATAAAATGAGGCTTTCAATTCCACCGTCGGGATTCGAAGCCGCTTTGCTGCGCTTCCATCCCCGCACGCTGACTTGAACCAGCCCTTTGCCCTGTGTCCGAGGGCGACCATGCCCAATATTCGCCTGGGAGGATGCGTTGCTGAAGATAGCTTTTTCCAGTGCATCCAAGGTTTTTTCTTTGTCGCCTAACCGTCTCGGCTCTCTCCTTTGACCTATGCCCCCAGTTACTGGAACAGTCCTTCGCCCAGAGTCACCACGCCCGCGACCTCGTCCGCCGCGTCCTCTTCCAGACCCAGCGCCATCCATGTCCAGGTCACCATCCCGATCTACCCGAGAAGGGGCCCCTCGTTTGCGAATACCTCCCCGATCTGGCGTTCCAGTGCGGCTGCGGCCGCCGCCTTTCGTAGCTTTTGAGCTATTCATTGTGGGGGGGATGAACTATCGTCCGTAGAGTTCAGTGAAATGGAATGATATTCGTATGGGTATGGCGGACAGGCACGGGCAAAGGTAGGTTTGATGCTCGCCCCTCAGAGGAGGCAGCCGGTAGGAGGCTCAAAACAATAGCCAGAGCAGTGGTGACGTTTGACAAACAGGGCCAACCAAAAGGAGAATAAAGAGCGAGAATAAAATAGGTCTTGGCCAGCGGTAGAGGCACGCGGGCTAAATCGGCGCTACTAAGCGGGTAGGCAGCACGGGAGGGAAGAATGCAGAAAATATATGACTAGACCAAGATTTTGCTGCCTTGAAGATTGAAACAACATTTGCCCCGTGAAAGAGGCTCAAGCGCGGCTATCGCTTATTGGCCACTACTAAACGCGATCACATGACGCCGCTACTTTCGCCCATCTGGCATCAAGTTTTGGCCAATCAGCGGCTGTCTTTGTGCTCAAGGTGGCCTTTCACCTCCCGGGTTGGCTCAGGATTCGAGATTGCCAGTCTTTTCTTGACCTCAATAACTTCATTGTACTATTATTATGAAACAAACTGACAGTCTCTAGCCTGTACACTCTTGGCGCTGCCAAACTCAGTCGAATGATTCATCCGTTGAAGAAGCTAAACCTGCGAAGTTGAGGAAGTACTTGGGGCACTTCCTCTTGTTAACTGCTAGATCCCGCCTTCAGTCCCCCCCTCAAGCGCTCGCAATCGCGCAAATTTCGATACAATGCCTCCTAAGTCACGATTTGCACGGCTGGACGCTTTCACAAAAACAGTCGAGGATGCGCGGATACGGACTAGATCTGGGGGCGTGGTCACAATAACTGCACTGGTCATTATCTTCTTCCTCATATGGGGCGAATGGTCGGAGTATCGACGTGTTGTGGTGTTGCCAGAGTTGGTTGTTGATAAGGGGAGAGGTATGTTGCCTCTTGTGAAAGGGTCTGGGATATTGCACGGATGCATAGCTAAGCCGTTCAATGTTATTTAGGGGAGAGAATGGAAATTCACTTGAACGTAACTTTCCCAAATCTACCCTGTGAGCTCCTCACCCTAGACGTCATGGATATTTCCGGCGAGTATCAGACAGGGGTTGTCCATGGTGTCAATAAGTTGCGCCTCAGCCCGGCAGAGGAGGGAGGCCAGGTCCTCGATATCACTGCTCTGCAATTGTGAGTCCATATCTTTATTGCTACTTGGGTTTTGTAAATCGACAATTGCAAATGCTAATAAACGTACGGCATATAGACACTCTAAAACCAACGATGCAAAGGACCTGGACCCAAATTACTGCGGTTCATGCTATGGAGCCACCCCGCCACCCACTGCACAAAAGCCTGGGTGCTGCAACACCTGCGACGAGGTTAGAGAGGCATATGCATCGACGCGCTGGTCCTTTGGACGAGGAGAAGATGTCGAGCAATGCGAAAAGGAAGGATATAGCGCCAACTTAGATGCCCAGAGAAAAGAAGGATGCCGCATTGAAGGAGTGATCCGCGTTAACAAAGTTGTCGGCAACTTCCACATTGCGCCTGGCCGCAGCTTCACAAATGGCAACCTCCACGCCCACGACCTGAACACGTACTACGAAACGCCCATACCGCATAGCATGGGCCATAAAATCCACTACCTCCGCTTCGGGCCTCAGCTGCCCGACGAGGTCTCCCGCCGCTGGAAATGGACTGATCATCATCATACCAACCCGCTCGATAACACCGAGCAACAAACAACTAACCCCAGACTCAACTTCGCATACTTCGTAAAAGTCGTAGCTACCTCCTACCTGCCGTTGGGATGGGATGACGACTGGTCTAGTGCAATACATTCCGAGGAGTCCAACAATGTGCCGCTGGGCAAACAAGGCGTCAGTCTGGGTTCGAGTGGAAGCATCGAAACGCACCAGTACTCTGTGACCTCGCACAAACGGTCTGTGGACGGAGGCAACGACGCAGAGGAGGGACACAAGGAGCGCCTACATTCGCAAGGTGGTATCCCCGGTGTTTTTGTCAACTATGATATTTCGCCCATGAAGGTGATCAACCGCGAAGCGCGAACGAAAACTTTCTCTGGCTTCCTGACCGGCGTGTGCGCGGTTATTGGAGGAACACTGACTGTTGCCGCGGCGATTGACAGGGCATTGTATGAGGGCGCTGTGCAGGTGAAGAAGCTACATAAGAGCTAATCTATTTTCTTTCTTCTTTTCTTTCATTTTTTTGTTTTCTCTCTCTTTCTGCCTGTTCTGATTCGGTTTCTCCCTTGTTTAAAAAATGAAAATATAGCCCTACGCCATTTGCTCCGTCTACCAGACCTCATTTCCTTCATCTATACTTGATTGACCTGGCGAACATTATATCCTCAGTGTTTCTGTTTCTTGTTTTCCGGGGTTTATTTAACCTATCTTCATCCTCCATATACTTTTTGCTTACTTCTGCAAAAGGTCTAGGATCATTTTGAACTGTAGGGGGATTGTGGTGACGGATAGATGATAAAAGGGGGAAGGGAAAGGGGGCCTGAAAGGGGGCCGAGCTGTGTGTGTGTGGAAGTGCAAGGGCACACTTTTTTCCCTCCTCCGCCCATCCAACCCAAGCCAACCCAACAGAATTTCAGGATAAAGATCTCAAAATATATGACGTGCTAACAAATCAGCAGCTTGATTTTTCTTTTTTGCCTTTTTTATTTTCCAACTCTGTTACAACGTTTTATGTATGGCGTTTCGTTTCCCATTTTTGCTCCTAGATCCTTTCGATACATTTTTTTCTCGGTATTTGCTCTTGAACTGTACTCTGTATGTTATGCAGCGAAATTTACTTATAGATAATAACTTTTTGTCTTACAGTTGAAAACAAAAATGAAATACTTTATTTTATTATTTATTATTTTTATTATTTCCCAGTATGATGCAGGGAGAACCTAGAGACGTAACCACTCGTGCCTTCGCTTACCCCACCACCACTCATGTAAAAAATTAAAAAAATAAACCAAAACTCGACTTCAGTCCATTCATTCATTCCTAGTAGTTCACTTGACTTTGGCTAGTAAAACAAGGCTCAGACTACTTAGATAGTTTCATTTTTATCTCTCTTCAATATTCATATGATATTCATAGACCTATTCTAATTTTATTTACATTCTCTTTTTTCTGATACCTGTATTTGATCTTTTCTTTCTGTGCAACTAGGTTCTGATCTCTGAAACTGGCATATAACCTCTGTTCTTTAATACTCTTTTGAGAAGGGGAAGAGGACTTACGCGGGAAATAGAAAATAGCGTCAAGGTATGCACGACCATGAGTGGGTTTGATTATAGATATATAAAAATACAGGTTTGTTGTGTGTTAGGTTGCAGATTGAACCTAGCGAGAGCCTATCTACCTATCTAGCGCGCATGTGAAGTAGACAAAGGCGGGAGGTGAAACAAGGTGGTGAATGTGAAAGGCTAGAACTTAGGAGGCAGAAGCAAGCTGTGAGGACAAAGGAGAAGGGGAAAGCGAAGAAAAGCGCTGTGCAGGGTTGATGCTTTATGAGAATGATGAAAGAAAAGGAGAGCAGTGAGAAAGACAACAAAGGAGAAAAACAAATGTGCATGTAGTGAGAGAATGACATAGCCGTCCCAAATGCAAAAATGAGAGCACACATGCTAATGCTAGTGATGCAATGGTTGTATGTAGAAAAGATTGTTAGGGAAAAAAAAAAAAAGGAAAACAGGCAGCGGACTCAATGGAAATAAAACTGGAAAGAGAACAAGAATGTAGAATGTTTTGAGGGAAATGGGAAAGCCGATAAGGAAATTGAAAAGCGCGTCCTGGCCCACGGAGGGATATTCGAAAGAGGAATAAAACAGACAAACGATAAAAATGCTGAAGCCCGCCATTCTCATAAGTAGACAAGAGATCTCATCATATATATCTCTATAAAATGGTCCATAGATTGCTTTTCTCTATTTCCTTTTTGTTTCCCGAGACTCATTTGGTTTAAACTGCTAGTGGTGTGGCGCTCCCGAGCCCGCGTTATGATGAACTGGTGGCGGTTGGTAGTAAGGATTTGGCCGATATCCCGCTGGAGCTGTCGTTGTCACCGGCTGCTCTTGATACTGCGACGGCGGCGGCGGCGGCGAGCGAAATTGTTGGCTACTTGACCAAGATTGCTGGCGTTGGTGTTGGTACTGTTGCTGTTGTTGGTCGACTGACCATTGGCTTGGTGAGTGTTGCTGGTGTGGGTAAACAGTGCCATAGCCACCAAGCGCACTCTCGGACCTGTTATGCTGGTAATGTTGTGGTGGAAAATGTGAGCTTGCTTGGTATTGTGCTGGCTCCGGTTGCGGCTGAAATGGTTGTGGAGATTGCGCTTGTCGATATTGGCGTTGGGCGATAGCTTGTTGGACCATTTGCCCGCTTAGACCCTCCTTGATAGCCCTTTTCTCGCGTTCTCGAGCGTCTATGGCGCTTACAAGGCTTGCGCCGTGAACCGGCGCCTCAGTTTGGTTTTCACTGCTAAGGTTGAAGAAGGAGGACCCGGTCATGCGCGCGACATATTCTTGCTCCCGTGCAGAGAGTTGGTTGGAAACGTCGGAATGTCCGAGCATTACGCTGGCCCCACGAGAGTGCGGACGAGGGGGTGTTTCTCGCATCATTGCTTGTTGTCGTGCTATATTTGTCCAGTCCCCAGACGAGGGTCTTGATGGTGGTGTAGTTCCCGGACCAGAGTAATTCAACATGACACTGGCGCCTCGCGAGTGAGGACGGGTTGGTAGGTCCTGCTTCATTGATTGTTGGCGGTTGTAGTTAGTCCAATCGCCAGATGCTGGTCGAGGTTGAGTGGTCCCCTGTGGGAAACGACCGAGCGAGCTGAGCCGATTTGCATCTGCCTTCCGCTGAACAAACTCTTCAGGCGTGACATGAGTGCCAGGGTTCACAGACCCGCTCACCATCCCGGGTTGCCAGATCATGCTTCGTCGGTGGTCGTCGTTGGATGGAGAATTCGGGAGATGGGGGTCACTCCCGCTACCATGGCTTCTTTCCCTTGAAGACCTTCGCTTTTCTCGGCCGATGGTAGCATCTGAAGGAACCCGTTTGTGAGTTAACAGGACCAGCGTATCCGCTGTGCTAGGTCGCCTCGTTGTGGGCGAATAAACCTGTGTTGGCCCAAAGTCGACAGTGGGGATGTCATGGTTGTCTTTGCGAGGAGCAAGCGGGTCGGCACGCTGATAACGGGCATCGCCAATCACTACTTCTGAATTTCTTGGGCCTTCGTCTCCAACAACTTTCAGTACTCCCATTCTTGGTTTAAACGACTTTTCCGACCGCCGTGAGACTGAGGACTTGTGAGAGCTGGCATAGTCAGGCGAGGACACTGAACTTTGGTCATATACGCTTTCTTCATCCTGGACGTTCTGCAAAGGTGGCGTGGGAGACCGCCCTCGAGCTATGATTTTATCTAATGCGTCAATGTCAATCGCATGACGCATACTATCTAGAGTCGAGGTTCTGTCAGAGGGCGGGCTTTCAGCACCATATGGAGGCTGGGCGACCGGTTTTCGGGAGGTTGCTTTGTGGGGATCGATGGAAAGAAAGTTAATTCCGGAGCTCCGGTTCTCATAGGAATTGGGACGCGAGGAGTTTATGATTGGGCCATCCACCGGAGAAACCTTGGGGTCATAGGGAGGCGGCTTCGGGGTTTTAAGGGTTACTTGGCTTTGGGGCGAGAAATTCATGTTAGTAGGACTTTCCTCCTCGTTACCAGGATTTTGCGGATCCCCTCGCTGACCTTGATGATGCGGCTGTTGGGCCGAAGTTTGCTCACTCCAGGCAGCTACTGCCCCCGTGGCAGCCATGTTCCTGGCCATGCTCATATCGACCATTTGGGTCAAAGTGCCCTGTGATATCCGGTTTCCGGCGTTTTGAAGGCCCGGTGACGGTTGAGGCATAACGGGGGGAGCCCTTCGGGGGTCATGGAGGAAAGCCGGCGGCATGGTTACTGGCGCAGGGGGCGGGCTCTGTTGATATCCATTGATGAGTGCTTCGCGGTCTTGGGCCTGGTAATTGTTGAATTCGCTACTGGAACTAGCTCTTCGAGCGTATCCGGGGGTACCAGATATTCCATCGTACTGGGGGTTTTTATGCATTGGGGGCTCCGGTGCTTGCTCAGCCTCTTCCGACAAGCTTTTTTCACCAGACGATAGGGAGGGTGGAGATCCCTGTCCACGGTAATGTCTATGACCCATCGAATTGTAATCTGGCGCAACACCCAACCTGGCTTTCGGAGCCATGATATTTCCATCGCTAGAGCGATTAGGTTCTTGTCTCCCGGTCGAAGAGGGCGGTGCTACACCATTCGCAAACCTCACAGGCACACCATTTCGCGACGGGGCGCTGTTTCGATTAAAGCGCCCGCTTCCCGTCATGCTACTCTCTCGACTATTATTGTTCGTCATTCGTTTAGCGGTGGCATCTTTTAGCGCCTTTCGCCATTCTCGTTCGGTCCAATTATTGCTTCCCTCGGCATGTATCAACGCAGTCACATCAAGAATATCAAGGTATCCAAGTTGTCGTCGTTTTGGGAGCGCAAACATTAAACTGCGAGTATTATGGGTATCTGCAATTAGTCTTGTTGGCCTTCCGTAAAGGCCAAACGTATCATAAACCGGAAATAGCCAACGAAGCATCATCTCTAAACCAGAGACTGCAGGATGAAGCTCGGGTAGAACAAAAACAAATCCTTCAGCAGTTGATTCAGATTTGCTGTGTATCGTTATTCGGCCTTCGACCTTTACCAAAGTGGACTGATCAATTAGTGGCCGAGACTGTGGGTAAATGGCAAAGGCGGAGAATGCATCCGTGATGGTAGCGACTGGCTTGGCCTTTTTGGTCTTTTTGGTCTCGTAGAATTTAATGTTGCCTTTCAATAAGGGGGCGCTTCGATCATAGACAGACTTCTTTTTCTGCTCCTTCTTCAATCTTTGAAACTCCTTCTCATCTGGTGGTGAAATCACACACCAGTATCGTTTCCAAGGTGTTCCAGGGCCAAACCTGACGCGCGCCCAGTCTTCATACACGAATTTCGTTTTTTCCAGGATATGCTTAATGCCATTCAGAGTTTTCCCCTTACCTGCAATGAGTGCGCCGGTATACGATTCTTGCAATATAATATTTTCAAACATAGCTATGCGAATAGCGGCAGTCCACTGAGTCAGTGAATGTAGCGACGAGAAATGGAGAAGGTATCGGTTCTTTCCAGCAGTTGATATACTAAGAATATTTTGGAGAGGCTTGCTTATTTCACTGCGTGTGGGTAGAGTTTCAATCTGGTCGCAACGTTAGCTTCCTGCACACTTGGTATTTGTATACATGATTCTTGTTCTTTTGCAAGTAGAATGCAGGCCAATGCAACAAGGAGGAGGGTATGTACCATTTTGATTGAAGCATCTGCCAAGTTTATGAATGTGGGTGGGACATCTTGGTCTGGGCCAGCCGCGTCCAGCGCTGCTGAGTCCCATAACGAAAGAACAGTACCAATCAACTGAGCAAAGCAATCCACCCATTGCCTATCTTGGAGTGATTGACCATCTAAACGACGAAAACTGGTTAACTTCATGTCCTTCCCAGGATTCCTGAAAGCAAAAGGAACAGAGACATACTGATATCTAAATCGTTAAGTTTTAGAAAGTAGCCTTCCTGGTAGAGCTTGTTCGCCTGGCCGCTGAGATAATTCAAAACGGGCTCTAGCTCGGGGATCGATCCAGGGGACGCGTCCATGATGGAAGGTTGCGAGTAGGCGGCCGAAACTGGCCTCGAACTCATCCGGTCTGATTTCTTTAATGTATGCGGCGGTGTAGCTGTTGCAGTTGTGGAAGGGACTTTGTTTATAGGAAGAGGGTCGGTATTCGGTCTCTGGTGAGAGACCAAGGCGGATGGGGATGGAGCGAGTGATCCATCGCTCTTGGGGGTGCGTTTATTGGCCGAGAGGAACGAGAAGACTGTGGCATCACATGGAGATTTATTAGCAACCTAGCGTATCATGGGATTGTATATGCAGGGAACAGAACTAGGAGGCGGGGAACAAGGCATGGACGGATCGGGGGTACAAAAGCATGCTCTAGCCACCAAGAGAGACGACTGAAGGAACTGCTACACCTGCACTCACCATTGCGGATGCCCATATTTGCGGTCGATAAGAGGAGCCCGATTCAACGAGGGACTACGAGACGCCAGAGAGAAGCGAGTAGCTGTGGCACAGAACGGAAGAGATATATACATATACATATATATATATATATATATATATGTCTGTACTCCCTACACAATCTGTGATCCCCGTTTTCTTTCTTTTCTTTTGTATTTTTCGAGCCTAACGCGGCTTGTGATGTGAGGGAAGGATGCACAGCTGGAGCAAGGATGCTCTCGGAGGCCGCCAGGGAAATCAAGGATGTAGCGGACAACGAGGAGGAGGAGGAAAAGAAGAAGAGGAGGAGGAGAGGGAATTATAGTGATGTCAGGCGGGCAAAGTCCCTTTCAATTCCATTCCAGTGCATGCAGGAATATATGAACAGCCATGGTGAATAGTAATAATAATATCTCGGACAAGGGAGGGCGAGCCGGAGTAGCGAGACTCGAGGTGACTGGAGAGCGAAAGAGGCAGAGAGAGGATGCGGATGCGGATTGAGGGAACGGGAGCGAGTGGGATAGGAGAGGCGGAGACTGCGGCAGGGAATTAGTTGCAACGAGAGAGGATGTTGTTCAGTTGTTCAGTTGTGTTGGGTGTTGGTGGGAAGTCAGGACAGGATAAGGTTGGCGGAAGAGAAAGACCGCCCGCATCCGTGAGCGGATGATGCTCGATGATGTCGCCCCGATATAATCCTGAAATTTTAAAATGTTTACCTCGCCTTACAACATTACCTGAGGTTCCCTTAAAAAGTATATACATAAAAACAAGACGCGGAAAAAAGAAAGAAAAGTATAAAAGTACCAGAAATGCCAGAAATGCCAAAGATCTAACGGGAAAAAGAAAAGAATACGTTGTTTTTCTTGGTTCTTGCTCAAGTGGCTTTGTCTGTCTCACTACTACAGTACCGCCGCTGCAGATTCAATGCACCTCCAAGAGGCCCAAGAGGCCTGAAGGAAGGGTTTTGGAATCCTTCTCTTTTACGCTGCGTATGTATATGTACAAGGCCGGCCAGTCTCTGCTCCTGCGTGTTCCACCTATTTTGAGAACGCCCCGTACAAATGAACTCCGGCTCGTCGACTCGAAACAGCATACCTCCAGGCAGAGCTTCTCCCTCTTGTTTCAAAGGGTCTCTCGTCCTCCTCCACTATTTGTCTGACTCTCTGGTGGTTGTTTCGCGCATGGGGGACCTGGCGCTAAATCTCACAGTTTTTCGGGTGCTAACTGACTGATGTCTCAGTTTTAGTGAGCTGGTCAAAATTCCTTACAATCCTCCTGCGCTCGCCCACCCGTATTTTTTCGCTTTAGCACCCCGAGCTCTGCGGAGACGTGCGGCGTCGAAAATAATAATCACTACTCAGCGGAAAAAGGACACTTGTAACGTAGAAATCTCGGACGCCCGATGTTGCAGTCTCGGCAGGTATCCATTTATTAGCCATGGAGTTCTGCGGTCTGGCCAGGATCACCGCTGGGCACAAGCCACACCGCAAGGCCGCTGGCGTCATCCCTTCATGGCGCTGATGGCAGGCCAAACCACGAGTCCCTCGCGCTGATCCCAGGCCGGCCATCAGTAGCCAAGTCCGATGTGACGGCCAAGACTCCAGAGAGCTGCACGACAGCCGCCAAGGTTGGAGGATTTGGCCCAGAACGAGCAATTCGCTGCGCAAAAGCTGACAATCCGAGAGTTGGGACCCTTGGCGGTTACGAATGACCGCCCCGCCACGCCGTCCTCGATGCACGTCTCTTGGGGTCTTTTGTAAGACATTGCTAGGTGCGTTTATCAATATGGGATAACTACTCCCTCGTAGGCAACATAGGACGTGAAAAAGGAGCTTTGGGCGCCTGTCTTTTCTTTTCGATTTTCTTCCTTTTCCTTTTTCTCTCGGCTTTCCACAAAGGGTTCCTGTTCTCACCCAACCAGCGTCGAGCTGTGGACAGCGGAAGCGCTGGGAAGTTTATCTGATCCGCCCAGCAAAAACCTGGCAGGCCGATCGTCAGCATATCAAACTTAGTTTTGGATTAGCTAAGTGTGATGCATAGTTACATTTGAGAGAGACGAGAAGAGAAGAGAAGAATTGAGACGAGGATTCCGTTTCGAATAATCAACCTTCCGTGGATTTATCTCTGCTCACTTCGGTTTTCCGTTCCCAAATCCCCAGACGAAGCTCCAGACTAGACTCCGCTTGACACGACGGTTCGCGTGGCTAAGCACGAAACCTGAAACAGAGGCGCTGTGTGTCGTGGCCATGAATGCCAATGCCAATTCCAGCCGCGGGACCTAAACATCAAATTGTTGAAATCATGTTTTGCGGCCATTCTTACGTACTTTGTTGGTTAAGTTAACAATCCACAAGTACAACATACATCAGGGACGAGGTCCGTGGGGCGCCGTTGAAAAAGGTGTGGGGTCAACCTTGGAAGCAATATCCATAGATATCTCCACCCTGTTGGAGCCATGTAAAATACACCCGCGCTATGGTAGTTATGCTGCCTCTGCAATGCGACGACAATGGTTAGAGCTGAGGAATTGAGCGTCTATCAAAGACCCTGGAAAATCACACCGTTTCGCGGCCGCAAACCGACATCTGTCCACTTGTAAAGCCTCACTCTTTCACTCGCTGCTGCAGGGCGCGAGATCTTGCTGACTAACTCGCCCTGTTCCTGGCGGTCGGATTCATGTTCATGTTCATGTTCAGGATAGTGAAGCTCAACCACCAGCGACCATCAACTACGGACCATGGCCTTTGCCATCTGAAACAGGGCACCCCGACCCATCTTCAGGTGCATTGACATTGTGCATTATGGTTGGTCTCTCCGTATACATGGACAATACTAGCCAACCGGCGGGCTACCAGCCTCACCTCCTGTCAACCAGTCTGTTTATACCCCAGGCAGGACACAGGCCAGTCAATGGCTTGCTGGCCATCGCGGGAAATGCAAAGCGTCCCGCAAAACATTTCTCAAATCGTGTTGCCAGAGAGGGGAGAAAGCAAAGTTTTTCTCCTCTATTCCTCACCATTGCACCGAGTGGTGAGTGGTCTGGCGTTAAAGACCAGCTGGGGTTTTTTTACTGTCGACTCTTCCCACTGCGGTTCTGAAAATATGGGATGATAAGGGGTACAAGAGCATAAAATTGATCTTTGATCGGTTCGTGCTGAGGAAATTAGTTATATATATATTCACGTCTCCATTGAGACGAAGTATATTTGCTATACAGTTCCTCAGGGCCATATTTACTTGACAAGATACCATCGATACCCCAGTCCCTGTGTTTTCGAAGCTATATATCACCTTATGCTTTTGCCTGTCTACTCTTTGCGTTTTGTAATTCTCCCTGTGATATTTGAGATGTATCGTCCGTCTTTCATGAGCCGTACTTTTCCACAGTAACTTGAATTCCGTCTGGCGTTCAGTGGGTGAAATATGGCCTTATTTGGGCTTGCTTCTCCTGCTATATTTTCCTTGCTATAGGTGTAATACCTCCAGCTGGTATATGAGGATGGCAATCCTTATATACCGTCTTTCTCTTTGCATCAATCCGCTCAATAATTTTACAGAGGTCTACTGTTATTTTGAGAAGTGAATAGAATGATGTTCCCTATTCAATTTTGTTGGTGTTTGAAACTTGAACATGACATGCTTCATTCACTTGCTGAAGTGATTTATAAGACATGACTGTTCTTCTTCTTGTTGCTATCTTCATTTTCTGACTTAAATGAGATTCTCTGTTCTTCTGGATGATCAAGTTATCTGTTGACTGAACAGCATTGTTCTGTTCTTTGTCATTCTGTAGCACTTCTCAGTGTTATTTACTCTCATCAGTTGTCAGGTCAAGAGATCACACTCATCTCTCAATCCACTTGTTTTTCTTTCTTATGATATTCTCTTTTCTGTCTGATATTTAGACATAAGTGCATGGTCTTCTTGTTCTCTAAGATGACCGCAAACTTTGCTGTCTAGATACAATTTCTATACCCTCACACAATCACCATGTCCAGCATCTTCAATGGAGTGGAAGTTCCCTTTCAGAATCCCCCTCCTGGATTATCTCGGCCCTTTCTTAGGGATATGTATTTGCTAGTTGAGCCCCTTGAACCTCTTCCTGGCCCTCCTTCAAGAAGCACTCTTAAATACAGCATAAAAAGGCCCTCCAAACTTCCCCCTTACGAACCCCCTCCCGGTGATGAAGATTTTGCTCTGGTCTTCAGCACTGGTGACACCCCACCGCCCTCCGAAGCCGCAGCCGAGGAAGATTTCGAAAATGCCTACTTTGCACGTCTCGAGCAGAAAATCAAGAACTTTGAACGTTGTTTCAATCCCAAGGCGTGGATGGTACATGTGCCGGCCATGACGGAGAAACTGGTGAAAGATGCCACCCCAGGCACCTTCAAGCATTTCCTTCTATTGCTGCTAGAACCAGACGAAACGTTCGCAGTGGCACAGCATAGTGTTCAATCCTGGCTTGATGAGAGATATCCTGGCCGTGTTGTCGACGATATTCCTGAACGTGGGCCCTACGCCTTATGGGCTACCGAAAAACAACTGCTGCTAGGTGAGCTTGAGCTACTTCGCAAGCTTGTCGAACCCTTGAGGGAAGAGGCCACAACCATTCATTGGCTGGAAAAGAACCCTTGCAGGAATGTATTTACGATGAGGGCCCTCAAGAAAGCTTATAAAATAATCGTTGAGTTTGAGAATGAGACTACCGCTAGGACAATTCTCAATGAAGAAGGCAAGTTATCTTCCCTCTCAGTCGATCGTAATTTTGCCAAAATCCGATAGCTAACTGCGATGGCTAGAGGACTTTGCCCTCTCAACCATTCCAGGTGATTTTAGGCTGGCTGTGATGAGCATGAGAATGGCTAGAATGGACGTGTGCAAAGAATCACTCTCGAAGCTGCCTCCGCCTAAAATCCCTAAATTCAACGACCCGACAGCTTTCCCTACCACTGAAGGACGCCTGCATAACTATAAGAACTACTTGCCGCACATGCATGAGACAGAACACTTCGACACACCAGATTCATCTCTTTCGCCTCAGCCACACGAGGACTTGCACAAATATAGACTCGAAGCCGCCAACTGCGCAGGCTCGATGGACGATGTTATCGAAACCATGATGAATACTGCTCGTTGGCTCGCGAAGGCTCGCTGCACCGAATCCGTCGACCTCTTCTGCGACGTGGCCAGGATGTTCTCCCCCCGCGACCCTCCAGCAAATCTATCCATTGAAAAATACTCCCTGCTTCGCGCCCTGTGCGATGTAATGTTCGACACCGACGACATTGGCAGCGAATCATCTTCTTCCACGGTCAGATACTCCGAAGGCGACCTCGACACAATCAACTGGGAATACTTCGTTGATGCCGCTGCATCACGTCGCTCCCTGATGATGGATCTACAGCTCCGAATGGCCGCTGGGCGCCCCATTGCTCCAACCCAGATGCACGGCCATCGCTTCAGCTCGCATGGGTCGATGCGACGGGGGAGGAGAAGAGCACGGATGCTCAGTAAGCGTGCTAGGTCAGAAATGACGTTACCCAGGTCCACCGCACACCATCAAAAATTTACCTTGCCCGCTGACCCCAGCAACTAGGCCGCGAACTACACCTCGCCGTTCGGCGAGGCATACCAGGCAGAGCTGGACCGGCAGGAAGAGAGTCGGGCTTATCAGTGTCTGAAAATGATCTGTGAGGAGGGACTTAAAGCTCGTTCTCGTGCTGCACCTTCTCAGGCGGCTCCGGCCCAACGGGCCAAAGAGAGTGAGGTTAGTATAGTTGCCATTCTCGCGCCCCCCCTTTCTTGCCTTATTCTCGCCTTGAACACAGTTCTAAAACTCATACATAATGCTAGACGCACGTGAAGCAGAAACGCCGTAGTTTGAGTGCTCTTTGCAGCGGCAATCAAGCTTCGGCAATGATCATCGAGGCACTGATGAAGCATGAACACGGGGACGTCGTATCTGATGCCCAGGAGAAAGAAAAACCTATCACCCCTGAGAAAAAGCTGATGGCTAAGGAACAGCTTGACAAAAACGTGAGTCTGGCTTGTCCACCCAGTACCTGCCCTTGTTCGTTTCCCCAAGGGAGTTTTCTTTACCCCCACACTTTTTTTTTCTTTCGGGTTATGGCCTTCTGACTAACCTATTCCTCCGCTCTCGGCCGTCCCATTTGTTTCTCTTCTAGCAACGGCATGTATGGAGCACTTTCTAGCTCAGCCCTTTCAAACCAATGATAAGACATGAATTGGTGGATTTGAATCAAAGCTACACATGAGACTTCCTAGGGTTAAAAAACACGGAAAGAAAGGAAAGGAGATATTCATTTCCGAACTACTTTTCCAGCCCATTCTTTCCGGATCTTCAGAAAGTTCATGGCAAGTTGCAATAGCAGGCAGAAAGCAATGGCGAGGAAACGAACCCGTTTCGTCAATCAGATTGCGAAAGCGGACATACATAAACGCATCACTTATGTATGCAACCTAGCAAAGATTCACTGCTTTCTTCTGCCCCCATTTTGTCTCTCTACATTTTTATCTCCCCTTTCTTTCACTGCGAGTCTAGCCCTATCTTCCCAACTTGCCTCTTGCTCCCGTACTCCAAGTGAACTGGTTTTCAATTTTTGTCTTTGTATCCCTCCTTTTCTCCTCTCTACTCCTTTCTTCTTTGTTGTTTCGCCTCACGTCCATTTAGCCCTGGACAACAATCCGAGGATCAACTTCCCAACGGACACGGTACATACTTTCGACCATGAGTTCCCCGGGATAAAGAATACGGCTGACGACACTTGACTCGGGCACTGAAAAACGAATGGGCCAAAGTATGGATTTGGTGGAATGAATCATGCTAATGACTGCATAATCTGCTTTGGGATCTTTTTTTTTTTTAAATGCTCATTTGTTCCTTGAAAGCTTTGGGTTTATTATCTGGTTTTCATACCTTTTTTTGTCTGGCTTTGACGACTTTAAACGGACAATTTCCATCTCATGGTTGGGTTTTTACTGCGTTCTCCTTTTTTTGCCAATTGAAGTACACGGAATAGGGGCGATTGTGGCTTGGCAGCGATCACCCCTTTTTCACGAACGGGGGTTGATGGTTTTATTTTGCGAAGTATTCACATTTGATGCTGCGCTTTCTAGGTAACAGTTCATCTTTTTTGTATTCTTCACTCTTTACTCTTTGATTATGCAATGTGTGGTGTGATGTGATGTTGTGCACAGGATGCGAAATTTGAAACCCCAGCTGTGAGGTAAGGCCTACAGCGTACGGCTTTCTTTGGTGCCATTAACAAATAAATAATAGAAAATTTTAAAAAAAAAATACTTTCACATAAATTATTTGGTCCTATTATTTAATTCCTTCTCATTATACATATATTCATGCTTCCGTTATTTCTACCTCTCATAAAGTGTTGGATAGCAGAGCGGGGAGAAACCCGTAAGACACCAACAAGTTTGATGACAAGTCATTGCCATCATCTTATTCATGAATCGCTTGTTGTCCCTGTGCAAATGTCAAGACAGGGTCGATCAGAGTCATATCGGTATCTCCACCATTGTCGACTGCAGAAAGACAGCCATCAATAGCAACATCGGCCATCGCAAGTTCGTCACTAACAAAGCCCTGCCCGTTTCCAATTACCAATTGCTCGCCACTTAGATCCTGTGTGTGGGTATCATCGCCGTTCCCGGCGCCCGCGCCAGAACCAGTAGCATCTCCATCTCCATGTCCATACCCATAACCTGTCAAATCATCAAAGTTGACATCGAAACTCTGCTCCCCACCCTGCATAGCGCGCTGCATGAATAAAATCTGAATATCATTTTCCTCCAAATTGTGCTTTGAAGCCATGTGTATCCACAAGTCATAATCTCGATGGAAGCGATGCGCACATTGCTCCAGCAAACAAGGGATGTGGCGGCCGGATTCCTCCATGTAGCCTTCGCCAGTCAGCATGGCGAGGTTCGAAGGGCCAGCTGACTGGCCATCTTTATCTTTAAGTCGAGAACGAGAACTACTCGCGCCGCTACTACTGCTGCTGGTGATGGGGCCGTTAAGGCCGAACAGCTCCCTTCGTTCCGCTTTCGCATTTTTCAACCCCAAATGTGCTGTGCGGACGTGCTCTTCCAGGGCAAGTTTGCTCCCGTACCGTTTGCCGCAGCCGTTATCCTGCGCGTTCCAACCTTCTACCTTTTTTGAGCTGGAGAGGTCTGTCTCCCCGCAGATGAAACGCTTCTCACCCTCGTGAACGGTTCTTATGTGCACGTTTAAATTCCCCTTTTTTGTAAAGTTTCGACCACAGCCCGGATAATGGCATGGGTGGATTTTGCGTTCTTCGAGCGGCACGGTTCCATGGGTGATTTCAAGATGGCGGCGGAGGTCTCGGCCCGATGCGCAGGTCATGCCACATTCCGGACAAGTAGGTGGGTGGACCGATTTCATGTGTGCTTGAAGTAAAGCATAGGTTGGGAAGACGGCAGTTTGACGGGGATTAGTCGTCCCGTCCGTCGCTGTCGAGGTTTTGTCAATTGCCTTGGCTGAACATTCTGTGCAAGCAAACCGTGCACCACCGTGAAGTCTGCTCTCATGCGAACGCAGATGTCCTGCTGTATCGAATGCCTGCGTACATTGCTGACCAGTGGCTAGATCAATATGCGGACAGGGAAACGGTTTCTTATTCAGATGGGCGGTCAAGATGTGTTTTTGGAGCGTCGAATGTTTGCGGAATGTTTCGTTGCAAGGTGGGTATTCAGTGCACCTGTACTTGTCCCTTCCTTCATGGGCAGCTAGATGTCTTCGCAGCCGTGATCCTGTCACGAATGTCTTGCCGCATCCCTCTCTATCGCATTTATAGTCTCGAATGGTGGTATGCGCACTTTTCACATGGTGGCTCAGATGGGAAGCTCGTAGAAATGTCTTCTCGCAGCCTTCATATGTACAGCCAAATATTCGCTCGTTGGTATGTGACCTCAAATGTTCTGTAAGTCGCGCAGGTCGGTTAAAAGCTTTAAAGCAACCCACATAGGGGCAAAGGTGAGTTTTCCGATCCGACGGGTATCTCGAGGACGCGGGTGAGTGAGGTGTGATGGGTGTTTCATGCTGGCCGCCATGGCTCAGACAGTAGGAGGATTGGGATGTGGAGTCTGACATGTCGCCATTATCAACTACATCTGCGAGGTTGTCAGAAACGAGCCATTCGCGGCTACGCACAGCGACCCATATCTGATGCTACTTACCGGAGCCTTCCGACGGAGCTGATTGTTGCAGCCGTTTAGGCTGTCGGTTAGTTTCTGAGGTAGCTTTTCGTTTCTGGGCCATGATGGCGGTCTGCCCCCTACGGCGATTAATAAAAATCAAAAAGCATGTGAATGGGTGGCATTGATATCCGGGTCGCCAACTGTCGAATACTGTATCTCCTACCTTTACCCTGTGTGGGCCAAATTTTTGAAGGTTCGACTGTAAATCTTGGCATGAAAATGTTTGGTGCGATTTAAGCGCCAAGCGCCGTAGGCGAAACGCGCCAAGAATTAAACTTTTTCTTCGCTCTTGACCTTCCAAATCGCAACACCACCAGCAACACACCAGGGGACAAAACATCAGCGCAGAGTGCCCGTCTCACTCCAGTTTGAAGAGCGTTCTTATTCCTCATATATTATCTGTCTTGGACGTTTATCTCTTCGTTAAGCGCAATGTCGGACTACGGTGGAGGTGATCAAGAAGACCACGATGATGCTGGGTTAGTAGCCTCATGTGTCCCGGTGGCTCACTATCCGGAAATATTGCGGCTCTGTGCAGCTCCGGATTTATTAAGACCTCTTGTGCTCTTAAAACTATGTAGCTAATACCAGACTTGTTCCAGATTTGACTATGAACCACCCGAGTACGAGTATATTGATAATGAGCCCGAAGATTTTGTTGAACCGGAGCAGACCGAGCATGACGAAGGTTATGCGATAGTAAATGGCGACGGCCAGCCTGTGCAGAATGGCGAAGAAAACGTTGTTTCGGGCGATCCAAACGCTGGCGCATCCAAAGGAAAGGTCATGCTGCAGCAACGTGAGAAAAAGGTCCCCAACGACCAGCGGACGACAACTCCCTACATGACCAAATACGAGCGCGCGCGGGTATTAGGCACACGAGCGCTACAAATCAGGTTAGTTTTCGTATAATTACCTGTATCAGGGCAAACGACTGTCTCCGGCATACTAACCTGGATTGTCAGCATGAACGCCCCGATCCTCGTTGACCTGGAGGGAGAAACGGATCCTCTTCAAATTGCTCTAAAGGAGCTTGCTCAGAAAAAGATCCCGCTTATTGTTAGGAGATATCTCCCTGATGGATGGTAAGCTTGACTCTATATGATATACGTGGAGCAGTACTAACCCATTTGTACGCCACAGGTATGAGGACTGGACCTGCGAAGAGTTGCTTTAAGCGTGCAGCTTTACTTTGCTTTCTATTTTTAAATATGTCAGTGTTGATTCTGTGTTTGGTTTAATAGTGTGATGATTTTCGCATAGCGGGCGGAGTTTGGGTGTTCCTTTGGGTATCTGTTAACCCCCCCTGTGAACCCCTTTTAAATGGTGGGGGGGGGAACAAAATTGCTGTGAAAAGTACAAGGCGAGCGGCTGGACGGTTGCCTTTATAATGTGGATATAGATATTCCATAGATTCGTATAATGGTTTTTGTTTCTTTCATTCCTGATAAATCAGCGCGTTAGGGGGCTTGGCCCAGAATTCACGTAGGTAGTTCCCATATTCAGGTGCCGAAGTCAACAATACTCGCGCGATTCCGAATTAATTCGAAATTGTGAGTCATGGCCATGATTGAACATTATACGGAGTATTATAGCAACGACGACTTTTCGATAGGGACGCTGCCAAGGCAGGCAATTAGCCCTAGCCCTAGTTAGTTATCTCACCTCAACCTCAGAAACAACTCAATCCATCGTTTCCTATCTTCACAACAGCCTTCGACGGGAGATTCAGTTTTATTCCTAGCTCCCACCAACTCTGTGGCGCCGCGAGTCTTCGGATAAGTACTGCCAACCGAGGACAAATCCTCATCCTATCGGCCATGGCAGGCCTAGATGGGGTCGTCTCCAAAAACAAAATTCCCCCATACCCCACAGCGTGAACAAGCGTCGCTATCCTCGTTTGACCAGAACTAACTAGCTAAATTCCAGGAAAAGAATGACTAAAATGGCGCGGAGAGCAATTCCAGACTTGGTATTTCTATCCCTCCCCATGAAGAACTTTTTTTCATATATAATTCAGCATTGCTTTGCTAGGTCCCCTGTTCTAGCGCTTTCATATCCTTACCTTATCAAGAATACATCCATGGATATATTCAATAAACAACTTCAATTTCTTTAAATAGTTATTTCCTTTTCTTTTCTGTTGGCCATACCCGGATATCCCGAGGTTCAAGTGCTCTCGGTTGAGCCGACGGTAATGGGAGAGCTTACTTGTGACAAAATTGGAGCTGCCCTTCCAACGACATGCTCTTCATCGTCCGGAGGCATTGAGGCGAAAGAGGAACCGCCGCAGAAAATTAATATATTGTCGTATGACAACGACGAGCTCACTTATGATCACGGCTGGAAAGCATGGTCACAAGTGCTCGCTGCTTTCTTCCTCTTCTTCAACAGCTGGTATATATGATACATCAATTTTCCATACCCCCTTCTCCAGGCTCCTCAGAGATCCTATATATTTGTGAAGTAACCGTAACTAACCGGAAAATTATCTATAATACAGGGGAATTGTGCTTACATATGGTAGTTTCCAAACTTACTATGAACAACACCTACTTGCGGATGAGTCCCCATCGACAATAGCATGGATCGGCTCGATACAGTCGTTCCTCCTGTTATTCGTCGGTGCCGTCACTGGTCCTCTGTTTGACGCCGGCTACGCCCGAGCTTTGCTGATAGTCGGCTGGGCTCTTTATTCGTTTGGAATTATGATGAACAGCATATCTACCACATTCTGGCAGATCATGCTTTCGCAAGCCTTCTGTGTCGGCTTAGGGTCTGGAGCTGTTTTTGTTCCCAGTGTAGCCATTATTCCCCAGTATTTCAAACGTCGACGAGCACTAGCAAACGGAGTGGCAGCTACGGGTACCGCCATGGGCGGCGTGGTCTATCCGATAATGTTCAGCCAGCTTCAATTGAAGATCGGCTTCGCGTGGGCGACTCGGGTGTTGGGCTTTACCGCCTGCGGAACGGGTTTGATAGCATTGTCTTTGCTCCGTGTGCGGTTCAAGCCACAGGAGAAACGTGCGCTAGTTCAACTCTCGGCATTCAAGGATCCAGTGTTCACCCTGTTCTGCATTGCACAGTTCATCGGCTTCATTGGTCTCTACAACGTGGTCGTCCACGTACAACCCTTCGTGATCGAAAACGGCATAATGAGCGAACACCTTGCCTTCTACCTGGTTGCCATGCTCAACGCCAGCTCCATAGTCGGGCGTCTTTTCCCTAATTTCGTCGCCGATTACATTGGCCCCATAAATATCATGATACCCATGACCTTCCTCGCCGGTATCCTTGCTCTTTCGTGGATCAAGATACACACTACGGCAGGAGTAATCGCCCTGGTTGTCTTGTACGGATTTACTGCGGGCGGGTTCACATCCGTGGGGCCTGTTGTGTTCATGAACATTACGCCTGATATGCGAGATTTTGGCACCCGTTTAGGAATGTCGTTTGTTTTGTGTTCTTTGGGATCGTTAGTGGGGACACCTATTGGTGGTGCTATCGTTCATGGCACCGGGAGCTATGTGGGTGTGGCAGTGCTGGTGGGCGTCTGCTTCCTCGTCTCTGCTGGGGTCATGATGGTGGCTCGATTCTTGCACACTGGGCCAAAGCTTTTCGCATCTGCATGACGGGCTAGTACGGGTTTGCAAAATTGAGTTGCCGTGTTCGTGACTGATTACTTCCGATGCAGCAATTCGCAAAATACGCATTTCCATTTTAAATATTCATAAAATAGGCATATACGACAGCATTGAAATCGGGGTCTGGGTGTTGAAAAATTTGTCTGGGTTGGTTATTGGCATCATCGCACATATTACAAAATCTCACTGTACATACCTAACTCATTGCGCATTTCTGCATGTTTTTTCATGTTTCCTCTGCACATACTCCGTACGTTGAATATAGATGCCTTATTCCTACAAATATAATCCTATACTCTTGGCACTGGGCGACGTCTCATTTAAACCCGTCGTCTTCATCTTCAAGCATCGCCTTTAAATACCAGCATATAGGTAGCCATACGTGAGGTATTATTCGCCGTAGAAAAGGAGGAGTTGTGAGAGGTTTTTAGTGCTTGTAAACCCCAGGTAAATTGATTCATAAAGTTGTACGCTCCCGCCCCCTGACAGGGCCAACCCTGGATCGCTCCAAAAAAAGATCACAGTGATAAGTAATCTACACTCGATAAATATGTCATGTATATGGACACATTGACCAAAGGACGTAAAGTGAGAAGTTTTAATGTGGGACAGGATTTCATTTCAGTAAACATCTTCTGGGCTAACCAAAAAGTTCTCCCCGTTCTCACGGGTATGTTTGAGCTCTTTATCTCGACTGAGGGGTTTTCGCATATCGAACGCATCCTCCCCTTCCTCCGACATCCCCGTTGGGTCGTCACTGTAATAATTAACCACCCGTCTAAACACGGAATATCTGAGAAGCACAGGAAAATACGGAGTTAGCGAGAAGCAACAAAGAGTAAAGAAGACCATAGAAACGGCAGAGCGGAAAGGTACAGAACATACCCCATCCCTTTATACATCCCCACTGCAATCGTATTACCCGCCCGCACATATAAATCCACAAACCACGCATCATTTCTATCGGACGCCCGTTCCAGGCTCTCTGTCAGCCGGCGCGCATGCCCCAATCTGCGCCAAGCTGGTGCAATGGTTAATACTGTAATGTGGCCATGCCATGGTGTGTAGTGCTCCGAGTGTCTCATTGAGGCGCGTTGAGATTCAAGTTTGCTCATTACTATGGGTTTTGACGAAAGCAAAAGAGAATTTAATTGTCAGTTCAGCTCGATTTGCACAATTGAGGAAATTTAGCTTCCACGAAACCCCTGCAGCAAGTGGTGGAAGCTTCTTTCTTTCTCTCTGTTTCTTTTTGATCAGAGTAAACGTACTGTAGCCTATTATCTGGCCGTCACGATCTTCTACAACGTTGAAGAGCGACGGCCATTTCATTAGGTAGGTGAGGTAGAAATGGAGGTCGTAGTTTTCTGTCAAAGCATCGAGGTTGGTGAGGTTGAGGGAGAAAAGATCGGCGGGGGTCATGCGCCGGATGGTGGCCATGGTCAACTGGACGCGTTATATTCTGCTAGTTATGTGTTTGGAGCTTTGCGCATAGATGGTATTAATTAATGGAAACGGATGTTGAATTACGACCTGGGTGCGGACTTGAGACCCTGTGCGCGATTTCGCTATGACATCGATCTGGATATATATCGCAAGCTTCTCTGGGTAACAAGTAGGCTTCTGACACCAATCAATCAATAATAATAAAAACCACTGAGTCGTTATCTAAAACATGAAACAAATCCACAGTTCGAGGTTTATTAATATTCAGTAAAAGTGATGAAGGTTAGTTCGCCGCGAAATCACGGGACCAATCCCAACTCGGCAAAATGTCAATATCCAAGAATAACTTCACCAGTGAGCGAACGGACGGCAACAATTCGATACTGGATAAAGAAGCAAATAACGCGCTGCTCTTCGGTGCTCTGTTTCCTGTCATCGCCCTCCATGTGGCACAGAGAACTGCTTTCTGGATACACACGCTTTGACGAGAACCCTGTGCTGAATTCGTGGCTTCGTGCAGCCGTTGTCCCGCTGCTTGATGTACATGCCACGATATCAAACTAAACAAGCCCTGCCTTGAATTCCGAAGCTACGCCCAGTCCGCGCCCGACGTGCATGGCTGACAGGGGAATGCTCCTAATGACAGAACGAGAAAATAGAAAATAAATACTGGGCCAAAAAGCGAGACTATTTTTCGATACTATATATCAAAGAATCGCCGTTCAACACCTCCCGCCTCTAAATGCGTGCAACCTGCAATTCCCCCTCCTGTCACTAGCTGCCACCCCAGTTTTGCCGTGTCTCACTAAATTTCTCCTCCCACACTCCACCGAAATGTCACCGCTCTCTCCTATTTCGCCGCCTCGAAGGCGCGGAAACCCGTCCCACCTTGACCTTTCATCTGTCTCTTCCAACAACGCTCTGGCACCAAATGGCTTCGGGCACAGTCCTCTACATTCACCTCTAACCCCGAGATACTCCGCTCCCCTGTCACCGATGAGTCCTGGTCGACGCAGCTCAGGGGCGATGGATAAGTCTGCGAGGTTTTCTGCGGAGTTTGCTGCCCCGGAGGCCTCGGGAGGAGGCGGATTAGGGAACTTAGCGGACGAACTAGCAGATGCGTGGGATGAGGACGGAGAGGGCGAAGAAGGAGAGGAAGACTTATCAGAGTTTCAGGACGGGAATGGCCATGTACAAGTTCATGAAGAGGAGGACGATACAGCTTCTAGGTCAACACATAATGGTGAGACTGATTCAGAGGTGGACCAAGGGTCGAGTCGGAATAGTTTACAAATTCCGAAGCAGAGATCAAAATCAGGGCAGCATCAAAAGCACCGTCGGCATGAACCTTCGTATGATGGTTCGGACTACGGTAATGACTCAGATTTTGAGGATCCTGGAGATCTAACTCCAGGATTAGAGAAGCAAATGGCGGGGGTTGAAAATCTTGTTCGATGGAGCATGGGAGACAATCTGCCTTCTGGCAATATTGTTGACCGAGTTGTCGAAAGCTTGCGGGATCTAGGCGGCCAGAGCGGGATTGAAAATAGCGCTACTAGGTGTGTAGAGCATAGTTTTCCCCCCCCTCCCCTTCGTTAATGTGTGCTGCTCAACATTGTGATCTGCTCGAAACTTTTTTCTTTACTAACAAGCCACTCAAAGACTGATTACCGCACATGCGTCTCTCGCCTCGCATCTAACCTCCCAAACACGCGCATTACAAACCCTCACCCATCCACTCCTCTTCTCTCCCTTCCCCACCTTATCAGCTGAAGCAATCGACGACCTCGTCCCCCTAATCGATGGCATTCTACCAAACCTCCCGTTCCCTACACGGCAATCCCCACATAACCAGGAACCTCAAACTTCCCACGATGACCCCCTCCTCTCTCTCCGAGCGCTCCTCTCCCAAACATCTGATCTCACCCACGACCTTCGTGCTCTCAATGATACTATTCACGAATCCCGCCAGCTTACATCGGCAGCAGCACGACGGCTAAAATCCGTACGTGAACTGGTCGCAGATATGCGCCAAGAAGAAGAGGAGCGAGAGGAGGGGACGAGATGGATTGAGAAGGGAGAGTGGGATCGACGATTACAACAACGAGAAGCCGGGCGGGTGTGCGGAGATGTTGTGAGTGGGTTTGAAGCTGTATGTGGAGAATGGAGGGCCCGACTCTTTGGGGCTGAAGTTGCCGCTGCATAATTGATCTATATATCTTTTGGTTCTCTACTGCTCCCTCCTTTTTTGATATTTTTCTTGGCCTTCATCCCTGTTCAATCCCCTCGTTTTACTTTTTCCGCTGGCCTCATCCATTGTCCATTACCATATATACGCGCATAATGTCCCCTCGCAATGGTTGCGCACATAGACATATCCCCTTGTTCTTTAGAATTGGCTTGTCGAGTCCATACGTTTTATATCCTATTTATTTCCTTTCTGTGCGTCCCTCTTTCCCGCGCTCGCCTCATGATCTACACCATTAGAAAGCATCCAAGAACCCTCTTGCAATAGAAACAATTCGTTTGACTACAATTTTTTGGCAACAGCCCATTCATATTATAATGTATCCAACAAACAATGCCCCATGTACATGTGTACGTACATTACATACATCTATCTATCACGCAAGAATAACTACCTTCGACTCCCGCGACACCTTCACCCAGTCGACAAGGTATACCCAACCAAGCTGGCAACGACGTGCAACATTCCCATCCCAAGCAACCATCAGCACGTTTACAATAGGAACCTTGCCCAGCTCGTTGCCATCAGCATCAACATAATTTTTCGGTCCAAGCTCTTTACTTGAGTACGGCATAATTCCTATTCCAGATAACGAAAGCGCAATGAACTCGAATTTGGTGCTCGGTGCCACGCTGCTTCCGGGCGCTTTCGCTCGTGCATGTTCTTCTCTGAGATGCTCTGCATCTCCACAAAGCTCTCCAATTCGTTCTCCTGAGGAATTGGTTATGGTAAAGGAGTATGAAGCCTTCGGCTCTAGGTTGAAAAATGCAGATTGCGCCTTGGTTGCTATGATTCCGCCGAGTTTCGGATTTATGCCCTGCGTTCTCACCCCTGGCAGTGGTAATTCGTTCAACTTGATGGTTGATGGCATCACGTCCTTGCAGAAATCGTGATAATTTGTCCATCGTTTATTGAACATTTCACGAACGGTTGCAAAGTTGTCAGTCGTTAGGGAGAGGGTCAGGGCCGCGTTTCCTTTATTTCCCAGACATCCTTCTATACAAGCAATGGCCATATAAACCTGCCAGTCGACATCCGGGTCATGGGAGTCATGGCGGACATCGAAGGCCTCAATGATAGATCCGGAACTAGCTGGGACGGAGGCAGAGCCGGCTATACTACACCACGGCACTAAAGTCCCATAGAAGCCCGTTGCTTGATAGTGCACTTGATCTTCAGCAAGACCCATGATTGATGACCATGACCATGTGGGTAAAACCAGACCCTGAGCAGTTTCCAGGCGCGTTATTGGGTTTTTACCAATGTTGGCATACCATAATAGAGCACGGTCAAAGTCAACTCGAGGTAACCCGTTTATCATCATCCTCATCGTATCCGTTCCGTTATTCTTGTTCTTATACAACGACTTAGAAATGCCGTACAAGGCTTCATATGCATCGGAACGATATGTGAGCTTTCGGGAAGAATAATGCCTGAGATGTCGCGCAAAGGATCGAAAAGGGGACTCATCGTCCGAGATAACCAACCTGCTCGATATGAGCTCGTCACGGCTTCTTTCGCCATTGTACAGATCCTCATGGCTCATGGACCGTTCGCATTCGAAGAATGCCCGCATATTTGTGAAATAGAGCCGTCGTCTAGAAAGAACTGCTTCCTGGTATGTCCATCCGCGCGTGTCCCACATATTTAGGGGGTCATCCTCGACTTCACGAACGATATTCGTAATTCGCAAACCAAGTATGTCTTCGCTATGCTGGACTACCTTTCTCTTCACACGGCTGACACCAGGGATTCCAAAATCCATACTATCACCGTAGGCGGCTACAAGCACTATCTGCGCTGAGGAGAAAATATCATCCATTGCCTCGATCTGGGATTTCTTATCCCCTACATCATCCTGGATAATGCAAAGCCGGTCTACCCACAGGTACCTCTGGCCCAGTTGAAGGCAGACTGTGATTGCATCCTCAATAGTCCTCGGCATTGTTGACGTAAGGAGGCCTCCATGTTTCTTCATCCCGTCAACCGTTGCACGTGTGGCGGCAAGCAGGGACGATGGTTTTGCGCCCCATACATAACTGAGCGCAACGAAACGACGAATATCACTTCGTTCAACAAGGCATCGTCTAATAACGTCGATGACTCGAAAGCCCTTGGGCAACGAAGAGCCTTGAGCGGGGGACACATGCTGTTGGCATTCGTTATGTGTGCTATAGCATTCGTTTATCTTGTCCTCCAAACGAGGCCAGGATAATTCTTCTCCCACACGTGGTATGTACGAGCCGCCTTTGCTCTTTGTTAGCAGAGAAGTCTACCTTAATTCATTTTGTTAGAATTGCCAGGCCTACCTTCTCTAACCTCATCGATGTGAACATCGCCAACCCAGATATTCGACACTCCATCTCCATCGGAATAACTAACATAAATATCCGCCGAAGGAACCCCTGATACCCCAGACTGCGAGTCGTAGTTTTGGGGAGGCCCAAGGTAGAGGACAATATCATAGTTTCTCGCCGCTCTCACTTCCGCTATCTGCTTAGAGCTAAGCCCAACCGATATCATATGTTTCACGAAAGAGCATAGTGAACAGTCCCTTTGCCTCTTCCTTGGAACATGATTATAATTGTTGCCATGGCGTTCTTCCGCCAACAACCCTCTACGGAGAGGAAATAAAAACCTCGTGCGAATATTGGGTTGGATGCAGTTTACAAGATGTCTTAGTCGTATATGGCTGCAGAAATCACATACATCCAAATCTTGTGCTTTCTTGTCCCGAGAGTTGGTTGGGAGAGAGCAGGTGGAGGAACATGGCTGGTGGAATAATTCATAGCGCTCTTGGGACGTTGGCTCAGAGACGCTGTGCGTGTAGTAGAATAAGGAAGACGGACAGAAAGGGCATTGTTCATCCATTAATTATTTTGTGGAGGGTGTGTATATATACACCATCTAGGAGGAGACAACAAACGGTGATATTGAGGGGCGTGGAAAATCTTCCAGAACAAAGCTGTATGCTATTTATTATTTCACTATTATGGAGTAAATACACCCTGGCCAATTGCCGTTAGTTCCCCTACATGAGCACGATCCGTTAGCTATACGCTCCGTGTAGTATATTTTCTCAACCACCTACGAGACGAATGACTGTGAGGACTTTGGAAAGTGTAAGAAAAATTGTAGGAACAGCGATTTAGGATCGTTAAAAATAGAGTTGAAATTTTTAATGGTCAAATTGCAATCTACAAATATAATGCTGGATTTTGAATTAATGAATGTATATGGAATGGCAGATTGTTAAACAAATGCCTGCACAGTAGTTAGAAAGAGAGAAAATGAAATCAAAATCAGAGGAGATATCCAGCATATAGCACAGTCAGTGATTGGAGATAAAGGGAAAAGGAGAAAAGAAAAACAGACAAGGAAACATTTAAAAAAAACTCATGAGCTAAATAAATCGGTAAAAAATGATAACTGATGGAAAAAGTTGTTCTTTTTATCATTCACGTTGCTTTACATGGCCTAAAAAGCCGGGGAGGATAGCAACTTCATCATCTCATCGACCTCATCTCATCGCTATGTTTTCGTCTCTTAAAAGGGGCGTTTGGTGGGGTAGGGGTTGGTCAAATTGGTCAACAAGATATGGAAAATTGAAACCGAAGATAGGGAAGAGGAACATAAATGGTTTTCAAGACAAAGAGCAAGACAAAAAAAGAGAGAGATACGAAAAAAAGATAATGAAAATATTAAATCACCCGATTTCCTTTGTCTCGCAAAATATTAGAAAACAACTGACACGCGAAACAATTGAGAAGGTAAGTTAAAAAGGTAACTAGATGAAATGCAAAATAGAAAAAAAAAAAAAAAACTCCTGCACATCCTCTCGCCCTGTCGTATCATCAATCCATCACATTTCCCTACTACTGCTGCTGTTGCTGCTGTCTAAACTTGGGTCTCCATGCTTGCGTCGCTCCCCCAGCAGGTGGGTTGGAGCCCTCGCGACTCTCAGGCGCAGGCGAAGAGCTAGTCGGTGCTGGGCTTCTGGAGAGTGACTTGGGGGGAGGAACGGCTTCGCGGCTAAACCGCGGAGGCATACGTTCAGGCATGCGCTCACGCTCAGGTGCTCGCTCGGGCATGCGTTCACCATTGGCGGAGAGCTCTCGGCCAGGAGCGGCGCCTCGTCGCTGTGGAGGAACGTATCCACCAGTTGTCCGGGGAGGTGGGAGCTCTTCATTGGCAACGGGTGCTGCTGCCTCGGTTGGTGGGGTGGCAGAGCCGGCCGCAGCGGCCTCCGCTTCCTTTGCAGCCTGGCGTTCTCGCCAGGTAGGGCCGGTACGGCCTGCGAGGTTAAGTCTGGGAGCGGTGCGTTCCGTAGATTCAGTGCGTTCCATGCGAACGGGGACAGCACCAGCACCAGCTTTGCGGGCCTTGAGTTTGGCTTCGGCTTCCTCTTCTCGCTTCTTCTGAATTGCGGCTTTCTCATCGAGTATTCTAGCGACAGTATTAATAAAATGTGTAAAACCATAACCATACATGGTAGGGAAATCATACCTTCGCTCTTCCTCCCTGGCAGCCTTCTCTGCAGCAAGTTGGCGGCGCCGTTCCGCATCCCGAGCAGCTTTCTCTTGCTCCTCTTGTTCAATACGTTCCTGCTCCTCCCGCTGGCGTCTCTCTTCTTCTTCTCGTTCCATACGCTCGCGTCGCAAACGTTCCTGGACTTCCTTGATCCGTTGTCTCTTCTTATTCTCGAATTCTCTCTCTGCAGCTTTGCGGTTCTTTTCAAACTCCACATGTCGTTTCTCCTGAATATTCTTTCTGAAATCATTGAAGAATGGTACCAAACGGCTTAGTCGATGCTTGAGGGCAACATCTTCCTGATGCTTGAGCTTGGCAGCGGCCAAGGTATCCGCCTTGTTCTTCTCATAGATCTCGAGATCACGCTTCCTCTGTGCTTCGTAGTCTGCAGGAATGTGCTTGAGTTCCTCCCGGCGATAGGCTCGTTCCAGATGGTCAATACGCTTGGCTGTGATTCGGACACGGTCGTTGAGTTCATTTTTCTCCTTCTCAAGCTGAGCCAGCTTGATAGTTCGAAGGCTATTGCTATCCAATTCCTCCAAGTTAATTTCACTAACATCAATGCCCTTGACTCCGGTCTTGAGCTCCTCGAGTTGTTTCTTGAGTTCTTCTTGTCGAATACGGTCCTTCTCGTCCTGCAGCCGTTTGCGCTCGCGCTCGAGGTGTTCGTCATGCAACCTGCGTTTTTCAGCATCTTGCAATTGCTGCGTGCGAATACGCTTTTGTCTCTCCTCCTCTTGCTGCTTCCTCTGCAGCGACTCCAACGCAGCTTCCTTCTTCTTCTCAATAACGATTCTACGAGCAAGAGTCTCCTCATGTTCCTTCGCAGCACCAGCCTTAGCCTTAGCAAAGGCAATTTGCTTGGCCTGGATGCGAACCTGGTTATATGATGGGTCGACATACATGCAGGTGAGGTGAAGGGTCTTTGCCAAACGCGTAAGCTGAGACCTAGCGATTTCAGCGGGTGTGCTTTGGAGTCGCTGAACCGATCCCACTTCACTTTCAGCAGATCCGGCAGCACTTCCAGGGTGCATAGCCTTGGCGGAAGAGAAAATATCGGAATCAAAAGTTAGGACACCGGAAATATGATCAACCCGAATAGCCAAGTCACCCTTCTTGCAACCATTCATGATGAATTTCTCGATCATTGAACGAGTAACCTGGAAAGGTTCAGGGAACTGGGCGAGCTCATGAACGAATTTGAGTTCAACGGATTCGTAAACCTGGGAGAGCTGTTGGAAGAGTCTTGTGAGGATAACTTGTTGAAGGGGAAGCACGTATTTTTCCATTTCGGGGTCGGCGCCAATTTGGGTCAGGATGGGGGAGATCTTCTTGCAAATTGACAATGGGTGGAAATCGACTTCCAAGATGTTATACAGGTCCCGAATTTCTGGGCGGCAACGAGATAGTAAACCCTTATTCAAAGCATCCTTGAAAAGAGCAGCACGGGTGGGAGCTTGAGACATGCCAAGAAGATTTGTCAACCGGGTGTTTTTGTTCTTCCGGGCTTCATCAACATCAACAAGCGCTCCGCGAGAGCGCGAAGTGGAAATGACCGGGATCGAGAGTGCCGAGAGAAGAACGAAAGAAGCGGTCTTGGTCATCTCAGCTTCAGAGATAACTGGGTTTTCCTTCTTTGGGCTTTGTCCTGCAGCGACAGCAGCGGCAGACTGGCGGAGGAGATTATAGTAACGGCTCCAAGCTGCAGCGTGGAAGAGGTAGTTTTCGCTAACCAAGAAAATCCGGGTGAGCTTCTCATAGTAATTGGCCATCATGATATTCTTCGCTGGTCGCTTGCTAAGGTTGAGAAGTGTGTGGATATCTTCGACGCTGCGGAAGCCTTCTTGCCACAATTCTAATTCAACAGCGACATTCAGTTGTTGGAAACGTGTATCTAGATGGCGCTGCAGAGTCTCTGGATCGCTCAGGTTGATGGCATGCATCTGGCTGGAGTACTTTGCCGCATTCTGAACATGGTTGCGGAGCAGCTCACAGAGACGTCGGAACTCCGTCTTGCGAGTGTACTTCAAGCAGAACTGGAATGCCTGGAGTGCAGTGGTTTGATACATAACCTCCAGCCGTGCATTGTTCTTCAAAATCTCAAGAACAGTGCGATATGTCTCCCAGAGGAATTTCAACCACGGCGTAACAATGGCTCGATCTGTTCTATCACGAGATTGTTCACCAGAAACGGTTGCTAGAAGGAGAGTCTCAGGCGTCTCTATAGCATCAAGATCTTCGATATTTGTTGATGGGGCAGCAGATTCGAGAGAAGATTGGATTTCATCGGCCTTAGCCTGAGCTTCTGTAACTTTTTGCTCTGCCAGTTCAATAAATTTTTTCAACACCATCTATGGGCAAAAAAGCACACAGAAGTTAGCCTCACAGTCCAAAAACCACATCGTTGCCATTTGCCATCTACCGATGCCAACAATCACTTCCACAATAGTCGTATATGTACTTGAATACATTCTCCCTAAACAGGACATGTAGCGAGAGGAGAGGGAGAAAAGCCTACCTCAATTGTGCCAACATTGCTGTTTTGCGCAATGTTCTTATATTGGTAAAGGCCATCCTTCGCAGATTTTCCTTTTCGTAGATCCACGCACAACTCGACGAAAAGAATCATAACTGGCTCGAGGCTTGCGATGGGGCTGTTGCGGGAACGTTTGGAGGCGACTTGTTCATGGAGAACCGTCAGCGCAGCCTGTTGCTGGCCGACGGCGATGAGCTCTTCAGCTCGCTATGGAAAACATGAGGATTAGCCTCGCAGGTTCCCAAATACATTCACATTCTCACCTCCGGGTAGACTGATATCTTACCCTGAGGACATTCTCAGGCCGAATATGGGGCGGAGGTGGCATGCTGGGCAACCTCCCCCTAAACAGCGGACTAAAGGGTGGTTTAGGACGTAAATCTCGAACCCGTCAGTTTGACAAGGGCGTTTCTGCTTCGCTTATCGTGACGGGGGCAAAGGTCGTGAGTCTCGATGAAGTACGCGCGTGCGGAATATATCGAGACGGTCAACGACGCGATGAAGGGGCCCTTTAGAAATGGAGAGGGAAGAATTTGGGATTCTTTGTGGTGATGGGGTTTAGCTTCTTTTGTGGTTGTGCGAGCGAGAACAGAAGGCGAAAAATTCCTGTGGGTTCCGGGTTGCGGCTCCACTGCCTTACATAAGCGCCGCGCTAGTGGCAGAATCACGTGATATATCCAACCTGCAGCAGCCAAAACGAGAGTAAGCGAGGAAGAGTATCAAAGATTCAAGGTTAGGACACACGCCCCCCGGAAGAACTCAGGAGGAATCTTTCCTGGGAAAGGGGAAGAAAGATGTCATATTCATTACCTTCATATGGGGATCTGCCTGTACACGCCAAATGGACCCCGAGAATAGAAAGAGAACAGCGCTTACCTCCGCGCTCGGGGGGGGGGGGGGGGTGAATTGCAACAAATATTACCGTTTATCCAAACCTCCCTTCCATTCAAATTGCTTTTTGCAATACTTACTTTGATTGAGGTAATCAACGGTGTCACTTCATTGCGATACCAGCCAGCCAATGGTGCCCAATGACTTTGAAATCATACCGAGCGTATGCAGCATTCGATTCCACCTTCCACCTGCATCTCAGTCGATCGAGAATAAATGAACCCCTTTTGGCGGGCGGGATTATTGTGGGAGAGTGTGGCTCTGGATATGGTTACCGCTGATTGAAGTGTTGTTTCAACAAAAAGTGGCCGGAAGCTTTGTTTTCTGTGCCTAATATGGGGTCACGCTCAACAATGGCTCCAAAGAACAGCATTTTCCGAAGTTCCATTGCCAGGTTATAGTCACTGAAAACGTTTAGTTCTCGGATATACTAGTCCCATTCTAATTCATCAATTTCTGTTCAAAAGTGTGGCTGGCAAGCCCAGGCGATTCAATGCGGTCGTCCTGTTTGGAAACGTGCGCCAACATCGATTATTATCACCGCACGCCTTGCGTTGAAGAACCCTATCACTCATTCCCGAAGGGACCAGGCTTGAAGAAGCAGGACAACCGTCACGAACAAGCTATCGGAATATAGGAGCGTCGACGTCGGAAATTCTCAGGTTTCCCAGAAACAGCAGTTCCCTTTTCGATGCATGACATGGCAACCGATCAATGTTGTCAGTCTTTTAAAAACAGAAAAGGAAAAGCACGAAGACAGGTCATTCCGTTGAAGAGTAGTCTGGACGTTGCCTAACAATTGGCTCTGCTTGAATTCTCCCAACCCGACTTTCTCTCTATATATATCAGTATATCAAATGACAACAGCAAACTCATTGCTAGCCGCTCGCAAGTCTATTTCCATGGAACTTTGGACGCTGGCCAACCATTTGCGCTCGATATATCTTATACGCCAGAGTCAGATATATTTTAGGGTCATCGTTTTGCTAGAGGCGCTGCTCAATGAAGGCCCCCACGTTGATAAATGTGTCAATGAACCGGCTTAATCGAGGAAAATGCGACAGTGGGGAGGGGAAGCCAAAAACTTCACAAGATAATGAGAAAAGTGCAATTGAAATCACTTTCAATAAACAGGAAGAGGAAGAGGTGGCGGCTCATGACTGCAGTTTTGTCAACATATCAATCTGGATATTGTGATACTTCCAGGGGTGTAGGTAAGTTGCTGCCTCTTGATATCTAGAACGTAGGGTCTTGTTGACATGTAAAATCGCGTGTTACATCCTTTGAATGAACCCTCAGAGAATGCTCCAACGGACACCCCCTCCTATCTAAATAAATTCATGTGCACAAAAAAAATAGCGGGGGTTGAAATAAAATATACGCTTGATGAAGTTGCGGTCAAGACTGGAAGAAGCGGGGAGAATGCCAGCAATTTTTATAATCATGTGACCTGCGTGCTTCTACAGAATTCTGTTGTTAAAAAACAAAAAAAATGAAGCGGCATACAGACTTTGACTATGGCGGGGAGTATTTAAAATCAAACAATTGCATTGTTATGGGTCGGAATGGGATTGATGAAAGCAATCGATGGCTTGTATGTAGTTTGGCGGTTGGTAGAGAGGATATTTATGACGTTAATTTTGAGTTTTACAATATTGGGGAAAGGCACCTTTCGCAATTTAACGCTATCAACAATGAATTAATGATCTAGTTACCCAATCGAGGTTTCTTAACTATAGCGTAATGTGCTTGGATAAATCCTTTTGCATCTCAATATGCCAGTTAAACGTTGTAAACAGAATTCTCTCAGGTCGCATTACTGGGTCCAAGCAATTATTCATGCTCCCGATATGGGACATAGGTTATTATTATCTTTGGACCCCATTTCTTCCTGGAAAACCTTTTTAACTTCCCATTGAATAAAGCCACATAAAAATAGATCTATCCCCTCGTTTGCCCGATAAAGTACGGAGGAGATCCAGGAACGAGCCTGTCAATCAGTCAGCCATCAAGTAAGTCAAAATCAAGCCGCAGAGGAGTGACAGGACACACACCCTCTTAAGCGAAGCCTCGTCGTAATACTTATAATATTACTAGCGGCCAGCTACTCCATTCCAGAAATTCGCTCGGGAGAAACCGCGCTAAATGAAGAACAAGGAGGGAATATCCATGGGGACATTTTTGGCCGGTCTGCACCAGCTGCAGGACATCAGGAGGCCAAAGCAGCCAGCAGCCAATAATAGGTACGGATGCTAGAAGAAGGAATTATAAGTACCGTTTGAGCGGAGTGGGTGTTGTGTGAAGGAGAGAGGGCGCGGCTTGGCTCGCAGTCAAAGGCCAAAGCGAGCGTCAGAGTTCAGAGAGTGTAGCAAAGGTGGTGTGTTGTGTTTAAAACTTGTCGCATTTGTGTCTCCGTAAAGCCCGCCATACCCGGGATTTGGAGGGCAAATGCGATGGAGAGGACGGAACCCGGTAATTAGGGAGGGTAGCGGCGCCAGACAGGGCTACCAAGGCGCAGGAAAATAGAGGTTCCTGCAGCCCAAATAATAATGTCTTGTTAGTTAAAGTGGTGGAGTAGAGGCAGTGGTTAGACATTATCCACACATGCAGACGATAATGGGTGCAGATGGAAGACGAAACTGAGAGATCGCGAAATAGCTCCAACAACACACTCTCTGCTCTGCTTCTTCGCTGCCTGTTCTTCCTTCTTCTCTGCCTCCTCCCTCCCAAGCCCATGTTTCAACATGAAATTAGCCTGAGCTTAAAAACGGAGAAATGAGCAAACGGTAACATCGCGTAATCGGTCTGGCAACTGGGCCAGAATCATGCTGGGGTCAACGCCCATAATAAGAAATACCGTTGTATGTAGATGTACCTTCGCTGCGAAAGTTAGGTGCAGAGTGACATCTGCTCGGCTCCACTGCGCCTGGCGCTGTTTGATTATTAAAATACCAAAATGACAGCCCAGCAGCCGCCAATACGGGTCCATACCCGCTAACTCCCGCTAACACCGCGCCAAATACTAGCGGCTCCGCCCGCCGCCCCCCCTTTTGCGTACTGGCCGTACGGACGGTATCCTATCACGTCTTTGTGCTCGCTTGCTCCCATCCTGCGAACAACCACCACCCATACCGAACCTCCTCCGCCAACTCCAACCACCGTCGATTTCTCCCTCCACCACCACGCGCATCACCATTGCGGCTCGTCTCTGCGGACTCCAGCGTCGGGCATTTGACCCTCTGTCGAGAGTATCAGCGTCTTTTCTCATCTTCGAGCGGGCTCTCGCCTTTATCCCTGACACTCTTCTCTGGTGTCCTGTCCTCCCGAGGAGCCAGTTCTCCGCCCACCATCTCTCGCTCGGACGTGCAGGTTCATTTTCGCCAGTCTGCACGGCTTCTCTCCTCCCTGATCCTCCGCTACGTACTCCAACCTGTGGCAACATACCCCTTTGAAAGGCAATTCGGGCCATCACTTGCGCACCATGCCCCCTGCGTACGAGCTCCGACCCGGTGGAGATGTCAAGAACAAGAAACAAAACATGGCCGAATTGAAACTACGGCGTCTAAACGAACTCAATATAAGGCTGAAGGAAGACCTAGACCGTCCGCGAGTCAAAGTGTCTGAAGCTGCCATGTCGTGAGTGTCTCCTCGCCCTTTGCGAAGGCCCAATCAACCTGGTTATTGCCAGTATCTGTCCTCATCTAAGCCTTGCTTACCTATACGACATTACTGGTTTGTGATATGGAAACGCGCGATGACTGACTGTTGAAACTGCTCTGTTTGTTTCTGCCATTTTTACAGACTCATCAATTACTGCAATAATACAAGAGATTTTATGGTGCCTTCTGTGTGGGGTCAGGTAAATGGATTTCCCTTTCACCCTTTTTGAGACAACTGGCAAATCGCGATCATTCACTAACATAAATATCAATTCTCTCTTTGCCCTTTAAAAAGATTGACAAACGCGAAGATCCATACGCACCCCAACAATCAGGTGGCTGCTGTTTGATCATGTAAAATGTGCAGATTGACACAATCCAACGTCCAATGTTTGGCCCGCCATCTAGGCCCATCTCCTTTCATTTATACCCATCTTATTCGAATATACAACCCCTCCCGAATTCCTTCTCCCAACAGCGCTCGGATCTCCACCATCCCACGAGCTCCGATTGCGCACCTCAAAATCTCACCGGCATCCTCGCAACCAATATTTTCCTTTGAAACGAATACGAACCCAAATCCATTTAACCGGCCATGCATGAAATGAATGGTGTGGGCTGTTCACTTACCCACACAGTTGGATGAAGCCAGGCTTCTTGCAGCGTCGATAAAACCTTTGGTGCTCCTATGTGTCCAAACCGTGTTTGGGGCGGCGGCTTATTCAACCCACCAAAAACAACCCCGTATTTGTGTACGTTGATATATACCTACGCAGTTGTCGTGCTCCAAATTACTTGGCACAAGAAAAGAACACACATTTCCTTTTGTTTGGCTGGTATTCTAGGCTGGCAACCATAATTGGCATTTTCTGTCGGCTCTTCTTTTAACGGACCATCATCTCATACTTGTTTTTCTTTTGTCTCCGGTTGTTTATTTTTCCTCTTTTTTTTCGCTTTCGATTTTCATAATTGGATTATCCCAAACCCTTCTTCCCCTATTTTTCTCCTTTATTTCTACTCTTTTGCTATCTCTTGTCGTTTCTGTCCGATTTGCAACTTTGTTCTTCTTTTGTCTCTCATATTTACCATTATTTCCCCATTATTCGATATTTTCACTGTTCATGGGGGCTGTTTTGGCCCTCCTTTGTTCGTTGTCCTGGTTTAGTTCCTCTTGCTCCTCTCCCGTGTTTCCAACCTCCTTTACCTTTTCTTTTCTTTTCTTCTCTCCATGTGATTTTTCCCTTGAGCCGCTTGGGTAGTGAAGGCCTAGAGCAGCGAAGGGCATCCTTCAAATCTTTTCTTGTAAAATAGATTTTGGGACGAAACGGCAGCAAACAGTGAAACTAAAATATATATTTCCTATCTCCTTCGATTGCATTCAAATCCAGCTCCAGGCCCTTCCTCTCGTGATCTTCGAGGGTGTCCGTTCCTTTCGCTGCACATCAACACACTTCAAGTCTTAAATCGATGTATCTCCAATATACGAACGATCCCCTGTAACGCGAGCAGCAGTATCCCGCGTCGAACAACAAGGGAAAAGCCAGTTCTGCCCTCCCACTTCATCATTTTTCGAGACGTCCACCTCGAAAATAAATCCCCGCTTCCCCCCCCCCCCTAATGAGGCCCTGGCATCATATTCCAATTCCTCGTTTGACCGTTCATATGCGAACGCTGTTTTGCAGCCTCACATGGATGTATTATTCTTCTCTATCGGGGGTTCGCGAAATTCCGCCGCGAACAAGCAAACGCACAAGTGGAAGGAAACTTGTCATATCATAAATAAACCCATGCATGCTAAAAAAAATTATTTAAAAGGGAAACGCAGAATATCCGCCAGGTCTGGTCTGTTATATAACTTCTGTCGCTAGGAAATGGAACACTGGAACGATATCTGCAGGACAGGTTTAACACGAATAAAATAGGAATGTCATGCCCACACACACACAAGTCTCGTCCCCCACACAAAGCCCATTTATTTTAATTTTTTTTTTGTGCCCCTTGCCTTTTGAAGAATATGGCAGTGCAGCAAAACCCATGGAAACAAGTCCTGCAGTCTCTGCTATCGCCCTGGTAATTGGAATTGGCTGGTCGCGCTTAAAGAAAAGAGGGCAGAAAAAAAGAAAAAGCGATGCAGTCAGGTACAGCACAGTGCAGGAGAAGAAAAAGGGGGCTGCTTGAAATCGGGTAACTATTTATTATTTGAGTGAGGCCTGCGCATGCACCTCGCCCAGCCCTAACGCGGGCCTATTCGGGAAGTTCGAGATGCCATCCATCCATTTATTCGGTGTAGCTCCGCATAGAAGGCGAACGAAGTTGCGGATATATAGTTGGATCTTGTCTTGGATGCCCTAAATATTCTCAATTCAAGCCGGTATTATGTTGATTGTATGTTCATTTTTATTTACATGTAGGTTTGCTGTCTAACCTTTTCTGCATCCAGCAGCAAAAATGACGTGACCGGGCCAGTGTCATATATCAAAAAAGCTGCACCATAATTATATATCCGACAAATCTCAATGCTCAAGTTTTAATTATCCCCGCCAACTCTATTATCTATCCATATCATACCTCAAATTCAATATCCCAATGCCCCAGAATAAAAACCAATCATACAGAAGTAAATAAAAAAATGTCAGATCCAACCGCAACCCCAACTCAGTCCACCCCCGCCTCCATCAATCCGCAACAAATACAACAACCACAACACCCAGAAAACAAAGAAAGAGAAGAACAAATTCAACAAACAGCCATCCCTCTAGCAGAAGTCCATCGACAACTCGTCCATCTACCACGCGTGACAATAAAGTACTGTACGCAGTGCAAATGGCTGCTCAGAGCGGCTTATGTATGTCCATCCATCCTCCATCCTCCATCCCTCAAAACACATCTAAACACAACGAACGCTCTCCCTGTACACAAAATACAAAAACGGCTCTAATCCCGCACGCACCGTGTAGTTCGCCCAGGAGCTGCTCTCCACCTTTTCTACGACGCTGGGAGAAGTCTCTCTCGTCCCGGCGACCGGTGGCGTGTTCACGGTGTCCATCCTGCACGAGTCTAATGTCGATTTCACGACGGCGGAAACTGTGTTGTGGGATAGGAAGGCGGAGGGCGGGTTTCCGGGTATGTTTTTTCCATTTATATATATATTCATTCAGCTGGTATTGTTTTTTTAGAGAGAGGTTTGTTTTCGTTAGTGAGGTTCAGATGAGAGATTTCTTCCGCTATCTTCAGTGTTTCCTAATTAACCATAACCGTAATCAGAAACAAAACAACTAAAATCGCTCGTCCGCAACATCGTCGATCCCGCACGGGATCTAGGACATGTTGATCGCGCCCTTGCAAAGCAGCAAGCGAAGGCAGCGGGCGAGGACGCCGACACGGGAGCCGATATCACGGCGAACGAGGCTACGCAGACCCAAGCGCAGAAAGGATCATCCACGACTGCTACAAATGTTAATGTTTGTACGGACTGTGAGTAACGGTGACGAGAGGTGTGATACGCAGTATATCGCTGGCTGGCTATTTCTGTCTCTTCTCTATTTGGGTGTGGTGTGTTTAGGTGAGAAAGAGGAAGGGGTCCAGTGGACCCCACGTTTGGCTTGGGTGAGGATGTGGAAGTTTTTTTTTTGAATTTCATTTTTTGGTGGTCTTCTAGACGACGGTATGTTACTTATGTACTGGGCTTGACGTCCGCTAAAAATGCTAATAATATCTCCTAAAGTCAAACCCATATCCAAAGAGAAAAGAGAGAAGAAAAGAAAAACGAAATGAAAAAGAAAAAGTAGTCACGAAAGACCGCCCCGCCCATATCGAGGCAAATATGCAAACTCAAAATAATGATATAGACAAAATATCCAAATGAGTCCAGAGAAGAAAAAAATATATAAGAAGTATCACATGGAAAGAGAGGAGAAAGAATCAGATAAAAACAGAATAGAAGAGAAGACATGCCGTAATTCATTCGTGATATAAAAAAAATATATGCAAGGGGGGAACCCCCGACCCCCCAAAAGAAAAGTCAAGATATCAGGAGAAACGAAGCCAGTAAGCCACCGATCGCCCAACCCGTTGCGAAAAGAAGAAAGAAAACAGAAGGAGAAGAAAAAAACAAACAAAGCATGCCCGTGCCCACCTGGAAAGTCAAGGTAATGAAACCGAGCAGAGATGAAAGAAATATATATATATATATCAGAAAGAGAGAAATGAGAAGACCAAAAAAATAAACACAAGAAACGAGGCTCATGCCATGCCCAAAATAAAAACACACGAAGAGAGGAAAATGAAAATGATGAGATGATGTCTGGGCATGATCATGATTTTCTCCCAAAAAAAAAACCATTTCGCCTTTTCTTTTTTTTTGTTCGCCCCTTCCCCCCATCCAACAAAACCTGAAAAAGTAAGCCCCTGATCCCATCCAACCCGCCACGCCTGGCCCCCCCCCCCGGCCCCTGGTATCTCGTATCCCCCGGTCCGCTATCCCAAAAGAAGAACCATATAAGCCAGAACACGGCTAACATAAAACACAAACCACAAAACTCCATCTCCTGTCAAAAGAATCCTAGAGAGCACTCGCCATGAGTAAAAATCCATTGACAAATATACGGGAGAACCGGCCTTAAACCGGACGCACCGATGCAAAGGGGGAAAGAAATAAAATATCTTCATAGGATATAAGAGAGGCGAGAGAGAAGAATCGATCCCTCAGCCCATATATAAAATAAATGCGGGAAGGAAAATAATGATTATCGACGCCCGTTAGTCACGCTCAGGGGAGGTGATTTCCCTGTTGCGGCGCCAAAAGGCGAGCCGTAAGCGGCTCCGTCGTCGCGGAACAGTTCGGTGAGCGACTCCATTAGGGTCTTGCATGTGGTGGTGGAGGTGTGCTGGTGAATAATCGGGATGCGAGGAATGTGGGGAATCAGTCGGAATGTAGTTGACGGAGGCGGAGGAGGTTGGGTCTGTGATGGTAAAGCCATTTCCTTGGGTGTGGTGGCCGAAATTGTTGTCGATAAAGGCAGCCATGAAGTGTGGAGTTTTCCCATCTTCGGCGTTACTATGGTAGGTGTGAAGGACGCTTGGAGGGCCAGAAGTAGTAGCGGGTGTGGCACGATCGCTGCGCCCGACATCACGGTCCACCAGGCTGTCAGAACAGCTGCTTGGCAGACCATTTGCGCGATCGTGGTCGAAATCATGGCGCACATAATCATGTTCATCATCACTGGTACCTACGCTGCTGAGGCTGCTGGCCTGGGTCGATGAAGAGATGGGTGTCATAACAGTATTGTTCGTATACGTGCTCGTGCTTTGGGTTCGTGTTCCGTTCGTAATCTCGCTTTGGCGATTCATTGCCGTTATTGTCGATGCACGGCCGGATGAACGCTGGAACGGCCGGTGGCACTGGAAACGCTGGGCATGAGACGCTTGATTGTCATCTGCGGCTGAATCAATATGTCTAGAACCGTCCGTCGATATGGTCAGGGGAGGAGGGGGACAGGGCGAGTCATTGTGAGCTGGACAGTCCCTATCAGCTTCTTTCGGCTCATACGTTGCACACTGCATATCCTTATTCAGCTGTAGCTGGCTCAAGGCTGGTGGCAAGTTCCAAGAAGCAGGGGGGGTCCGCGCAATATTAACGGTTGAATCATCCGGGGAGCTTTCGTTGATCTCTGGGCTCCTACGATCCGATGGAAGGTGCTCAGACACTGATTGCGCCAACGGTGTTGTTGTGTTGCTATTGATCAATTCAAGCGACCCTCTGCTTTGCACATCTCGATTCACGATTTCCCGCCATATCGACTTATTCCGTCTTATTTCCACTGTCGTAAATGTCAAGTCGGGTATCAGGTCAGCCATACTGTCGAACAGAGGCAGCGCAAATATTGACATGAAATCGATTTGGCCTTTGGCGAGTTTGGGAATATTTCCAAGTTCCGGAGGGCCACCGAAGAGGGCTGTTTCCATTCCAATGGTCTTCTCCATCTTCCCTTGCTGGGCGAATTCCTCTTGCAAGACATTTGTCCATCGTTTCGCAATGGACCACGGGCGGGCCTATACAAAGTAGGGTTGTTAGTTTACGGGGAGTACTTTGCATAAAATTGGTGTAGAGACGAGTCACATACCACATTGCTAATGTCGGCGCATTTCATCAGCAAGCCGCAGAGTAAAGCCCGATCGGTCTCGATTTCCTGGTCTGTCCACCCTTCCGTCGAATTGGTCTTGTGATATTTCTCCTGAAGCTTGCCTAAGCTTTCCATGAATTTAAAATGGACACCCATATCAGTCGCGAGGATGGAGCTGATCATTAGTTTACGCAATTTCGCATCCGTGAAAACTCCAGGCCAATGGGTTCGTAACAGTTGGGAAAATGCAGCACAATGGAAAGATTCTAGAACAGAGTTATCGTTGTATAGTTGGGCAAGTGGAGCGTTGAGTCGGACGAGAAAGACGTTATTCACGCCCGGATGACCGACGTCGTGTCCAATCGCCGTGATTAGGAGTGTTAAAGCGTCGAACGGAGTCAGCAATGATGCTATTTGACTCCGTCCCGTAGGTTGTCTGCTTCCATTCTGGTAAGGAGGTAAAGCACCGATGCTAATGAGAAGGTGAAAGGTCGATTGTAGGACATCTATGGCGTGGCGGAAATTATGGTATAGGACAAAACCATTGTATGTGACGCGAGTGGCAAGCAAGAATGAGTGGAGTTCCTCTAAAAAAGTTCACGTCAGCTTGTGATCAGAAAGAACCCCCAAAGACGAATTAGCATTCGGAACAAGAATGTTCACTCACCTGAGGAGATTCGCCAGGGTTCTAGCTCTGGCAACTGTAAGGCATGTTCTAGCATTATTGTTCCGGCATGCACAAGTTCGTCTTCTGAGAAATCATGGGCTGAGAAATCCCATTTGCCGATTTCAGCCTCAACGAGACGTTTCCGTTGGTCGAGGATATGAAGATCGCTGGGCCCAAATGAGTATATTGGCATGCAACGAGGTTCTAACGACGTGGCATACCTTTGGTATTCATCCACCTCTTCTTCAGGATTGCATATTCGTTTCATCAGTTTAGTTACCCTAGAAGTATTAGTTAGTAGTGAGTTATATTTATGATGAGAGAGCTCATCAATGGAAATATTACTAAACCAAGCGAAAGGTACTGACATGGTCTCTCGAAGATAGGAGTACGGTTGTTGGTCGTTCGCGCCAACCCAAGAGTGCTTCTTGGGTCTCCCAGCCGCAGTATCCCGCCATTGATGTCTCCTAGCTGTTTTGAATACTTTGTATGCATGCACTGAGAGACTTTGAAGTCTTGACGCATCTAAAGGGGATGTAAGAACGTCGACGGCCCCCGCATCCAAGCAACGAGTTATGCATTTGTCCACCAAGGGGAAATCACTGATGGTATCCTCAGACATAGCTTCGGAAGCTCTCGATTTTCCACACTCCGAGTCTTCCCCGACGAAGCGTAGCACAGCGACGGGAACGGCGAGGTTCACTTCAGTCTGGATTCTTAAGTTCGCTGAAAATCTGGCAAGGAGCTCGAGCACGCAGAAGTCATCCGCTTCGGACGAGAATCGTAGAAACCGACCAACCTTGGTGTTGGGTGTCGTTGACGGCATGAGCTGTGCGAAAGACCGACAGTCAGACGATCGCCATATTGGCTCAGATGAACCGTTGACGGCGATAGAAACCAGGGCGAATAAGGGGTTAGATTTAGGTCGACAAGTTACGTTGAGCTGCGTCAACTGTTCGCCAAATGATATTCTTGAATTAGACAGGAAAACTGTTTCCAGGCAATCATTAGCCGAATTGCTTGAAATTTCAACATGTTTAAAATGCAAATTGAAGCAGTTGAAAGAACCATGGGGGGAAAATACGACTACGTTACCTTTCCTGAAGACACCAAGAAAAAGTAGCACATTGGTGCGAATTTCGTCGTCTTCATCAGCTGAAGTTTCTAGACCGGGGTATGTTACTGCAGCAGTCGAGTCGATGGTTTTGGTCACCCAGCGTTCTTCCTTCACACGGTCGTCTAGGTATACGGCGCAAGCTTCTCCAAGCTCCATGCTGGAAATTGAAGATATAGCGTTTTCTGAGGAAATAAAACTTTCTCAAAGCGAATTCGACGGGGTTTATTCTGCCGCGCTTCGCGTGTCCCACTCGAGTGACAATATAAAGATATCAACCACCTGTTTTTTCTTTTTTGTCTTCCGATTTTGTTTTATATCAAAAAAAGAAAGAAAAAATCTTTTCCAGCTTCACTTCTTTCTACTCAAAACCCGCTTTTGAGGCAATTTTTCCTCCGGATTCGGACTGAATGAGTCCCAGGACGTCTATTAGGAGAGAAAACCCAGCGGCGCCAGCGTCGCCCTTAAAAAGAAGAAAAAAGCAATCGAGGAGGTATGTGCAACATCCGGTTTCAATGGACCGGACTGAGTAGATGCCCCTAAGAGAGAGAGAGAGGGAGAGAAAGAGCGAGGAGGGTGGCCGGGCAAAAACCAACGGGGTCTGTCTGGCCAGTGATTGAGCAGTTTCTGGGCGAGATGGAAAACTGCACGATCGACCCTCCTATAAAAACATGGCGACGGCGAACACAGTCGAGATGGTAGGGGGGAGGGGAGGGGATTCGGTTATTTTCTTCGTGTAGGATTCCAACGCTTGATTGAGTGCGAAATAGAGGGTTTCGGATCGGTCGAGGGGGTTGATTGATCGATTGAAGGCGGGCGAAACTGCGGTAGTACGGCTTGTTGCTTTCCCTGGCCGGTACTCGAGGCGAAAGTTGCGACGGAGAGGATGGATGGACGGAGGCAGACGGGGGGATCTGGGGAGTAGGAGTAGGAGTGGGAGTTGGGAGATAGGATGGTTGTCAGCGAAGTTGAAGTGAGGTTGAAGTTGAAGTTGAAGGTGGTAACAATGTTGCGAGCGCCTTCTCTCCAGACCACACGCGGGCGAGAGAGGAGAAGCGAGCAGCAGCACCAGCAGCAACAAGGGCAGGAGCGGCGAGCAAGTTCCCTGGCAGCCACCTCCACGCCTTCCAGAAGGGTGCAGGGATTTTTCGGGGCTAGGAGGGATGCGGCGGAGGGGTATGGTATGGTACGGTACGGCGCGGTATGGTTGTGTATGGTTGTGTATCCTCCTGCTGATTTCCTGTTACTCGCTTGTAAGAATGGCCCGGCTCGAATCCTTTGGGACTGGACTCGCCCTCACTGGAGCTTTCCAGACGGCGCAATTGGCCGGGCGATCAGCCACGGCGCCGAGATGACGCTCTCTCAGCCGCCAGAGGACGAAACCCGTCGTATGGCTCGGTATACATGTAGACACTGTATTACACACTGTAATTTATGCTTTCTTTGTCGTCCAGGTATCGGCTCTTGGCGAACTCGACCCTCACATCTGGGAGGCGATGCTGCCCCTTGTCCCCTGCGATATCAATTGTGATCACTCGACAGAGTATGGTCCTATATACGTTTTACTCTTTTCTTCTCCTTTCTTTCTTTCTTTTTGTTGGAGGGAGGAAGGGGGAGATGTTTATTGGAAGTAATTCGAGTCGAGTACGCTGATCCCATCCCAGCCAGGATCAAAATCACCTAAACTATTCTAGAAGCCCTTCCATCGTGGCCCACGCCTGAGTTTGGGCATTCCGCAGCAGGTACAGAACGCACCGCGCCGAGTGCCTCCGTTGAAAGCTGCTATGCTACGTATGTGTTGTCGCCCGAAAATACTACCACCACTACTACTACTACGACTGCTGTAGCCGATTTCAAACCCAGCTGTCGGTTTCTGACCTCCGACGAGTTTCCGAGAGCAGCGGGTAGCCATACCAGAATAGGAAATACATCAGAATGACCTCGGGAAGGTCGCCCAGGTTATGTACGATATGAATGAAGGTTATGTATGATATGAATGAACCTCGGGGAATTTTCGATCCCTCCTCTCCTGGTGGCATGTTGTTATTGGAGAAAGCTGGAGGAGAGTGGATATGATATCTCCCTCCTAGACTCATCAAACGGTTGATCATCGCGCAGTCTCGCTAGCCAAAAGTTTGTAACGACTGTCTCGGGCATCGGGAATAAAAAAAACCATATTAACGCCGTTGCTCGACGGATGGAGTTCTGGATTATCACCACTTTTTACCACGCGCCCCCTCAAGGCCGAGCTACTCCTGGATGGATCTAGACAGTCCTGCGTGGCACACGACAAGAAATAAGCAATAATAATGGGGAAGAAAAGGAAGTAGAGAAAGAGAAAAAGGAAAGAAAGGGAAAAAAAGAAACAGAAAAAGGGCAACTGCTCACAAGCAACGAACAAACCGGGCTGCTCAGCGCTCAAACAAACAACGGTTAATGAAGCTCACCATAAAAGCCGGGCTACACCAACAAGGCATAATAATAATAATAGACAGCAGGAGGTCTTTGGGCATAAAATTGATAAGCCTTTTGGAGCCTAGGTATAAAGTTCCCCCGCCTTCGTATCCATCGTTAGCGTCCAGTTACTATTAATTGCCGCCCAAGGGAAGGGAAACTAGCCATGCCGTGTCTAGGTAGCCCAGCCCAACTGGGGGCCTTTTTTCTTCTTCTTCTTATTTTTCTAAAAAAGAAAAAAAGAAAAGAAAAGAGAAGGTTGGGCTACGGCTAAATTACCTTCGTTTGGGCCAGATGGCAGATGGAAGCCCTGTTTTTGCCTCTTGTCTATCTCGCCTTATGGCAGGAGAGTTTGTAACGCCAGAGTGTACATGTACAGGTACCTAAGGTATGTACTGTACAAGATGCTCCAAACCAAGCTTATCCGCACTACAACCCTGATTCCCTATCGTGATTTGGCCTGAACCGATTTAACGGCGTCGCCGGCGGCATAACCGATAATAATAATGCTCAGTCACGGTCGCACTGGACGGACGGTTAGTTAGTCAGGCTCTGTTTCGTGCTTATGTTTGTGCAGAGTACGTTATCTTCAGGGTATACGAGTCCTAATACATAATGTAAGTACCATTACACACCAGTTGCCTCCAGAACGCATGCGGCGCCGGTTTGAGATGAAACTCGCTTCCTTGCTGGCTTCGTATTTAGCACTTTTCTTCCCCCTGCCCAACCACCCCTGGCATTCGCCTTGGGTTATTATAAGTTACAAGCCTGTAACTCCGGATGATGGAGCGTCCAGCGCCAGGATACTGGAGGATGGCCGACTTGGTTGGTCATGCATTTTTCCCTCTCCCCCCCGTCCCGCTTCGAAAATGCTTCTAGAAGGATTTCCTCCCCAGGCCGGAAATCCAGAACCAGAACCAAGTCTGCAACTAACGAAAGTTCCTCTCCCTCCCTCAGAGTAAAAAATCCCTAGTTCCGCCCAGGACTGGAGCCGATTGAGAACAAGAAAAAGAAAAAGGAAAGAAAACAAAAAGGCCCCAAGACCAAATCAGTGGCGTAAAACTAATAACTTGACTCGATAAGTTCTCTTGGAGAGAGCAGCATGAGGGATCCAAACTCCCTTTTTGACTCCGAGCCGACTCCTGAGCTGATTCAAACGAGGATAGCTGCAACTGTAATTGCGCCAGCCGGCAGTTGACCATCCCATCGTTCCCCCGATGTTCCCCCCGGGCCGTTTGAATATTCGAGATATGATATTCTTTTGCTTCTGACAAATTGGCGTGACAAAGGGTAACTATAATGATAGATCAAGAATACTGCAGCTCCCCTTTGCTGCCCCGGAGCCACTCCAGCGCGGGATCCTTCGGGTTTCTTTGGCAGCCTTCCACTGGAGTTTTATGGATCATCTCATGCTCTATTATTGGAGCCATGAGGATGAGCCAGTCTGATGCCCATCTTTCTCTGCATCTGGCAACTGCTTCCCTTCCAAAACCGACACTCCCACCACCACAACGTCCGCGTCAAGCAAGCCGTGGGGCCGGATTTCAAGCGTGGCCCCAACCAGGAGCGGCTAGTCTACGGAGTCGTGATATCTGGTTAGGTGAGGCCCTTGTTAGAAACGTATGAGTACTAGGTTAGAACTCCGTAGCGGGCGGAGGAGAAAGGGAGGGGGATTTCCGGGCCTAGTCGGGCAGAACAAGGTTGGCAGACTTGACTCCTCCTAGCCTAAACCGTACGACTACGAGACTTATTATTGGCAGCCTCCTAGTAGTCCGGCTGATGGAATGATGAATCGCTGAGATGAGGTGCTCCGGGTGGGGTAACTTGGAAAACCCATGCGCATTATTCCAAGTCCGGCCAAGTGCCCTGGATCCTGGGCTGCCGGGGATGATGATGATGGGGCATTTATTGGGGCATTATTGGGGGGACAGAATTACAAGAATGGGCTTCCAGAAGGATGAGGAGTATTATTTGGCTAGTGCGGTATTTCGTGACAGGGTACTGACGGTACGGTACTGTATTCTATTCTGCCGCCCGTTTCAGCCAGATTCGGTGGCGGTGAGAGCAGGAAAGATGTCGACGCTGATGGGGAGGAAATAGGGAGAGAGATGAGTTTATTTATTATTATTACTCAAGCTCGATGCGGAGCTGATAACAGGTCGATATGAAAGAGGCTTTGATCTTCCGCCAGCTGCCAGGGTTATTTTAGGTGGTTTATTCTTGAGACAGTACGTCCTCTGAACCCAAAATAAGGGCCATCGAACTTTGTTCTCTCAATATAGCCAAAAGCAAAGCAAAATAGAGTTGCTTTATTTACTCAATCACCCGAGACATTCAAGGATTAAACTACTGTACATACGTATCTCAAAATTATTCCTGACGCACCATCAAAGCGGCAATCATCGAAGGAGAAGAAGGAGAACGAAGAAACCCGCATCGAACAATCCATGAAACTTCTCCCCACCCGCACCGCAGACGCTGACAGGGAGCAGGGAAGGAAGAGATAGATTGCTGACCGACCGAGTGAGTCTCCTCGCGCACTCGATTGGCCGGCATCAAATCGTGCCGATGTGGATGTGGATTCCAGGATTCCCACCCCGCTGATCAATCGTCGGGATTATTGAGATTGGTTTTTGTTAATTTATTTACACGCCATCCCTCTTTTGCGTTGGCGTTGGCGTTGAGGGAGGCCGGCTTTGCTTGGCCCTGGGTCATCATCATTAGAGACTTGTTTGGGAATCGGGGTCGGCGAATTTTGTTCTACTTTTTTCTTTTTTTCTTCTTTTTTTTCTTTTTCAGGCGATTCCGAGCTGGACTTGCTCACTGGGACTGGGACTGGGATGATGTGTTGGCGCGAGACCGAGGATGAAGGTATGAGACGGATCATTTTTTGATGTATTTATTTTCATTCTGCCCGCCACGGTAAAATCTACTCGATTCGGGTTCGCGTGGAAAGGAACACCCCTGGACAAAAGCATGGGGCGAGGGATTCTTACAGCGTATTCACATATATCGACGACGATGCCGTGTCCACTGAGGGCGACTGGGATCAGGACGTCGGGGAACATCTCAAAATTGTGCCGATTTCAAACAATTTCAACAAGATGTCAGCGATGATTCCCTCCTTCTCCTGGATTTCTTTTGTCTGGGCCGTTGTTCTACATCGTTCTCTCTTTTGCCTCTCTTTGTTGACCTCGCTTTTGCAAGAATTCAAACTATCGAAATACAGACCGAGGTTGGTTTGGCTGGATAAATAAAATAGTTACTCATCTGGCCTCAAGCGTGTCGCATCGCCAATATACCTAGATAGATCCTCTTGCTCCTGCACTGCAGTCTGCAGGACAAGACCTTTCTCTCTCAAAAGAAAAGTCGCATCAATAATGAATAAGAAAGACGAAAGGAACAAAAAAGACCAACTTTACTAACCCTCCACACGCCCGCTCATATTCGCATTCCCATCCCTCCCTGTTTGCTTGCTGTTATTCGATCTGTCAAGTGCCTATCGACGCCTAGCCTCTTTGCCAATAATCCCCAAAAGCTGGGATACCTGTTCGATTCGCAATTAATTCCCAAGGCCATGGATGGGGGGAGTCTTCATAGCGATCCGAACCCCCTCCCTCCTTCAATTTCCAAAGCCATGGTACTGTACATTTACGTACATTTCATGCAGTACGGTGGGTGGTTTAACTGTGCAGAATTTCTTTCTTTTTCTCTCTCTCTCTCTTGCATTTGATAGACGTTGCCTACAGCGCTGTACTGTATATGCAGGCTTACATTTCTTTCCCTGCTGTGGAAAAAGCCAGTTTCAATCAGGCGCATAAATAAAGAATATTTGTTCTTTTGCTCCTCTTTTTCTTATTATTGTTTTTCTCTTGAGTGCAAAGAAGCCTGGAAACGGATTTCATGTTGTGGCTATCTCCTTTTTTTTTTGCTTCAGCTATAGTTTAACAGGCACATATAGACATGGTTAATTTCCTTAACCCGTATTTTTCTTCCCGCGTGTCCACTTGAGTAACAACAGAAAGTAAAAATTGGAGAAAAAACATATTAAACCACGCAGCGCTATTTTTGCCGCCTTGTGTAAATGAGTTATTATCGTGCATAAAATGAATTTTAAGTGACATGAAACAGCCTAGGTTGGCCTTGAAACCCGATGCGAAGTTCTGTTGATGTTTATATATCTCTCTCTCAATATATATATATATTTCCCCCAACTATTTTGAAAATGTTATGCGCGACATCAAAACGTGTGTTCCTCCGTTATTCCCTTCCCCCATCTCTATCTCTGTTTATTTATTATTCTCTAGTCGCGGAGGGCACGCAGCTCAATGCTGTCAGCTGTGTAAATATCTACGAATGAGAGGAGGAGTTGGGTTGCCCAAACCCATTTTACACGTATCTACCCCGACAAGCTTCAATGCACGCGCGCCATGTACCCCTACAGGACAGAAGGGGGCTAGTGTTACAATTCTATAGAAAGTATGTAGAAAGCATGTATGTTCTCTTCAAAATTCGCCGATGGGAGCTCAATCAAGAGGGGCGGGGGGTTATATCGGGATCCAATGAATGTGTGTGTCTTTGAAATAGTATGGAGCGGATGCTTTCCAGGTCCGGAGTTGAAAACATTCTATATTTCTATGCTAAAGTGATATTGATATTATACCGAGGGGTAGTAGGTGGTAAAAGTGTAGATTGGTAGATACCATCGTCAGAGAAAACGCTGGGAGCCACTGAAATCCATTGTACTGCAATTCGTCCAAATAAATCGATGGGATGCATGGTACTGTACGTCTCAAATCCGGGTCCAATACCTTTGATGTAATTGAGAAATAACCAACGAAGCCTAACCGCAACTGTGGTCAATTCACTCCTCAAACTCAAGTTGCAATTGACTCTCTGTTACGTAGAAGAAAAACACAGTTAGAGAGACTATAATGTGTTTCGTTACGTTGGCCCATCGTTTGCGAGCGGGGTGTCGAGGAAAAAAAAGTCTTTGCTGGGAAAGGAGAAGAAACAGTTGGACAAGCTTACCCCATATCTTATTAGCGGATCCAACGATGATTTCCGCCTTTGCGAGAAGCTTCGCGGAAATACGTTGCGATCCTTCGAGACCTATATTTCGTGGTTGGGCCTACCAAACAGCAAATGGTTAGGTCTTACATTCACCAACCGAAAAGATAAGGCATGAACCCGCTAACCAGCGGAGAGTAGAGGTTTGGGGCAACAGGAGGAGACAGAAAATCAATCGGGCTCACCATCATCAAAACGGGCAGCAAATCCTTCGGGTCAGCCTCCGCAAGGGCTCTGAGCGTCTTAAACCCATTCTCCCACAATAACCTTGCCGTTCGACTTTTCACGTACGCCACCTGGGCCATTTCCAACAGGTCCGCTCGCGCTCCGGCGTGTAGGCGATCGCGCATGTGATCTAGCACGACCGCCAGCATGTCCCAGCCCATGCGCTGGCAGAACTTGACGATACCCGCAGCGAACCCATGGCAGATTTGGGTCAGGGTTTGGACATTGCCTCGCGGGATGTTATATTTGCGTGCGATTGTTGATATGGGGACTTCGTTGCTGAGATCTCGCAGCTGGAACGCTGTATATGCGCGTTGGTAGATGCGTGAGAGTGCCTCGTCCTTTATACGAGTCCGGGATTGTGCCCTGTCATTTCGAACAATGTTAGGGGAACTGAGTCGAACTTTTGAGGGTTTTGTCCCCCCCCCTCCAAAAAAAAAAAAGAAGAAGAAAGTTGACAAACGGGGCCACCAGGAGGGATTGGCGTGTTTGGAGCCCGACTTACATTTTGTTCACGAATCCAGGTTTCACGCCTACAAGCTGCAAAGCACGAATACCGCTCTCATCAAGGTTGTTCACCTGATCCCGGAAGATGGACCAGTCGATATCAGTCGGGGCCGAATTTTGAATAGGGGCGAACATATAGAAAATATGCATCTCCCCATCCATGACGAAGGATTCCATGGCCCGCTTCAGTTCATCATGAATGAAGATACCATCTTCTGGGCTGAGCGAGGAGGCCACCACAGCTTGCCCCAGTTGCGTTGGCTCGAAAAATTCGTCGTGCTTGAGTTCGACAAGGCCGTGGTCGACTAGCTCCTTGAGAGTACTGTCCACCATGGAGAATAACTCGCCCGCTTCCATATTCTGGTAGAGCAAGGTACACATTACGTATTCGTTAACGGTCTCCCGACTAGAAACGAGCCGGGTTGCAAAGGCTTCAAGAAGCGCCCTGATATTAACTCAGATATTAGCTGTGGTAAAACACAAGACAGAACTAATATGGGTTTAGTTGAACCTTTTAATGCCCCGTTTTTCAGGGCTTAAACCACTTGCAATGGCAGGCATTTCTGCCTCCAATAATTCGGCCACCGCCTCTAAATCATCTTTTTGGCACAAAAGGTAGGTTTCCCCAACCTCATCTTTGCCCTTCCGGCCAGCCCGTCCTCGCATCTGCCGTCTGATCAACTTAGCCATGGACCCTAAAAGTGAGAGTAGTACAAGATGGTTCGGGGCACATACAGCATTGCTGGCCCAACTAAATCGCGGCCCATTCGGGCTCCGCAAAGAATAACTCGCCGTGCAGGCAGGTTTATCCCGGCTGCTAGGCTACATGTAGCAACTAGTATCTGAAGAGTGCCTTTATCGTATGCTTCCGCGATTAAATCGCGTTCCTCCGTCGTTAAGCCGGCATCTACGATTACCAAAGAATAGGTTAATTATCATTTAAAGAAGGGTGGGAGTTCCATCAAAGGATATACTCAGCACTAACGGTGAAAAGCCACTCCTTTGATGACAGTCTTTTGGAAAACAGGGTCAATCCCACACGGGAGGCTCTGCAACCCTGCGATGAGATCCATCCGACGCTCCAAAACATCTTTGTCCAACGTTGTTTCGTCTGGCATCGCATCGCTAATAAGCATCGCATTATTCTGACACGCTTGTCGACTGCCACAAAACACCAGAGCGCCATATCCGGACATAGCAGTTTCTAGGGCCAGCGATACCATTGCATTGGCAGTTGGGGTCGCCAACTCCTTATACGTCGATCTGTCGATTATCCTGCATGCAAGCGATTTTTGTTGCGATGGGTCAGGCTTGTTTAACTGGGTGGCTGTTCTAAAAAACTCTTTAGAACTGGTGGCCGGGTAGATCTCATTATTGTAAACAAGATGTTCCTGAATAGGTATCGGTCGATATTTGGAAATATAGTAATTCGCCCGCAACCATTTCGCGAGGATCTCTGTATTCTGGTAGAATGATGATTCCGTGAGTAAGATAAAATAAGTTAAATTTTCGCTTCTTCTGCTGCTTCTTTTTTGAGATTATGGAGCACCAACCGATAATGTGGCGCTCATACCAACAATTTGGATGTCTTGCTGTAATAGCATTAATTTCGTTACCATGATCTCTATCAGATAACCACGATGCTCATCATCAAGCATATGGAGCTCGTCCAAAACGACAACACCCAGATCGTTAATCTTGCACTCCTCAATGGCAGTGTTTACCAATGAATTGGCCTAATAAGGGAAGTGGGAGGATCAGCCAGGTATTCGCCGCCGCTGGCCAAAAGTAGGGAAAAGGCCCGTCAAACCTTTTCAATTGTACAAACAGCTATATCTGTATCGGTCCATGTAGCTCTAGTTTTGCTCCCGCCAAAAAATCCTGTGACCCGAATCGAGCTTTGCGGCTGTCGCCATTGTGATTGTGGTGCCGAAGAGGTTTCGTCTGCCGTGCTCTGTGTGTCAATGTTTTTACTCACACCTTCCACCACACGGCGAAGCCATTTGAGCTTCTCCTGCACGAGAGCAACATAGGGAAGAACAAGAATAGCCTTTTTGGTTGGGTCATCAATGACACGTTTTAGCATCAGCACATCTGCAACCAGGGACTTTCCACCGCCGGTTGGGGCGCTGTATACGAGATTCTTTTCCGCAGTGAGGTGGCCTCTGCCGAGAAGACAGGATGCCTGCCATGGATAGATACAATTCACACCTAGAGAGGCAAAATTGGTAACCAACTGGGGGGGTAGCCCATACGTCTGGTGGGATAGGGAGAGCTGTGGATTTTGCGACGGCGCCGGAGTAGATGAAACCGCCTGCCGTTGCGAATATTCTGATATGGCATCATTGGATATCCCTACCGCATCCGGCACATCACGTATCCTGCTCGCAATGATATGTGAGGTGTTTGCCGTAGAAGATAGACTAGGACGTATAAATCCCGGTGACTTAAAAGCGGTGTTATTCCCAAATGCTGCTCGAATGGGCTGCTGATTTATGCTTGGAATCTGCGGAGACAAGAAGTCCCCAGAATGCGACCTCTTGGTTCCCGCTATGGAAGCTGTGGAAAATGACTGGTTTCGCGCTATATCAATCGACGTTTGAGGCTCTTCGGAGTGGACATGGATGGTGGTTGGCAGAGAATTCATTTCGCATTTGGTTGCCCAACATTAAAACAGAAACAACATAAGGGAAACAACAAAAGTCTTTCTCATTCGATCCAACGTTATTAGTCTATCATCATGTTATCTTATTCATACCCCAGCATGGATCATCTACTCAGCACAGCTCGCCATTATTGTTTGGGCATAGCTAAAACTTGCGAGGGAGCTGAAGGTTGTTCCGCGCTCTTAGCGCCGAAGTCTATTATTACTCCGCAACATAGTTTTCCCGGTGCCTTTTCAAACCTCACTTTCGCCTCACACACTACCAGTAAAGAAGATTTTCAATCCTACCCCGTCTGTTTGCAAAATTAAACCTCCCTATTGTTCATGGTTGGCCCCAAATATTACGACAGTAGCAGTGTGAAATGGCTAGCGAGATTCGATGGATTTGAAGCATGAAGAATGCAACCGGTGGTTCTGTTATGTTCACGTCTTTGAATCTATCAAAACCCAACGGGAAGACGGAGGCTGGTTTGGAGTACGTCAACCCTATCTATCGCCTTTACAAGGTCTGCTATAGGTTCAACTAGATGTCAGTGTGCACTACGAGGAAAAACATGGGCTCATTTGTTTTTCTCAGAGCTGAAGTTTTTTCTAACGGGCGGCTGGAACAAAGAGGGTTGCAACCTGTGCGCTGGGCGGCGGAAGCAGCCAAGGGGCGATAGAGATTATGGGTATTAAGGCACCCATTGAAGCATTACCTAGCTAGAATCATCGAGGCTCTCAACCGATCTCAATTGGGGTTTCAATAGACATTCTGGACCATTTTAAACATTCAACGCGAGCTTAGGATGTGTGGGAGATAGAGAGAGACAGCAGGGTAGGGATTTTTAATCAAAGAAACCCACGAACTCACGCAAGAAAAGAGATAAGCACGGGGATCCGCTCTCGGAATTTAATACGGCAAGCAATCTATGATCTAGCTGCGATTTTTCGTGCATTGATTGATATATACTCCGTAAGTAGCTAGGGGACGTGTGATTCCAGAAAAAGAATAGCCGCCATGCGCGCGCCTAGTTACGCGTCTACGTCCAAGTCAACACCGAAACCTGCCCCACGACGAATTCAAAATACCCACCACCAGCACCAACCGACAACCATGTGAAGCAATTCGCAATTCGCAATTCCGCTGTAGTTAATAATCATACGCAATCAAAGGTATCATGCCAGTTAGGAAAACCTTCGGGATCCTATAAAACAAAACAAACAGACGTAAAATACTTTAACGCGAGTCGCCCGACTCCTCCTCTGCCTTTTTTATCGTATTTGTACATACGCAGAGGTAGTAAAAATCGAAAACAGAATGCTCTTTCTTAGGCTTATTAGGGACGTTGGTGGTTTGATGGGTTTCAAGTGCCCAGATGCCCAGATGCCCAGGAGTACTATGTAGATAATAAGTGGCCAAACGAGCCTCGGGACGGGTTACGGATGTCCAAAGGTTAATTCCTTTACGAAGGTTTTTTTCCAAAGTTCGAAAAAAAGCCCGGTTATACCGTTACTAGTTAGGGATTTCCTCATTTTTTAAGTTTTTTTTTAGCTGAGTTTTGTTATTATTATTGGTTCGCCCAACGACGTTTTTCGCTGGAAACTTCAGCTCAGCTTCTTGTCGTGGCCACACGCCAGATACAGAGTCAAGTTCTTGATATCGCCCTTGCGTGCATTACACCTGTTATTATTATTTAGCATACATGGCGGATGTAGCGAAGGAGCTTGCGCCACGCCACTTCCTGCTCACGATGTCCCGGATATTTTCTGTGGCTTTTATTCTTGCTCGGGGCGGTGGCCATTCTCCTAAAATCAATGGTTTCCTCCCTCTCAAAAAGTGGAATGATAGATTTTGTTTTATCCAGTTCATACATAGAAAAGTCAAAAAGTGCAAAGGGATCATTTTTTTCTTTTCCTTTTTCCTTTTTTTGAATTACAAGAAAATAACTCGGAAGTGGAGGTCTTCGTTAAAGGAACGAGCTCTTTTTCCGTTTTATTAGTAGTAGTATTCTTCCCTGCCACGAGGCAGAAGAGGGGCCAGCCACATAACTTAGCCGGACTAGACGGGACGGCGCGGGACTCAGATGACAGGCTGGCCGTAGCGAAAAGGGACACACACACACAACACCCCCAAAGTAAACTTTTATAGTGGACACTCTCGCTGTTTTCTCGGTGAGTATCAATGATCATGGCGGCGGTGCCTTGAGAAGGTGAGAAGGCCAAATCCTAGAAATAGTAGTAATTAACTGCCAGATGATGGATCGGGCCTGTGTTTTTTTCCAGTGGTTCTCTGGTAAATTTAATCGACCCGTCCGTTCGTTCGTTCGTTCGAGCACGGGCTTTTTTGAGACGAGACGGGGAAACGAAACCAGGCGGGCTTTTGGAGCTAATAAAAAAAGCTATTGGTTTATATTATTTTTCATAATGATTGTTTAAGTTAATTAGAAATCATCTGGATAAGAAAATGGATAGTCAAGTTGTCTGCCGTACCCCGTACGGCCAGTACCCCATACCCATACTCATACCCATACCAGACCGTGCCTGGACGTTGTGTTGGCCTACTGGCTGCTGGAAACTATATTTGCCCAAAAGGTGCTGGTGGTGGTGGGTGGTGGGTGCATGCTGCAGGTCATTTCCCCCCCTACCAGAACTACCCGAGCGACTCTGAACTACTGTAACTAGCTCAAGGTGAGAGATTCTATCTGACGGTCTTCCGCATACCACACCGCAACTGGACGGGAACCTCATAACGCCAGACAGCGGTTTACAAATAAGTGATATAGTTACCAGAAGAACAGAGTTTTAAACGCTCAACATTATCATCAATCCGTTGTCGGGTTACTGTACATACTGTACATGTACATGTACATACAGTACCCTTATGCCAAGAGAGCCAAAGTCAAATGTGTTGGCGGAAGTTAACGCATTTTAAGTTTCTCGCCAGACCCAGCCAGTCAGTCATCAGTCACGTTAATATTGCTGAGGAGGGCGCAGAAGAAAAATACCACTGGAATCTGGCGGAGCGGACGGCACGGATTGGCGGTTGGCGGTTGGCGGTTGGGGAAAGGAAAAATAAAATAACCATCACAGGTTGTGACTTGTGAGACCGCAGCTCGAGAACTTAGGAGAGAGGTTGATTGGAGATGATTGTTTGGTTGAAAAGGTGCAGGATGTGATCCCCGCCCGATGATAGAGGAGAGAGAGGCTTCACCCGAACACAGCACCGGGATTACTACATATGTAACCTACTCATCCACATGTTGTATGTATGTTCCGTAGATGAGGATATTAATATTGATCATACCAAATCGGGGACTGGAAAGAGATAAAGTAAAATGGCCCGAGCATCAGGTAGCATCATTATCATTATACGAAGCTGCTGGCAGAATTATTCTTAGGATGATTATTATTACTCAAGAGGGGATGGATGCCATGCAATACCTAATAGAAATAATGCCCAGGGATATCCCCATCATCCCCGCCAACCAGGGGCCGGGGCGTGCTGGGATTAAAATAATGCAACCAAGGCCGGCCCTTGAAGGATCAGGAAATAAAGGTACTGTACTCTGTTAACCTCATCAAAAGAGGGCTCAGCAGAATATCAGCTGTGGTGGTTTAGGGTATTGATTATTGAGGGGATGGAGGGGTTTGGGAATTGTTGTGTGTAATTGGGAGTATAATATATCTGTTCATCATAATATAGAAATAGAGGTGGGTTTTGGCACTCTTGCACCATGCTATGATGCATGCAGGCTAGTTAACTCCACACACGCCAATGGCCCAGTGCGTGCTGGTATGCAGAATAGGATAATCCCCCCACGCGCCCTGGTATTTTTAGAGATTATTGTTCTTATTTATCTTCTGATTTTTACTTCCTCGCGCGAGTCCGCTGGGTAATAACCAGTAAGCTCTTCTTCAATAATATTGTAGGGCGTCAGGGCCAAACGTCCCCTCTCACACCCTTCACATTGTACTGTACATGTATGTATCGATTATCCGCATCATCATCGCTAGTTATAGTACAAGGCCACAGACCCGGCTGCACGGACTGAAGAAGTGAGAGAGGGAGTGAGGGACTCATAATAGGAAGAGCAGCAGATTGTCTCCCTCGACTTTTCTCGGCTTCGTCTCCGTTCTGACTTTCTGGCTTTTTACTTTCTTCCTCTTCTTCCTCTTCTTCCTTTCTCTCTCCACTTCCTTGTCCTTCTTCCTCCCTCGTCTCCCTATCATCTCCATCTCCATCTCATCTCCATCTCTCCATCTCCCAGCTATCTCTCTCTTCTCAATCCTCTTCCCACCCCCCTCTGATATCGATATCTCCCCCCTTCCCTCCGCCGCTGCCACAACCCACGCCACCACGCCTTTTGATATCAGCCCATCTCGCCCGGTCTGGTGTCCCGCCGTTGGGTTCTTCCCGCTCCATAACCCCATAACGCCATCTCATAGGTATTTCCCCTGGTTCATCTCCTCTCTTCTCGTCTCTTGTGTCGTCCTTTCACTCCCCCAATATTCTTCGCGCAGCTGCCCATATCTGTGCTCCCTCCCCTGTGCAACTTCCCCTGCCCTGTTTCCCTGTCTGCTGCTGCTACTATGTGGTGAGATTTTTGATAGACCAGATAGACTCAACGGGAGGAGTTCGCTGGAGTCTTCTCTCTCTCTCTCTCTCTCTCTTCTTTCTCTCTCACCACCATCCACCACACCATACAGACCCCAGCCAGCCGCTAAGCCCGGAATCTGTCCTGCGTCGACCTACCTAGGTCCCGTTCCCATATCTTTTTCTTTTTCTTTTTGCCAGTTTTTCTTTTTGTTCCTTTCGGACTGCCATTTCCCCCCCCCCCCCCCCTCCCCGCCTCTTCTCTCACACTTCACCTTATATGCAACCTTATCCTGACCCTGATCCCCGAGCCTGTTTCATAGCTGCTCCCGTGCTGCTTCTTCTTTGTATGCTGGTGTTCTCTGCCCTGCATCCTCTCCTCCTCTCTCCCATCCTTGAACTACTAGCCACTGCCATTGCCGCCAGAGTCTGTTTTTCGCAGTTCTTCGGTGGACGGCCGTCATCCATGGGTACGGAGTACATCTTACCACGTCGAGCTGTCTTACTTACCTTACTTACACCACCCAACCCAGAACATTCGTTTTTTGTATTATTTGTTTCTCTTGCTGCGTGAACTCTGAACTCCCCATCATTTTACTTGTTACCACACACCTCCAATCCTCCTCCTCCTCCACCAACCAACATCGTTTCCGCCACTAATACTCAACACCCGCCAATCTTAACCTTAACTAACCAATCTCCACCCTCTCTCTAATTCTCTCTCTCTACCCAACAGTCCCCTCCAATTGCTGTGGATGTATCACTACGCCAACCGTTTTTCGCCAGGTTACGCCTGATTTTTCACAATGTCCTCGTCGCAGTCGGCCGCTGCGACTCCGGACAGGAACCGTTCCCCCTCCATCAAGGCCACCTCCGACCACCTGTCTGCCGAAAATGCTTCTTCGCGAAACGGGATCGTCGACAACTCGACAGCTCCCAAATCTAACCCCGTTGTAAACGGTCTACAGTCCCAGCCAATGACCGCCACCACTTCCTCTGCCTCCTCGCCGACTTCTGACGCGGTACCCCAGAACATCACCACTCCCTCAGCCGCAGGCGCTGTTCCGTATGGCACTCGTTCTCGAAATCGAGTGGGTGGCGCTCGACCGAACTATGCGGAGGATCGCGACATTGATGCTGACTACGAACTCGTTGCTTCAACGTCGCGGTCGGCCGGTTCCAAGAGAGCCTCCAACAACGTAAACCACGGCGCCACATCCCCAAGCACAGACAATGACAAGGCGCCCGGGATAAGCACGCGAAGACATGCGACTGCAAATAATAATAATAGCTCGAATTCTGCTCCGCAAACGAAAGATTCTATCCCCGGAACGTCGTCCTTTTCTGCCAATCTCGGCGCCAATAGTTCGACAGCGACAAAGAAACGAAAGCAACCTGGCTCGCACCAATCTACGCCTGCGTCTTCCACGCCAAACACTACTTCCCTCTCATCCACCAAGAAATTCATCGCCCCCGCAAACGTATCGCCCGAATACAAGAAAGCCCATGCGCAGAACATGTTGACCTTTAATAATTGTCAGCCATATCTAAGCCAGGGAAAGCTGAAAGCAGACGATGGTACTATGCTTAGTGTCAATGGTACGTAAGCTTTGCAATATGGCGCTTTACATCCTTAATATGTGCGGAAATTCTAGCAATTTCCAGTCCCCCCCCCCCCAAATTGATTTGCCGTGACTATCTAACTTGATCTTCTCTAACCCCTCTGTGCTAGACCATGTATATCTGGTCTGCGAACCTCCCGGCGAACCCTACTACCTTGCTCGCATCATGGAATTCCTGCCGTCCAAAGATAACCCCGACGGACCCATCGAAAGCATAAGGGTCAATTGGTACTATCGGCCTCGCGACATCCATCGCAACGTTTCCGATCCGCGCGTCGTCTTTGCTTCAATGCACTCCGATACATGTCCGTTGTCATCCCTTCGCGGTAAATGCCATATCAAACACCAGTCAGAAATCGAAAATATGGATGAGTACAGAAAATCCAAGGATTGCTTTTGGTTCGAGAAGATGTATGATCGCTACATCCAGCGATATTATGACGTTATCCCGACAAGTAAAGTCATCAATGTACCGCAACACGTCAAGAAAGTCTTGGATGAACGGTGGAAGTACGTGTTGGTGGAGGTAGGCCGCAGAAAGGATTTGACTAGCGCGGTTAAAACCTGCAAAAAGTGTAGTTTGTATGCCGCAAAGTATGTAGCTAGATATCCCTTCTCGCATCCCTCACTTTCTTTTTTTTTTTTTTTTTTTTTCTACTTTGGCCAGTTCACTAATACTATTATTAGTACGGATTCTGTGGATTGTGCTGTTTGCCATAGTACGTATCACATGTATTGTGTTCGGCCTGTACTGCAAAAGAAGCCAGCGCGCGGGTTCGCTTGGGCTTGCGCCGCGTGCAGTCGCGCCCAAGAACGAAAGCTTGAAGCAAGGAATACCCCCATGATCGGAGAAGCGTCGGCCGAAACTGAAGCAGAGCCCCCCGAGGAGGAAGAAGAAGATCCCGCTGCTCTGGCGGAAGCCACGCAACGAAGCACACCTGCTCTCCCGGATGTAGTTCGACCTGCCACCAGTGAGCAGATCGCCCAGGCAAAGCTATGGCCTTTTAGGTATTTGGGAATACATTGTCGAGTGGAAGACGCTTTGGACTATGACGACAGGATATATCCCCGAGCAAGCTCTCGAATAGGCCCCCGCCACCAAGCGAACGTTATTCCATGGTATGGCCACCCAGTTCAATATGTCAAAGCTGCCGAACCGAAAAAGAGGAACGTCAAGTCTGCCAATAAGAAGGATGTTAAACTTTCAAGAGAAGCCGTTGCTGCAATGGAAGCTGAGAAAGCTGAACGGGCTAAGCGGCCGAAATGGGTCCAAGATGAACCTGTGGGTTATATTCCTCGCGGAGAAGACGGGCCGGTTACTGTGAACGGCAAACAGATCCACACCGCAGAACTGCTCTTCAAAATGCCTGACGCTTCGCAACTTCCCTCGCGCGGTGAGGATGACGCTCCGGGGTCTTCCCTAAGCGAGGCGGATCGCGAGAAATTCATCGACGAGTACATGGACAAAGCCAAAGAGATCGCGCCATCTCTCAAAGTTGAGAGATATTCTACGAATTTCCTGGACAAGGCACTCGAGCTTCTTTACGCTGAGAATTTTAATGTGCAAGCGGCGCTGACAAGGCTGAAACAAGTCAACAAGTATACGGATCTCAAGGAGCCACATCTCCGCCCAGAAGAGGTTAAAGCGTTTGAAAATGGGGTAGCCCTATACGGGTCCGAGCTTCGGAATGTGACAAAACATGTCGGCACTGTCCCACATCGTCACATTGTTCGATATTATTACATGTGGAAAAAGACTCCGAAAGGTCGTCAGATTTGGGGCAATTTTGATGGGCGACGGGGGAGGAAAGCAGCGAAGCAAGCGGATAGTTCGGTAAAACTGGTTGACGACGTCGCTGATGATTATGACGATTCGGCATTTGATAATGAGAAGGCAAAGGACAGAGAACGTGGTTTTACATGCAAATTCTGCTCGACGAGGTCGTCAAGACAATGGAGGCGGGCGCCTGGAACCCCGCCGGGCACTACCGTGCCAGCAGACCTGAAACGAGATAAAGCGTTTCAAAATCTTACTGTTGCGATTTGTCAACGATGTGCTACTCTCTGGAGAAAGTATGGTATCCAGTGGGAAGATGCCGATGAGGTTGTGAAGAAGATTGGACAAGGAGGAAACAAGTCATGGCGCCGGCGCTATGAGGAGGAGCTACTCATCCAGCTTCTCACCTCGTCTGAGACCGATGTCAAAATCAATAGTACTACTGCAACAGTAGCCACCTCGTTAGGTATTTCCCTGACAGCGGAAGTCGTCGCACCACCTCCGCCGTCGGAACCACCTAAGAAGAAGGTCAAGTCATCGGATCAGAATGGTACCGCCCCCGGAACCAGTACCCCAACCGAACCCGCTCCTGCTCCGAGAAAGAAGGTGGTCGAGAAGCCCGCTGAGCCCCCTCCCATTGCCCCAGAGCCCCCTCGGGTGAAGACTCTTCCATGCGCAGTATGCGACAAAATGGATCCCATGGGCGATCAGCATCTGTCCTGTCGCGACTGCCGCTTGACCGTTCATCGAGCCTGTTATGGTGTAAGCCCTTCATGGAACTCGTCGAAATGGTTCTGCGACATGTGCTCGAATGATAGGAACCCCGCTATTTCAACGTCGTACGAATGCGTGTTATGCCCAGTTACGTATACCGAGCATGAGCTGATGGAGCCGCCCAGGGTCACGCACAAGAAGAAAACAGACCGGGAGCGTGAAAAGGAGCGTCTGGAGAAAGAGATGGTTGCTGAGGCTAGCAAGCTTTATAAAATACGGCAAAAGGAGGCTGGGAAACCGACGGGTCCGCGCGAGCCGCTCAAAAGAACGGCGGGTAACAACTGGGTTCATGTTACCTGTGCAGTCTGGGTGCCTGAGATCAAGTTTGGAAATGCAAAGGAGCTGGAACCTGCTGAAGGGTTTGGGCTGATCCCTGCTGAACGATTCCGGGATAATTGCAAAATCTGCAAGACGCGACATGGCGCGTGCGTTTCCTGTCATAACACGACTTGCAATGCACGGTTTCATGTGGGATGTGCTCGGCAAGCGGGATACACGTTCGGTTTCGATATTACCCCAGTCAAGAGCACGCGAAGAGATACTGTCACCACGATGAAACTGGGCGACGAGGTGGGTGCGGCTACGCCTGCTATCTGGTGTCCTCAGCATCCGATTTCCACTATCGTCCATGAAATGAGCGAGCCTAGTGAGGTTGAGGGTTTGAATGCGCTGCAGCTCTATTGCCAGACTTCCAAGCAGGCCGACCTTACACTGACGGGTACTGTCCGGAAAGCTGCGCATGTCCAACAATCCGTTGGAGGGTCGATTCAGAATGGCTTCCACCCGCCTAACCGACGGATTTCCGTCAATGGAACTGGGGCCCCGCACCAGAACAGCAGGGATAATAACCATGTCGCTTCAAGGCTGCCGACAGAACCCGTCCATGGAAGCGGCAACGCCACTACCCTGGTCAATGGCGATTCTATAAACTCCGACCACAGCAGAAAGTGCTTCAATTGCAATTCAACGTTCAGCCCGAAGTGGTGGACGGTCGAGTCGTCGTTGGAATTCCCCGCGTCTAGGGGTGAAAGTCGCCTGATGATGAACGGTGTTGGCCCGAAAGATGGTCCTGGCTCGGCTTATTCCCACGCAACCCCAACCATCGGCTCGCCTTTCCAGGCACCATCTGGCCATGTGGAGAAGTTGCCGCCCACTCCTATGATCAATGGGGATGTTCTTATGGTGGATGCGGACCGCCAAATTTCGTCCACCGCCACAGACGCTTCACGAAGTTTCCCCAGACCTAGAACTCTATATGAGTGCCACAAATGCCATGTTAGGAAGCAATCGATATCACCGGTGGAGTCAGAAGTCCGTCCTTCCCCATACACCGCGAAGCGGGATCCGAGCCTTCCTGCAGCCCGGATCTCTGAGTTCCCTCACCACCAGTATTCGCCATCGCCGCACGCCCACCCGGCACCGCACCCCCCAACTCTACCTATGCCTCCAATGGTACAGATGCACGGCCACGGCACCACAGACTGGCGTCCGGAGTACGAACAGCGACCAGGGGATTATGGACCACCGCTCATGCGCAATGGCATGCCGCCCGGCGGTCCTCCGCCCAACGGCCTTCAACCCCTCGGGCCGCGGAATTTCCATGGCGGCGCTCATCCTCCGCCTCCGCCTCCGCAACATATGAATGGCTACCACCCTTCTCTCCCACCCCACCACCAGGGTCCTCCGCACCCCCTTCCTCCGCAACAGCACTATGGGAACGGCGTTCCTCCACCACCACCCCCGCATTCATACTCCGCTCACCAGAGCCCATATGGCCCGGTCCCGGTCCCCCTACCGCCCCCAAATGTGCATGGCCCTCCACAGCCTCCACCCCAACCAACCCCCCCACCCCCTTCAAATAGGCCATATAACCCAGCCGCCCCCAACAACAACAACAACAACAACACCACCACCGCCTCGCCAGCCCCCCATTTCTCGCCCCCACACACCCTAAACACCCTCCCGCCAAACTCTCGCATGTTCTCAGTCGACCGCCCCATCGCCCCAGGCCATCCATCACCCTCATCAACGCGCCATACCCTCGACCCGCCGCGCCCGGCTACCCCCGCCACAGCCACAGCTGGAGCTGGAGATGAAAACGTCGCGCCACCGGCCATCGCGTCCGCACGGCCGCCGAGTAGTTCCGGGCGTTTCCATAACACGAACGTGCCAACGAGCGGATCTGGATCCGGGGCTAGCGCGAGTCCGTCGCTGAAGAACCTCCTATCATAATCATGGTGGTATTTTATCAGGCTCGGCTCGTTCGTGAATCCCTCCATGTTTGTTGCCTTTTGTCATTTCTTTTTTTCTGGGATAGGAAAAGGGAAAAGAGGGGAGGGAGGGAATGAATCCCTTTTTCTTTTGTTCTATGATTTGCATTTGGGTTAAAAATTCCCCCCTTTTTATTTTATTACATTACATTTCATTTTCATTTTTTTTTAATGTTTTTTGCATGGCGTTAGCTAAGCATGAATTTTGTCCGTCCGTTTTCTGTAGTATCCCCCCCAACCCCGTGTTTGTTTTCCAGGCAATTTCCTTCTCTCTCTACTTTGGGTCTTTTAGGAAATGAGCAGCGCTTCTTCTTTCTTCTCCTTCTCCTTTCTCGTGGTCGTGGCTTACTTTACCTCTGGATGGGCCAGGACTTGTTTTGTGGCCCAGCAGCAAAAATAATCTGTTCTCATTATTAATATTAACCTTTTCCTCCCCCCTTTCTCCGAGCAGAACAGGCAATTTTTTCTTCTTCTTTTTTTTTTTTTGCAACTTGATTGTTTCGCTTTTATCTATTTCCCTTTCTTTTTTATTTTTGTTTTCTATTGTTCTGTTTTTAAAGGTGTTATCTTGGTCTAGCTGGATATAATGGGATGGATATCATAGATTTATTTTATTTTTTATTATTATAGGTAGTCAGTCGTATTAGGAAGGAGATTATTTCATGATTTTTCTCTTCTCTTCTCTTTTCCTTTATTTCTTTGCTGTGGATTGGTAGTCAGGTCAATGATTGCGACTTGATCGACTTATGCTATCTTTTAAACTTTTCTTTCTTTCTCTTCTATGGTACCGTACCCCTAGGTTAGGTTTTTGTTGATGATAATACCGGAATGAAAAGTCAAGAAGAAAATTAAACAATCAAAGCATTGAATATGCTCTATATAAAGCAAGAAAGCATCCCCCCCTTCTCTCTCTTCTTCTTCTTCTTCTTCACCGTGAAGATGTTTACTATATACATAGAACTAAATATAAAACCTACCCCACCAGCCAGCCCCCCGGTTTTAAAAATAGAGAAAACAAACTCTCCATCCCGCCATTTTCTATATATATATATCTATATATCTATATATATACCGCTCAACACGTCCCCAGCATATCCGCCAACGCAGCCTTTTCAGCATCGGTGATTGTCAGCTCGTAGACGGATTTGACTTTTACCCACATGCTGGCGTATTCGCAGTGGTAGGCCGCTGGTTTTGGTTTAGCAAAAGTGAGTTTGCGGTGGGAATTAAAGTAGAACTTACCGAGGGGGGGCTTCCATTCCTCGGGTCCTGCATCGCTTTTCTCTTGGTTGACCTGTGGGTAGGTTTTGCGTATGGTTAAAAAGGGGTAATCATCAATTGATTGGTTGCATGTGCAGGCATGAGCATAGAAAAGGGGGGGAACAGATGAAAAAAAAAGAGAAAAAAAAGAAACCGCACATTATCCGTAACAGCAATCAACTGCGGATTCTCCAAATCATTCGCGAAATCCCGCCTCTTCGCCTCCGCCCACTCTGCCGCCCCGCTCTTCCACGCATTGCTCAGCGGCACGACATGGTCGATGTCCAGATCGCTGGCCTGGGTCCACGTTTCGCCGTCATAAAGGCTGTGCCACGACCCCGTGCTGGGGTAGCAGTCGCTGCCGACATCTACGTCCGTGCCGTCGCGCTTTAGCACTGTCTCGCGGGTGTTGCAAGCGCCCTCGATGGTGATCCAGTGCGGGAAGAGATCGCGGTCATAGCCATCTTGGGGCCCCTGCGGGGCGACGGCGATGGAGGCGAGGAGGCTGCGGGCTTCGGTTGGGCTGGGGATGTTTGGTGGTGCACGTTTGTGGAGGGGGATGGTGGAGGATGTGGTGAGGGTTGAGAGGGCTGCGAGGAGGAAGAGGGGAGTGTGATGGACCATCTTGACTTGGCTCTTATTTTTTTTTTTTAATTGTAAGGTGGTGTAATTTACTACTATGTAAAAAGAAAAAAGGGGGAAAGCAAGGAGGGGAAGTTTTCGTCTTTTATATTGTTCTACACGTCTATACCCAATTCTTGCACGGAATGGAGTTGTTCGGGGTGCAATGCCCCCTCCTCATGGCACGGCATTATCCCGTGCAAGCCCACGTTCTGGATAGGACGGGGTTGAAGGGTCACATTTGCAGATCTGGCGGGGCCGAGCAGATCAGCAAAATCGAAAAAGAAAAGAAAAAGAAAGCGGGAAGAAAAAAAGATCGACGGTTCATTTTCTTTGTTAGCCAGTCATCTTGTCACTCGGTAACTTGATTCTTCACTTCCGCCCTGTCCGAAGACCGTTCACAGCCGCGCGAATCGGTGAATGTAAAGAGCATGTGAGCGGCTTGTCGCCTGGAGTCCGCAGTCTTTGCTTGATATTGAGCCGTGAGTCGCCCCACCTCAGGGTCATTTGAAACGGGTGGACTGTTTCAGCGCGTTGGTTGGTAGTAGCTGCGTTCAGGCGTGCAGGTGGTGAAGCATCCGGCATAATCGGCGGTCCCCTGCGCTGAGGAGAACATCATCATCAGCTTTAGGTTGGGCGGAGTCCTCCGTGCGGCACTTCTCTTCCCTTTCCACTTTTCGGTTTGAGATATCCCGTCCCTCTGTCTCCTTTATATGTTGATGTGTCGTTGGAGGTTGGAGTTCTTGCCGTCCCCAACCCACTAGTCTCGATCGGGGCTAGTTCCAAAGGCGCCGCCGCGGCTCCGCTGCGGCTCCACAACAGCTCCCGTCTCACATCGCGTCTCTCTTTCTCTTTCAGCACTCTCGTCGCGCGCGGGTTGCCTCCGATAATGGAGACGAAAAAGAAGCCACCGGCGCGCAGAGGCCAGACCGTCAAGACGGGGGACAAAGACATCTTCATGAGCATTAAACCAGAACACATTGACAACATTGCGACCCGCGCCAAGAACCACGAATACCGCCGCTACCTCCTGCCCTCGAGCGTCCGCCGCATCTGGTTCTACACCACCCGCCCCGTCTCACGCATTGAGTACGTCGCGCACATCTCTCGCGGCAAGGTGCCCGGCCAAGTCCCAGAGGATGGCGGCATTGGCAATGCAGACTTCAATGCGGGCAAAAAGGTCTCGAAATACGCCTACGAAATCCTGGATCTGTGGAGGCTGAGGCAGCCCATCAGCCTGAACCAGGCTATCTCAAACGGCTTTCTAAAGGGTCCACCGCAGAAGTATTGTTGGGTACCAGTCGCGCTCCTGGATAGCTGCCCGATGGAAGAACAGGAGCATATAATCTCGAGGGCACCGCAAGAGATGTCTGCGGGGGGAAAAATGAAGGACTCTGTTCCCCCGGAAGAATCCAAAGAAGCGCCTAGCTCAACTGAACGAGGGAAAATTACTGGATTCTTCGGCTATTCAGGCGTGAAAGGCAAAGACTAGGGCTAGAGGAGTAACGGACTTGTGAGCTGATGGGTGGTTGGATCACTAGAGCCCAATCTGATCTTTGTTGAACTCGTTACAGGATAAAAGCAACTACGTTTTACGTCGCGCATATATTTTAATGAAGGATATGGATCGAATTAATATCTAAATACGTCGTTAGGGTTAATTCGTCGCTTCGAGTAGCCGCATCCCCCGAGATAGCAGTTGCTTATCGAGATAATCAATGGAATAGCTCCTAAAGAGCTTTTTTGGTTCCTCCACCCAATCCTGGACTTCCTCCCAGAGTGCATTAAGTGCGCCTTCGGTATTTATAAACGTGTCCGCATCCAACATGTACCTACGGCCGGCATCGCATATATACTCATATGCCCCTTCCTTGATGTACAGGCTCTTCGAGAGCTTACCTCCGGACCAGTCCAGGACTAGAGGAGAATAGAAAATAATCGGAGCATTTCTGGGACATTCGAGCAGCCGCCATGTAAACTGTTCTTGGTAGAATCCTGCATAGTCCGACCCGGTACACATGATCCAGGACGTGTCCGGGTCTTGACTGCAGATCATGATCCGTATCAGATTGCGCAGAGGCGTGTTGAATTCAAGTCGTTTTATGTCTGAAGACGAGGATAGGTCGACGTGATGGGCTCCATGATTCGGGCAAACAAAAGTGATCCGACCTTCATCGTGGTATTGATTGTTCACGCCGTGTTTGTCCGCCAGCCCACACCCATCGTGCGGACATGATGCTCGAATAGCCAGTTTGCTTCTATCTGGTGACAAATGCGGGCCGAGGGCTTGATGCTGGGCCACGATCGTGCGGAGTACGCCGGGAAAAGCAGCATTTGAGAGCCAGAGATTTTGGGTCTCAATATCGTACGGAACGCCAGAGACATTCGAGAGCCGGTCTAGCACTTTCACAAAGGGCGTTTGATTGCCCGCAAAATCACCCGTGTGCCTGAGACTCTTTTGATATATGATTCCATTGATATCTACCTCCTGGCCGGGAGACGGAGCGCTATCAACGTACACGAATTTGGCCCTCACTTCACGCTTAAATTTCTTTTTCAGGGCGGCAGCCAGACTGAACCCCACAGCAAAGGTGGTAATGTTGCCGATGTGTGGACTGCAGTTTGGCTGGGAGCCAATATGGACAGCGATGGCAGGACGGGAGCATTGGTCGTTGAGATATTTGATGAGGTGCTTCTTGAAATAATATGACCCAGCACCCAGCGGATGATGGGCCTCTCCGTCGTGAGGTATCATGAGGAAAACGAAGGATGTATGGTTAGATGTGTATATGTGTTTATCGCGAAGACAGTGCGAGGACGACAAGGATGAACTGGGAAGCTCTCCAATACGACCAAACCTTAATAGGAAAAGATCAGAAGATGCCCAGGCGGCCGGCGCTTAACACTCCTTCCCAGTTACTTACATCTCCTAAAGTAAACTCAGGCACGAAGAAGAAGAAGAAGAAGAAGGAGCGGATGATGCATCCTTTATTGAGATTACCTTCCTATATACCGTGGACCTTCCAAATATCCGACCTTTCTCTCAGGCAGCTGCGTCGGGCCGCCAAAGACCACGCTCAGCATCCTGCGGCAAGGGCAACTGACAGGGGGTTATTTTCTTACCTTGGGGAATGGCGGCGAGAGATCCATTAGCGCCAGTGTTGGGGGGAGAGGCCGTTTGTACTGCGCATACAAAGACCAAGACAACAAACGCGGTTCGTTATAGTACTATCTGGCCAAAAAGTTTAAATGTTGGATCCTCCGGCTTATCCTCCTCTCCAAGACCGCTTGCTGCCACTTCACGTGATCTAGATAGCATCCATGGATCTATGGATGTATGCGTTGATAGCGGATAAATACGCCTGCTGGTTTTATTGGGTTCCATTTCAGGTACCGTGATAATGGCCTGGAAGGTTGGCGTGATTAGATACAACTATGATTTGGATACCAAGGAGTGCACGGTTTCCCGTAGATATGTGTGAGCGAAAGGAAGACTTTTAGCATATATGAATGGCTCGCCGCATACATCCTTAAGGATGTGATGAATTAGCGTGGGTTTATTCCTTTGTGAGGTGACCAGCAAGCATGTCAAACGTGAGCTAGCATTTTGTAAACTAATGATATGAATAAAGACCGGAAGGGGAAACTCAGAATAAGAATGCCTAGACCGAGGTCTCCTGTTAACCCAAATATTTGCAACAAGGCTCTGAAGCTGAAAGTAGCTTTTACCACTGCAAATCGATGGATATCTGATCCACCCGATAGTCAATCGTACAGCAGAAACCAAAGAAGCAACCAAGACAACTAACTGACAAGTATGGGGATACCCTACTCTCTATTCATCATCTCCTGCGCTCGAAGTACATCACCTTGAGTGAGAAAGTCAACAAGAACGACGTTGGGTTTGCGGCCATGGATCGATGTGCAGAGCTCAACCTGCGCCCCGATACTTCCTTTCCCGGTCGCAGCGTTGGTTTTCGGCGCTGACATCCGGTCAGGAAACAAAACGCCGACCTTTTGTATATCCAGATAGTGGTTCACGATATACATCCTACCGTCCGGGTTCGCATCAGGTGGGCGATCAACTTTGCACTGCAAAAAGAGCGGATCGGTGGTATCGTAGGGCGTTTCCCAATAGTAGGTGAATTGGTCAAGAATATACGGCACCCTACTCATATCGGCCTCATAATCTGTTAAAACGCCCACGAGTAAATTAGCACACTGAAGATTTTTTTACCTAGGAAGTACTGAGTTGTACTGAGGCTCAACCAATACCAACCTAAGAATACGACAAGGCGTTTGCCAGATTGTATCATCTCTTGTAAAGTCGGCCATTCGTCCATGGGAAGTTTATCGGGAGATGACGGGGGAACAAATGCATATGGCACAATGCCACTATTCCTGAAGGCCTCGTCAAATCGGGAGATGTCCAATGCGTCCCCGTTTGTAACGAGGAGCGTGACCACTTCGTCTGGATTGTCATCGAGCCAACCTTTCACCTTGCGTAGAAACGTATCGAGGCCGCCTGCATTTTCCAGAAAGCACGAAGTGTGACACATGCGCAATTTGCCTCTCGCATTCAGGTGGGTCTGGCCCTGTAGATACCGTATACCCAGGTTCAATTGGCTGACCACGGATATTTCCTGGTTGTGCTGCGGGAGGAAGCCCACAAATGGCGAGTTATGAGCCCCGACAAACGATAATTCTGAGTAGCGACGGGAACAATATTCCGCACGTCCATTGCATTCGGTTTGGGCGAATACGCCTAGCGACATGAAGAGCGTCCATAGTGCGTGAAAGAGTATGAGCATTTTTGTAGGATACGGTGGTGGGTATATAGCGAGCGTTCTAATTGATATCCGCGGATTCTTGCCAGGACGTTTCCCGTAAGGAAACCTCCAACGGTCAATACCCGTCCGTGGAAGTAGCTGTAGGTGAAAAACGAGTGTGCGCGATACATATATGACTATCATGTAGAGCTATCATACATAGATGCTGCAGACATCTATAATGTATGAGATCAAACATAGAGCACTATCTTAACAGGAGATAGATAGACGATAGACATTTGCATACCATGGCCAGGAAGGCGCCGATGGTCAAGCAATTGTCGTGGTAGGGAAGGGGGACATTGCCAGGATTGCGGCTCCTTCAGCACAAACAACGATGCACTATTATTTTTCCTTTCCCTGCCGCATCCAACAGCAGCAGCAACTGCTATGCTGGGACCGCCTGTCTCCTAAGCTCATCGACCACAGGCCTCCTTTATATCTGATCTCATCCGGCCGAGGTGAGTTTAACATTATGGACAGTTCGGATATTGCCAATGTTTCCTAAGATCAGCTTTTCCCGATATACTGGCGTAGAAGCTCCCTAGCATCGATTTCGAAGCGGTCACGGCGCATGAGTTCGAGGTGCAGAGCAGGATAGCTACCTGGAATATGCTTGGCATCGTTGGAAGGAGGGATATGCACAGAACAAGATAGGCCTGGGGTCCAAGTGGTCCAAGTGGCGCTCGACACATATTTCTAGTAGGCTATATCGAGTACTAAGCTATGGAGGAACCTAGACGGTACATTGAAGTCTATCCGTTGAATGGAACTTCAGGTCCTAGCTCCGTAGGGAATATGCTAAAATGCGTGGGTACTTGGCATTGAAGACCGTCGAGAGCCAATTTCGAGTATCGGTTCCCCAATAACCCAAATTTAGCCGTAATACAATACATAATCTGTAAGTCAGAGCGGATGGCAACGTTTGTGATGCAGCGGAAGCGCTGACGAGGTTGGTTTGTCGCAGGTGAGGTTGCGCGCGGAGATCAGATGATTTGCTGACTAGTTATAGCAAGCTAAATAAACACCGGACCGCATCTCCGCGAAAGCACCAGCGAGAGGACTCACCAACCAACCATTTCCACGACGAACGCTCTGACGGGTTGCTGTCGACGTGGAGATTGCTTCGGCTTCTTTGGATGACTCCAGTTGTATTATAAACAGGGCTCCTTTGTTTCCGAAACTGCATGAGAGGCTGCACGAACCGTATCACAGCCCACACTGCCCAGCTTTACTCAGCTGCCTAGGTAGAGACCCCTGCCACGGACGAACTCGATCGCACGACACACTGCAAATTTCACGGAAGCTCCCCATTAGATTGGCGATAACCTGCGACGCTTTCACTTCCAGTTCGAAGCCCTGGTGCGATTTCTGGAACCACAAAGGCTGGAAGCCATGGTATTTCGACAACCCGACCCATGAGCTCCAGGATTGAGGGGAGTGACGATGGGGCTCGAGAGGATGAACTGCAGCTGGAGAATAACGACCATGAACAGCTCCCTGTAGCACCTAACGGGGGGGCCGATGATCAGGATCAGCGGGAGCGATATGAAATAGAGCCCGCCCAGGATGAGTTTATCGACGACAACCCGCTGTCCGTGGCCGATAGTCGTGATCTTGCGGCACTGGAGTCGGATTCTGCTCTTCAAAACGGATCTGGCGAGACGTCATCGATACACCAACGTTTGGGAATCAGGGGAGTCGGAAGCGGCGATGATTCTGGGTCAATACCAGATGACTCTCCCTCTGTCCAAGTACGTTGATTTTGACCTTCTTTGCTGGCCCTTTGCCCCCAGAACGAGGCAACTAACATTCATAGGGTTCGATTCTATCATCGAGAAGTAGTGCTTTTGGCCTCCGTGGTTCCCCATCCAACTTGAGCCCCAGCCCTCATCGTCCGTTCGATCGGAGATTTCAATCCCGTCTTTCGGTTTCGCTTCCGGGTGCCTTGCGGCCACGATCTCCGTCATTAATGGGGTATCATTCGCGAAACTCATCAACCAGTCATATCCCTCCCAGCACCCCGGATTTACCAGAGAGCCCTGCAGCGCCATGGGAAGTAGTTCGATGGACGAAGCTTAGGAAAATTACTGGCCAGGCATTTTCGGAAGTGGGCAAGCGGAACTTTGGCCAGCCTACGTGCATTGCAATTTCTACAGCCATTGTCATTGGGACAGCCAAGGGTATGGTAATGGTGTTTGACTACCAGCAGAATGTCAAGGCGATCATTGGGCCTGGAACAAAGGGTATTTTCCTTTAACGTCTACATCTTAAACGATCGCGAAAAACTAACTTCGCATTTAGCTGTTGAGTCTGGTCCTGTTACGGCGCTTGCTATCTCTGCCGACCACACTACAATTGCGGTTGGCCATGGTAGTGGCCATATCTTTACGTGGGAAATTTCGAAGCCTGCGCGCCCATTTCTACACATCCCACCAATATCGGCCAGCCAGCTGGGCTCCAAACGATCCGGCGGGCATATATCAGGGGTCGCGGTTATTCACATTGGCTTTCTGGGAACAAGACACACTGCGCTAGTCTCCGCTGATGACCACGGTATGGCATTTTCACATCTTGCAAGCAGAGGTATGGGAGCAGTTAGCCGAGTTATACGAACTACACGGATTTTGGGGCGTTACCCCGATACGGTAGTTGTCGGCGGGCGACCCCGAAAACCAAGTTCCGTGCTGGCATTTTCTCCTTTGCCTCTAGGTAACGTTGAACAAGCAACGGACTCAATAGGCTTAGTTGCAATGCTCACCCCTTATCTTCTCGTGATTGTATCAACGACCCCCATCGCTCAAACCCAATATAAAGCTGCTAGGCCGAAGGAGGTTGCTGCTCACAGTGCTCTTACAGCCGCGCTTGCTTGGTTTCCTGCCATAAAGCTGAAGGGGAAGAATTCTGAAGCCTCGAAGACCAAATTAGTCTATTGTTGGTCGAACGTACTTACGGTATTGGAGGTCTCGGAAGTGAAATCAACTGAACCTGCGGACAAGGACAAACCTCCCAGTTTCGAATTTAAACCGCGAAGTAGATGGAGAGCTGAAGAAGCGATTGTTGCTGTACAGTGGATAAGTCGTTCTGTGCTTGCGGTAATGACAATTACTCAGCAACTGCTGATCTTGGAGGACAACACTTTGCGAATGACAGACTCCTTTGACCTCATCCACAAGCACATCTATCACGTGGATATATTTTCGAAGCAACTCCATTCTCTCGTTGAGCAACTGGATGAGGAGGATGAATCGATGCATGGAGTGATTGCGGATGCATTTTACATGAGCTTTCGGGCATATAAAGGACGATTATTTCTACTAGGCGTCAACGATATGTCAGTCGGCAGCCTGTCCAATTGGGCTGATAGGTTACTGGCACTTATGGAAAGTGGCGACTTCATTGGTGCCATTCGACTTGCAACCTCTTACTATAGAGGCGATACTGAAAAGCTCACCGTGGGGCTCCCAGAAGAAGATGATTTGCGCCATCAATTAGTACAAGAGAAGTTGTTAGAAATGATGTCAGCATCCGTCAGATACGCATTTGGAAGAAACCAGGAAGCACCCAACGAGCGCCTGCAGCCAAGTCAGCTCGAGGAGCTGGCCGATTCCTGTATTGCAGCTTGCGACGCCCTGTCTGATTACGATTTTCTATTTAACGAAGTTTATAATTGGTACGAAGAGTGTGGCTCGGAAGGCATATTTTTGGACATGCTTGAACCGTACATCGTACAGGGTAGCGTTCGAACCCTACCTCCTACTACAGTGAAATCATTGATCACCCACTACATAACGAACCATACCGCTACTCGGCTAGAAGAAATTATTTGTCTACTTGATACATCGACGATTGATATTGATCAGGTTACCTCGTTGTGCAAGCAATATAATTTATACGACGCCTTTATATATGTGTGGACTCGTGCGTTAGGCGATTACGTTGGGCCCCTGGTTGAACTTATCCATTTGATTCGCGGACACAGAGGTCCTAATGTCAATGGAAATGCGGATATCGAAGCAAAGGACCACTTAAATGCGATGAAAATGTTTCCTTACCTGTCGTATGTTTTGACCGGTAGAATATATCCCACCGGAGAGGATATGCCTGATCTCGAAGCTTCCAAGGCAAAAGCTGGGATTTACGATTTTCTTTTCTCGGGAGCTTCTACGACTTCAAGTTCAAAAAAGCCCGCCTCCCAGGACTCCTTTCCCGACCTTCGAAAGATCCTTGAATTCGATACGCCTAGTTTTATGAGTATGCTTAACGAAGCCTTTGAGGACAGCTTCTTAAATGCTGCCACTGATCAAGCGAGTAATGGAGCGATCATACCAGCTTCTAGCGATTCGTCGGCACATAGCCTATCTATTAACCGCCAATACTTAATCAGTATTTTACTCGAAATTATGGAATCTTCCAACTTTGGTCCAGAGGAGACAATCTATCTTGATATGTTTATTGCCCGAAATCTACCGAAATACCCTCAATATACTCTGCTGTCAGGATCAACCCTCCAACAAGTGCTTGTGAGGTTATGTCACTATCCTAATCCTGAAATGATAGGCGACTGCCAGCTAAGCGCAGAATACCTCTTGTCAATATATCGCCCGCCCGATATCCAGGCTTTAATTCCCTTGTTAAAGCAAGCCAAATTCTACCGAGTTTTAAAGTCTACTTATAAAGCAGAGAAGCAATTTCCGGATCTTGTGTTGACTTACCTTGAAGATCCGGAAGATCGACAGTCAATTTTCAGCTGCATCCGTGATTGCCTTCGCCCAAGCTCGAAACTGAGCAAGAAGCAGCGTCGCGACGTGCATGCTGTAGTTAAGGACCACGCTGCAAAAATCGCCGATATTGATGTGGAAAAAGCTGCTCAAACTGTCCAAGACACAACCCCCGATTTGCATACAGAGTTTCTCCGCGTCCTAGAAGATGATTCTCCACGGCAATATTTATATCTCAACACGTTATTCGAGCCGGAATGGAAACGGCCGGGCGAATCTGAGCTTGCCGCGAAGTTTGGCAATCAGCTTGTTGAACGCTATGTTCAACTAATGTGCCAATATAGCCCTTCGCATGTCACAGATTTTGTAGATATCCTGAAGGTTGGAGATCTCAAACTCGACATGGTACTTCCTTCGATGGAGAGTAGTGGAGTTATCGATGCAGCAATAATTCTACTAGCCCGTCAAGGGGAAATGCGTGCTGCAATGGACCGGCTGATCAAGCACATCGGAACGCTTGAGGCTGGCCTGTCCGGATTATTACAAAACGCAGACGAAAGTCCTGATTCAGCCAGCATGGAAGAAGCGGTAGTTGATCTTATCCAGTCCTTGAATAAATACACTCGCATTGGAATATGGCTCTGTCAACAGCATTCGAAAGCGTCCGGAAAATCCCGTGGAGGGAACAAATTCAATAAAAGGGGCGCTGCAATGCTCCAGTTACCGTTATCATTCGAAGAGAATCTCTGGCTTGATCTTATTGAAGCGATAGTCCGTATAGCCCGCAACATGTCGCCTTTGCTGAGGGAAGTCTCGCCTGGCTTCGAAAGCGATACCCTAAGTAAAACGCCTGATAGCACTAAAAGTGGCGAAATTTCCTCCTCTTTCCGTGTTCTTGTTCAGCAAGTTTTCACGGCTCTGTTGACGAGTACCGCAAAATCAGGCGGTAGACCTAGTGAGAAAACGGACCTCTCCTTTTTGCGGATTCTACGAGCCTTTCTCACACGGGTAGCTGCTGCTTCACCTTCTCTTTCAGAGCTTCGCTCCGTAATCGCATCAATATTTTCTGCATACGCTTATGAGGAATCTTTGCTTTCCCTCGCCAATTCAATGCTGGACAAGGACCTCTTTGTGCATGTGGATGAAATTACCAAACTCCGCCAACGAGGGTGGAGACCGCGAGGGCAGGTCTGTGAAGTTTGTCGACAGCGAGTATGGGGTCCCGGATCAGGGGCCTGGATTTGGGAAGCGTGGCAAAATAAACAAAACATTGATGCGAAGCGCGGACAAGCAAGACAGCTTGACATGGTTGAAAATACGAATCTACCCTTGAACGGGAAGGGCAAGGAACCGATGTCGCGGGACGATTCAAATGTACCCACATCGAGCCAAATTACGAACCAGACAACACAGGTAGATGTTAGCGGAAAACACACACATCCCTTCGGGCCGCAAGACCCACAATTACATGGTCCTGGACGGGATGCCGGACCCCTAATCGTGTTTAGCTGTCGGCATCTATATCACAGATCATGCCTGGTGAACGAGGCAGAGAAACGGGGCTTCCATGGCCAATCTACACCCAGTCATCACGGCGATGGGTCGGATTTGTCGTGTCTGATCTGCACAGCACACGGATGAGAGGAACGAACGTCCTTGCGGTTGCTTTTGAATTCCACCCTGACCACCCTGTCTCTATTTATATCACTCCCCTCTGGCTCTAGCCACTTCATGTTCACCTCGATCCACACCTACCCTCACCTTCTCTCCTTGCTTTGTCTACTCCGTATATATATCCCACAATTGCAACTTGTTCTTTTCCGTCCCTTTCTCATGTTTCGTCCCCGTCGGCGAGTCATTAGCCTTGTCGTGAATTACGCCTGTTCACTTGAAAGGATCTCATGATTTTTATATGGAGTGACATTCTGGTTCGTCCATGCTTCAACTAGATATACGGGTGTCATTTGAACAAAGTGTATATTTTGTTTACCTGTTTATTCGTACCATATAGTTTCTTATTGTCAACTTGCATACCAGGTTCGAATTATATTAATGTCTGAAATACATAGCTAATACTTCAGCTACCTTTCGTGATCTGAGAACAAAGACTTGGCAACGCTCCCAGAATTGATTCCCTTTTGGGCCAGACAGGTTGTTTTGACGTTAGGCTAATCACGGGATAAATTCCCATTCAGCATCCAATCGGTAAGGCGGGACTCGCAGATTTATACGAGCTTGCAATATCCAGAGACTGCCCGACCGAGGCAAGGGTGGAGTGTTAATTTCCCATAAACGAGGACGTCACGCCCCAAAATTACAAACGGTCTCGTGGCGCTTTCGCTACAGACACGTCCATCCCCCATTTCGATGCGGCTGAAAACTAGAGATTTTTCCATGGACGAGACAAGTGCTAGTGAGTTGTTGCCAGATGACAAGCTTACGCTGGAGAGTCACTAACTGCTTGTCAAATTTGCCATTGCTGGCCAAGCGCCCTAATAAGCCTTTCTTGCTGACGGTCATTTTCATTTTCCGCCGGATGCCGGGGCAGGGGCCTTCTCCCCGATTAGAGCAATGGAGGAATTCACATTTCTCCCATGAAGTATGCATTGTTTTGGCAGCCGTGTAACCCTTCCCTCAGGATCATTTTTCCCACCGAAAGTCGTTCTTCAACGGCTCTCTTTGTTGTTCTCCTCAAAAGTGGTGGAAAAAGGAGAAAGAGGAGTGTTGAATACGAGTTCTGGAGGAGCATGGACTGGACGCTTCGTTATTTTAGACCCTGGCTTGCGTTCGATAGCGGACATGAATTTGCAGCCAACTTCCTTCGCCGCAGTCTAGGCCCTGCCTAACTCGTGTCCAGAGCCCGACGCCAGCCTCGGAATAAATTTCCGGACCTGCAGGCGCGAATCAGCGGGTGACTAAGCAAACCTTAAAGTCAAATTGTAGAGCCTCAACTTTAATTTGTCCTCCTCTTCCTCGATCCTCCCTCTGGAATCATTTAATATTCGGCATCGGGGAGAGTATAGAGAGCATGATGACAGTGAAAAGCCAGCAATTCAAGCGTAGTCAATTTGGTGTGGATGAATCCTTGTCCTCTGGCTTCTGGTGTGAGAATCTTCAGGCGCTCGTTCCTGCTTGACAGCTGGCGTGAAAGGATCCTCATTAGCCTGGCGCTAGGGCGGTTTGTTTCGCTTCAAGGTACCGTCTCTCACTGATTGGCCCAGTTCCTGGTTTATTCCAGATCCAACCCCGCCAAGGTCAGACTCGTTTCGACCGGCGCTTCGGTGCTCCCTTGACCACTCGCAAAAACAACTTCAGTGGAGGAAACAATGGGGTGCCGTTTCAAGAAACAGGGACATGTTCCAAACAGAACCGTGGCCCTGCAGTTTTTGATTTTTGTTTCATTGCCTAGATTCCTTTATCTCTGTTTCAGCTGTTTTCAACAGAGCGTGATGTGGTTCTCCTACTGCCCCGGGAATTTTCGCAGGGGCAAAAGTTTTCCTGACCCCCACCGGTATATGGCTCGTTAATGGCTAGATGGCAGTCGACCACATCTCGTACCCTTGGCTCCCTGGGCGTCCACTCCCAAAACGTGGAAGCTGTGGCTCTCGATAGCCATGAATTTGGATGCCTTATGTCTCACGCTATGCAGTTGGAATCACCCAACCGCTGGAACCCCCCCAGCATGGCCTCCACTGGCGCGGCTCCTAAACTAATTGAGGAACACTGGCTGTTTGCTGCTGGGGCCAGGGCTAGGGCCAAGCTGTTTATAACAAGATGATGACCCCCAGAAACTTCTCGCAAGTTAATCATTTTCTGTTCCCTTTCACTGCTGTTTTTTTTCTTTCTTTTCAGCCAGTCAAAGACACTCCTTCTGTGTAGACATATTTTGTTGCAAGTATTGCAACTATTCCATTCCTTGACTGTTTGTGTTTTTTATAATTACGCTCTTTTTCTTGTGAGGAGGTTTGCGTCTCTTCACCGTTTTCGAAGTCATATAAAACGTTCCACGTGGGGCCTTTGGTCGACATCATCCCCCGAACAACACCCACTACAACAACAAAATGAGGGCTACCAAGCTCACCATGTTGGCCGCTCTGGCCAAGCTGAGTGCTGGCGCCTACGTGCTTCAAGATGATTATCAACCCTCGAATTTCTTTGACGACTTCGCTTTCTTTGATGTAAGCCCCTATTCGCTCTTCGTGCCATGAATGAACGCGATTTCTGGTGTCCCCTACTGACCGTCAACAGGGACCCGACCCAAGTAATGCATATGTTACCTACGTCGATAAAGCCAAAGCACTGAAGGACGGGCTTGCTTCAAATAATAACGATTTCGTCTATCTCGGAGTTGACAGTCAGAATGTTGCCCGTGGCCGTGGCCGTGAGAGCGTGCGGCTGGAGACGAAGAAAACTTACAAACATGGACTGATTGTGGCTGATATTTCCCACATGCCTGATAATGTCTGTGGAACCTGGCCCGCGTTGTAAGTCCTGGCCCATCCCCCTCTCGAATTATGGTGCCCAGTACTCTGACCATCATATAGCTGGGCAACAGGAGCTACATGGCCTGATGATGGCGAATTCGATATCATCGAAGGCGTCAACAAACAAAACAAGAACGTGGTTGCATTGCACACCACAGCAGGATGCAAAGTGGAAGACAATAACAAATATAGCGGACAACTCGTCACGAAGGACTGCGATGTATACTCGCCAAATCAACCAAGCAACCAAGGATGCTTGTTCAGGGCCCCGAGCGCAACTAGCTACGGAAATGCATTCAACAGCATCGGTGGAGGTGTATATGCGACTGAATGGACTAGCGATTCCATCAGTGTCTGGTTCTTCCCGCGCTACCAGATTCCTTCTGATATCAATAGCGAGAACCCAGATCCGTCGAAGTGGGCCAGACCAATTGCGCACTTCACGGGCTGCGAATTTGACAAATTCTTCCAGGAACAGCGAATTGTACAGACCTCCCCCCCCCCCCCCCCAAACTCCCCGCAACTGGCCACCATTTCAAATTAGAGTTTTCGTGCAGTTTCAAACTAACCAAATGTTGTTTCATGTCTGTAGATCTTCAATACCGCCTTCTGTGGTGACTGGGCCAAGGCCACCTGGAACGAGAACGGATGCGCCGCGCAAGGCGAAACATGCGAAGACTATGTCAAGAACAACCCTTGGGCATTCGGTGAAGCCTACTGGTCCATCAACTACATGAGAGTGTTCCAGAACAAGAAAGGCGACACCACAACTACCACCACTACAAGTTCAACATCGACGTCTTCATCAACTGAGGCCCCGACTACGACTGCTACGACGTCATCCACGGAGCCACCATCGACATATGAGCCGACCCCCTCTTACCCCGAGTCTTCGCCCGTGCCCACCGACTATCCTCAGCCATCGACTGACGAACCCTCCGTCCCCAGTGCTACCTACCCGGAAACTTCGCCATCGGACCCCGCCCCTACCGAATATCCCACTGGAACCGCCTCCGTTGACCCAACTGACGTCTCATCCTGCACACCACCCCCCACTCAGAGCTGCATAACCTATACGACCAAAACCACAATCGCCGTCGTAGTGAGTGGTACCGAGAGTTACGAAGTTATCCCAACAGAGCCAGTTGAATACCCAACAGAGTCAGCTGAGTACCCGACAGAATCAGGTGCTCATCCCACAGAACCAGCGGGATATCCCACAAATGACAAGTACGCGTGGCTGAAGCGACGACAACATATCAAAGAGCACGCAGCTGCAGCTCATCATTGATAAGTAAATAGAACGAACCGCTTAACTCCCTTTTGTAATAGCTCTGTTGGAATTTTTACTCGGGTGTGATTCGTTTTCTCTTCGTTCGTGCTGTCTTGGACGAGCACGCAGGGGACCAGGCCTCGGCTTTGGTATCCTTTTATTTCAGGGAGCGTTGATGCTATGTTTGGTAATGTTTTTGCTTCTGTTAATTTAATTATATTCCTATATTTTTGCCGACTTGGCTTTGAGTGAAAATGTTTCTTGGGGTGAAATGGGGATGGATGAAGGGAAAACACTTGTTTCTCTGCTGGGACATAGCATTTTGGATGGCCCGATCAATTTTTATTGTTGGGGAAAATCCGAAACTGAATACCAACCAGGACAAGGACAGCGAAAAAGGCCCTCTTTTTTTATTATCTTCTATAGTTTTAGACGAGAAGTTTAGGGTCTTGAATCCTTCAAATACCCCGCGATTCTTTGCTAGTGTTTAATTTGCGAGGATGGGTGTACATATAAATACACAGAATAGACAGCTCATAGAAATTTGTGATTAGGTCACATCCATTTATCATCCACCTTTCCCTATCTCAACCATAGAGCTGCGAGCTAGGCATTCTAACTTGGAGCTTTCAAATTCTGTCATCCGTTTTGATAATGGGACATGATAATCCCCACATCTTGAGCTACACATTAGCTTTGCCCTCCATCCTAGCTGTATTGTAGCATGCTCCCCATATATTATAATCACCAGGTCTTAATACTGGCAAGGCGAAATAAGCATATTAAATAACCTTTTAAATATTTTGTACATTGAAATAATCTTAAAGTGTATGAAAAGATAGAAGATGAAAAAACCAAAAAAAATATCCAATCCAGGGTATTGCGCCCATGCGTCATTGAAACACCTCTATTCTTTCCCACGCATGCTAATGCTAAGCTTTGATGCGCCGCAACATTCACCAAAAAAGTAAATTAGAATAAATGGTATAAAATATAACAAAAGAAGTATATATAGAAAATAGTGGACAGCATTATCATCACCCTTGGCCTACCTGAAAACCCAACTGGTCCCTTTTATCATCTGTCAGCCGGCCCCACTCCAATAGCAGTCGGAACATGTAGATTTCCATATCTTCCTTTCGAAGCGCCTTCTCTGCCCACTTCCGGCCCTCTTCTGCTATTAACTCCGCTTCGCGCGTGTGTGGTTCCATCAGGATCTTCTGATCATTATTATCATCATTATTATTATCGTGGTTATTATTGTTCTTGTCGTCCTTCTTGTTATTCACATTATTCCTCCTCGCCAACGTCATCCGGCTTGGTGGTGGCTTTTGCTTCGCGTCATCGCCGGCGTTGTTCCCATTACCATCACTATTTCTCTTATCATCCTTATTGGTATGCGGAACAGGCCCAGCAGCATTAGAGTTCGACACAACTGCCTCCCTCGCCCCAGAAAAGTAAGCCAAGGTACTCCACAGGCCGTGCAGTCTAATATCGATAGGGACGAAGTGGTGCCACGCCGTAAGCCGGCTATCCAACCACTGGCGAAACAGCCCTGTGCGGAACGGGAGACTCCTGCTCTGCAAAAACGGGAGGAAACGACCGCTAAACCCAGCCCCGTCGGCATCCATTAGGAACCGGTACTTCCAATGGTCTTGGAAATCGGTTGAAGGGCCCAAGTGGAATTCTTTCTTTTGGGATCTGCAATTTGATGTACTGCAACGGACTATTTGTCCTGCGAGGTAGATGGAGGTTTGTAGGTCGAGGGCTTCAGGAATCTTGGAGCCGGGGATGTTGGTGTATTTGTAGGAGGTTGGGTTCTTTACTGATGAGGAAGAGGAAGAGGAAGGGAGGAGGATGGAGACGGGGTTTGAGGTGTGGTTGTTGGCGAGGTGGACAATGCGTTGGCGGGCCATGCCTTTCCATTGTCCGGAAGAGCTGTATCCTTCGGATGTGGTGCCGCGCCAGAAAAGGACGGGTTGCTTTTCGGAATAAGGCGCATCTGGATGTTCGTCTGTGGGTCTATATATGACTTTGTCTATATAGTTCCACGAGCTCGGGTAGAGGATGTCGTTAAAACCGGATACTTTGCTCTGGCTGAAGACTGGCAAGAGCGATTGGGACACTCTAAAAGCGGAGGGGGAGAGGTAAAATCCACTTAGATAGGCCAGATCGGGTTGGTGACAGATATCAGAGGCCAGGGTCCAGTCGCTTAAGAACTGCTCGAGGGAATGTGGACTGGCACAGTTCAAACAAACGTTTCGTTTGTCCCACATGAATGAGGTTCTCGCCTTCGATGAAGGGGGGCATGTAGAGCGTCCAACGAGCTCGAATACTTGCTGAAATGAAGCATCTGTAAAAAGCTGATCTGCTCCTTTCTTTGCAGATTCGCTGAGTTCCCAAGTTGAGGCGCGATTCTCGGACCAGGAGCCAATAAGTTTATCAGTGCCCGGTTGGACATGGCTTTTCGCAGAATGGCGGAGGGCGTCGATTTTCTCCCAAGGAACAGCGACTCGACATTCATCATTCAAGTTGAAAGCTAGGTCCATGTCGGGCAGGAATTTGGAGAAAGGGTCGATCAATTTCGCGACCCCTTCAACCATCCATCTGTGCGTTGGTATGATGCTCTCTTGTATTTGGGTAGTTCCACCACGAACGCTCACAGTAGCCATATCGTTCGAAGGGTGGGATGCCATGGCATTAGTCAACTCACGTAGCGTTCGAGGGCTTAATGCGCGGAAAGGGAGAATGTCTTCGTAGATCTGATCATAATCATCAATCACAGCGGACGACCTCTCAGTCGCATACTTATACCATAGATCGAAGCCCCTATAATCTAGGTCAGTAGGGAATTCGAGATAAATGACTGAAAACCAGGTGAAGTTGCGTACGGTGGAGGATGCTGCTTATAACGTCGCCGATATTCAGCCACAGCTTCTTGAAGATTTTTGCTCGATTTCGCGTTGGCCGCCCATTGCCCAAAACTTGTTTTAGCACGAGCTATAAGAGTGTCAATCGGATGGTGTGGGGTTTCGTTCTTCGCTGTTACGAGCAGCACGAACGACAAACCAACCAAAGCCAGGAATACCAATCGTATCCAGCCTCGGGGCTGCGATTGTTTTTTCCTGTCCTGGTCGGTGGCTGTACTGGAACGCAAGCACCAATATCCCGAAAAATGCAACAGAATGATGGAAAAGCCAGCAGCAAACACCGGGATAACGGGAAAAGTTTGGAAAGCGACCCAAAGATGGGATAATTGTGATATACAAATAAAAGTGAATGAGAAGAGCAAAGAAATTCCCAGAATCCCAATGTGAGTGACCTTGGGGTTCAAGTTAGCAATGAGGGCGCCTAGAGAAATGACTTTTGAAACAGAACTCACAAGATAAGAAGCTGAAACACAGATGCATGTAAAAAGGAGGGTCAGCTTCATAACGCTGCCAATGTAAGGGAGTGAGAGTAGAAGTAACCACTGCCTTTGTTTAGGTAGGATAAAATAGATCGGAAATGCAACAAGTAGCCATATTGCTGATACACCCTAACCGACGAAGTAGAAGTTAGATCATATGGCATCTTGCGCACTACATCCCCCTAAGGCGGTAACTTACGATCAGCACAAATCCCCAGAGCACGGTGGTCTGCACCCTCCGTCCATCACTGCGCCGAGCGCGCTGACTGCCAAGTTCCGAGAATGCAATAAGTATAATGGTGTCCAACACTAAACCAAGAATTTGCAATAAAGTCGTAAATAACGCGGAGAAACCGGTCAAGGGACATATATAAGTAGATTTCCAGCCATTGCTCATGGAGGAAGTGAGAAAAGCAGAGGTGATTAATAATAAAATCGGAAAGGTAGACGCCAGTGATCGTTTTACATTGTCGTCAAAGCCTTGGGTGTTATCGATGCGATTGGCTCGTCTGTTGGCCCAATATCCATATATCGAAAGAATGAGAGGGATGAAAATCTACAAGCAGCGAAGACATTATTTATCAGCTTTGAAAGAGACAATGAAATTTGGCATTGTGGCTTACAAAAAAGGCCGGTTTCAAACATTCCGCATTATACACGATGTGACGTGACACTTCGACGCGCAAAGCCAACACACATATGGCCAGACGGGTTATACGGGATGCCCTCCGTGTTTGTGCGGTTGCGAGTTTGCGCAGCTTCTCTATAGCCTTGGAGGTATCCGATGGGGAATGTAGGAGTGAGTCTGAAAGTGGTATGGAATCATCGTGCTCGTCGGCATCGGGGTCCCGAGAAGGAGAAGCGACAAAAAGACCGAATATCACGAGGAACAGCCCAGATAAGGCGGAGGTAATTGCAGCAGTATGCGCAGGCCGGTCTAATGTTCCTCATCCTTCCCCTTTTAGCGTCTGTCAACCATTGGGGATCACTCTGCGATCGAAATAGCAGCAGATGAGAACATACCAAAAACGAGGGAAGAGTCTGCGGAGAACTTCAATAATGAGACGCTTAAGATAAATACACTAGGACGATGTTAGAATTGAGCGCATTTCGGTTTTCCTTTCCTCTCCAATAACCGGGGGCCGTACGTTGATGCTATGTACTTGATCGTCCTACGGGATGTGGTGTCCATTCCTAAGTCTGATCCGTGACGGAGCGCAAAACGTGCAACAAGAAATGCTACACGTTTGACTCTCCTAATGCCTGGTATATCTCAATGATCTTGGCGGAGCCTTGTCCTCTTGATCCTCACAGTTCTCCAAGCCCAAGAAACAAAGCCACGGTTATAGCAAGGCGAATAAAAGCTGGAGACGGAAGTCAGTTAGACCCCAGAGCATGCCGTCGTAATATGGCGATGCAGTTATCCCATGCAGGCGCAACTGATGCGAATTTCCATCGGGTATTAGGGGGGTGATTAGGGGTTTCGTGGGATCGATTCGTATGACAGCTCAGAACTCCGACTGGATATTCTTAAGGAGGCCGATTCGAACCATGGGCGATTTGCGAAGCCAAAACTCAGGAAGCTAAATGGCGACAGAGTTTAAATCCAAAAGGTTTTGAGTTCTCCATGGCTAGAAAAAGGCCAAAAAGAGTGTCTCAGCCCACGCAATAGGGTGGATCGGCCGGGTCGACCTAAGCGCACTAGTCTCGTGTTGGCAGGCGTACAGAACAGCCCAGGAGTGGACAACTACTTGAGGTTTGCGGGGGTTGGGCTTGCAGTTCAACATGCGAGGATTCTGGTTGCTGATCGCGATCTAGATAGCCTTGAAATATCGGGACTCGAGATGCTATTCATGTAATGATGGATTGAACTCAGCAGAACCTCCGCCGTCATTTGTCGGGCACCATCTGAGACCACATCAAAACGGTGTCTGCTGGCTTGCGAACTATCCAATGAGCAGGTGTATACGAGAAAACTATCCGGGCGGCCTTTTTTTGGAAAAAGGGCGCCTCAGCAAAATCGGGTTAGTGAGTTCGCGAGCATTAATAATCATGCGGCTCCTTCCGCCCGCGGTTTCGAGGCTTCTGGTTCCGAGTTGCAGCATATATATATATATCTAGGTGCCCAGGTGCAGGTGCCGAGCCGAAAGTGCTTAATGTAGTTAGCGTCGGATGGCCATGGGATTTCATTGGCTGATCCTCGGATGCTTATTTTCTGCTGACTATACTGTCCTCTTTTGGGAGGCGGTGAATCGCGGCATAACCTTCCTTACTTGGGTAGCTTTGCTGACAAAAGGAGCAATTTTACCCGGCGCCAAATATTTTTTTTGGCGCGATATCAGAGTGGGATAGCAGTCTTTGCCAAACGCAGTGTTGGGTTATTTACGTATGTCGTAACAACCACCAAAGTGTATGTTTGTGGATGTCCGGTGCGAGATTAATGCCCACGAAACCCGGCCATTTATTGTCCGCCCATGAATTGAAACTTGCGTGACTTCAAGCAGGCAAAATTCGGCCCTGCGTCCCCTCCCACCAGCGCCAGCGCCCTCACATTTTGTTCCGTCGAAGCCATGCCACGGAAAGCAATCGATTCTAGGATTACCTCCTTGATTCGAAATGGAATACAGGAGAAGAAAAGAAGCTTTTTCGTCGTCGTTGGTGACCGCGCCAAAGATGTCATCGTCCACCTCCACCATATAATGTCGAGCGTCGACGTTAAACAGAACAGGTCGGTTCTATGGGCATATAAGAAGGATCTGCTTGGCTTTACTAGCCACCGGAAGAAGCGCGAGGCAAAGATCAAGAAGGAAATCAAGAGAGGGATACGAGACCCGAATACAGAGGATCCATTCGAGCTGTTCGTAACCCTTCAGCAAATTCGCTATGTTTATTACAAGGAGACAGACAAAATTTTGGGAAATACCTATGGGATGTGTGTGCTACAAGACTTTGAGGCGCTTACTCCTAATTTATTGGCGCGGACTATTGAAACCGTTGAAGGTGGAGGACTTGTCATACTGTTGTTGAAGGGAATGAAGAGCTTAAAACAGCTGTACACCCTCTCGATGGATGTTCATTCCAGATACCGGACCGAAGCCCATGACGATGTAGTGGCACGGTTTAACGAACGATTTATCCTTTCACTTGGCAGCTGCAAATCCTGCTTGGTAATAGATGATGAGCTTAATGTCCTTCCAATTTCTGGCGGGAAATACGTGGAACCGCTCCCTCCAGCCGACCCAAGCGATGAATCTACCGACCCAACGAAAAAGGAGCTAAAGGAGATCAAAGATAAACTGGCAGATACAGAACCTGTAGGGTCATTGGTCACTTTAGCGAAGACGGTAGACCAGGCGAAAGCTCTCCTGACATTTGTTGATGCCATCGCAGAAAAGACCCTGCGAAGTACCGTCACGCTGACTGCTGCCCGTGGCCGTGGAAAATCTGCTGCTCTTGGTGTTGCCATTGCGGCAGCCATCGCGTACGGCTATAGCAATATATTCATTACCTCTCCAAGCCCGGAGAATTTGAAAACTCTGTTTGAATTTGTCTTCAAGGGGTTTGATGCACTGGGCTACTTGGATCATGTTGATTATACAATTCTTCAATCAACGAACCCGGATTTCAACAAAGCCATTGTGCGCGTTAACGTCCACCGCCAACACAGGCAAACAATACAGTATATCCAGCCCCAAGATGCCTTTGCGCTTGGACAGGCAGAACTTTTGGTAATTGATGAGGCGGCCGCTATACCGCTGCCGTTAGTACGAAAGTTAATGGGCCCATATTTGGTATTCATGGCCTCCACCATCAACGGATATGAAGGCACAGGCAGATCCCTATCTTTGAAATTAATTCAACAGCTCAGGGAGCAATCGAGAGGTGGAGCCAAAACTGCTGATGATACCGACATCGTTGACCGGGCGGCAGGAAAATCTGCGAAGCATGGAGAAAAGAATTTCTCAGGTGGCCGGTCACTGCGAGAAATCACTCTTTCAGAACCGATCCGATACGCGCCTGGAGATTTCGTGGAAAAATGGATGAATAAACTTCTCTGCCTTGATGCAACCCTCCCCAAGTCCAAAGCGAATACTCAAGGATGTCCTCACCCATCTCAATGTGAACTTCTTCACGTTAACCGTGATGTCCTGTTCTCGTTCCACCCGCTCCCCGAAAAGCTTTTGCAGCAAATGATGGCCCTGTATGTCGCTAGCCACTATAAAAATTCGCCAAACGATCTTCAGCTCATGAGCGACGCGCCCGCGCATCAGCTATTCGTGCTGGTCCCGCCCACTGATCCCAACAAAGTTCCAGAACCACTCTGTGTAATCCAGGTGGCTTTAGAAGGGCGGATAAGCAAGCAGAGCGTTTTGCATGGTCTCAGCCGTGGACAACGAGCTGGAGGAGATTTAATACCCTGGCTTGTCAGTCAGCAATTCCAAGACGAGGAATTTGCGGGACTTTCAGGGGCGAGAATCGTTCGAATAGCTACGAATCCAGATTACCTGAGCATGGGATACGGCTCGCGTGCCCTCGAGCTCCTTACCGATTTCTTCGAGGGGAAGTTTGCAAACCTATCAGAGGAAGATAATTACCCATCCGACGAATTGGTGAGAGTAACCGATGAAGAATTGGCAAATTCAAGCCTCCTGGATGATAATATTCGTATCCGAGATATACATTCCATGCCGCCCCTCTTTGCAAGACTTAATGAGCGGCGCCCTGACGCTCTTGACTACCTCGGCGTTAGCTATGGTTTGACCCCTCCGCTTCACAAGTTTTGGAAACGTTCCCGCTTTGCTCCAGTGTATCTTCGACAAACCCCCAATGACCTGACTGGCGAACACTCCTGCGTCATGCTCCGCACCCTATCCACGGGGAGTAACGACACCAGCTGGCTTGGAGCTTACGCGCGTGACTTCCACAAACGTTTCCATGCGCTGCTATCGTACCAATTCCGTGACTTCCCGTCCGTTCTATCCCTCAGCATCGGCGAATCTGCCAGTGCAGTTTCAAAATCCGATTCATCCTTCAAACCTTCTACATTAACCAAAGCAGATTTGGACGCTGCATTTTCACCCTTTGACCTAAAGCGTCTAGACAGTTATGCTAATAATCTGCTCGATTATCACGTTATCCTCGACATGGTTCCCACGATTGCAGATTTTTATTTCTCCGGCCGCCTGAGCGACGGTGTGAAGCTTTCCGGCGTCCAACAGTCAATCCTGTTAGCTATTGGTCTACAGCGAAAATCCTTTGATGATCTCGAGAAGGAAATTAAAGTAGCTGCTTCGCAGCTGATGGCCATGTTCATAAAGATTATACGAAAAGTTTCCTCCCATTTTAGGACTCTCGTCGAAGGCGCTGTGGCTGAGACATTGCCGCCTGCCGATATTGGCGTTGCTCCTGAGGATGCCACTGGAGTACATGACGATGAAATCATTGACGATCGATTCCGGCCGTTGGAGGTTGGCCTTGATGAGGAGCTAAGAGAGGGTGGACAGGAGGTCAACAAAGAGCTGAGGGAAAAGCAAAAAGCCCTCATCGATGCGTTACCGCTGGACCAGTGAGGTTTCCTATTTTTTTTCGCCTGCTTTATTCATTTCAAGATCAACTAATCCTGCCCCCGTCAAATGTACGTCGACCATATAACTAATCTGCCCTCTTTTCTTGCCGTCTAGGTACGAAATCGCCAATGGGACCGCCGGCTGGGAAGATGCAGAGAAACAGGTGCGCACCTCGGCCAGCAAGAACGGCAGTGTCCCAACAGTGAGCATCAAGTCATCAAAGCCCCTGAAGCGCAAGGCTGGCGAGTCGGCTAGGGAGATCTACAATGAGGAAATCGAAAGTAAACGGGAGAAGAAGATTAAGAAGGGGACGGAGGGCAGGAGGAAGTAAGATGGGAGAGGTGGGTTTTTGCTTTGCCTTGTTTTCATTTCTGGCTATCTTGTCATAATTACCCGCTTTGCGCAATTTAGACACATATTTTTGCTTTTTTAAAGAGGCGGGAGTTAAATTTTTTCTGAGGATGGGCAAAATTCGAGACGATTTTTATGCTGTTATTTATTCTTCTGCTGTTTTATATGCTGTCAACATGTATTAATGCATTTGTTTGGTGTTTTCTCTTGATAGGTGATCATCATTCTAGATTATTTGTTTCAATAAATTCCACCACCAAACACAGCAGTTTCATTCTTCCACTCAAAGTCTCAACAGCTCAAAAACTACATTACATGGTCCTATTGAAATAATCCAAACTACTTTCTTTTCTTGCCCTCCCCTTCGTAAAATGTTTGGCAGATTAGGCGCATTTCCATAATATTAACCACCGTAATAGCATATATAGTTACAAAGTCCTATCAATTTCTGATGTTACAGAATAACTGCTAAACACAGGGTGGAGAAGTGGATGCAACTGGATAGGGAATACAACGTAGAGCAGCGAAGCGCAAGCCGACCAATCAACATTTTGAAGGAAACAAAGATTAGGCAGATAAATTGGGAATTATCAAAAACAAATTAGGAGTACAAAAGGATTACAATTCTGTGAAATAATGTAGTTATACATTATCACAGCTCGCTGTGGCCAGTTGGCTCTTCCTTTGCAGAGTCCTCATTCTCGTCCTGCTCAGGTTCCTTCTCAGGTTCCTTCTCAGGGTTTTTCTTCTCCTTCTTCTCCTCGTCGGGTACGATACCCTCGGGTAGCTTAGTTTTGGCTCCTTCACCCATACGAATCGCATCGATCCATGCTTCGACTTTAGCGACGCTCCAGTCGCCATCAGCTCCAGCGTCATAATGTCGCCACCAACCTCGCTTTACATTCAACGCGATGATATCAATCTGTACATCACGTTTCAACCCTAGCTTACTCCTTAACATGCCAACATCTGTTACAACATCCGGCACGGTATAGAAAGGGAACAGGTGTGATTTTCTCAGTGTGTGTTTGTGGGCGATCTCAGCGAGGCTGGCGAGGGCCTGAAGTGTTCCCTTTTCAGGTACGGTACCATCACTTATTTTCTCGGGCATTGACACGAGTGCGAGGACACAGGTGCCTGTTTTTGGAGCAAGACAAGCCTCTCTCAGTTTTGAGTTTGTGACTATAGTTGGTATGGGAGGGGTCTTGGGCTGTGCCGAAGAAGAATCTGTAGAACTAGGCTCGGAAGGTTCAGCGGTTTTGGATGTAGTGGTGGCATCATCATCAGAGTCGGACGTCGGCTTTTTGCTCTTCTTGGATTTGGTCGGCGCGGGATCTGGATTAGGCTCGGCTACTTGGCTGAGGAATTTGGACATGGGTTGCTTTTTCATCTCTCCATTATAGACTACGGCTTCCTTGGTCCCACCAGGGAGCAGTACAAGCGTAGGGAATTTGTTGATACCGAACGTTTCCACCGCTGAGGTCTCCTTGTTACGAATCTGGGCGATGCTAATTGACCCTAGGTAATCTATGGCCAACGATCGGAGAAGGGCACTGGTTGAGCCTTTCTCCGTGAATAGGATAGCTTTCGCACTGTCATTGTTTTCCTTTAGCCAACCGTCGAGGTCTTTATCTTGAAGTCGTTTGATATGATTTGGTATCTTCTCCACTACATAGTCAACGATAGCCTTCGCTGTTCTGGCTCCCTCATAATCTTCGACTCGCGGCTTTCCTGGTTGCTTCGACGGCGTTATCACTTTAAGAGTAGGAAATCCTTTGACTCCCATCTGGCCACAGAACTGTTTGTTCGAATCGTCATCGCAATTAACAGCAGCGACTTTTGCTAAACCTTCAAGGCTTTTGGCTGCTTTTTCGTATGCTGGCTTTAGGTTCTGGCAGTGTCCACACCATGGAGCATAGAATCTGGAATACGCACATGTAATAAGATACAAGTTCAAGGTAACGTCAGGGAGGTGGAAAGCTTACTCTACAATCTTAAGAATTGGTCAATGTAATTGCACTTAATGTCGATGATATTGGAAGACTTACCGAAGCATAATTAGACCGAGCGATCAGGTTGTTATAGTTGCTCGCATCAACCTGCAGAACTGCGGAGTTCTTAGCATAGAGGCCGTCAGCATTTACCGGCAATGCCTCCAGAAATGCTGCAATCAGCAGGATGGCAGAGCTCTTTTTGAACATGGTGGAGCTCAATCCCAATCGGCGCTAATAGAAGTATAGAGTAGCTGGGTATGTACGGAGTAGCTTGAAGAGTGAAGTACTCAGAAAGACAATAATACAAAGCTCATTCCAACAAGTATCACTAGAGACAGAGGGAGCTAGGAGCTAAAGGGCTCTTCTTTATAGCTGCACTCCGTCCTGACCACCTTGCAATTACATGGATCCAAGGTCTGAGTATTGTTTCGCGCAATCTGTCCAGTTTGCCGTTTGGCGGTTGGGACTGCCGCGCATAACCACGTGATATATTGCTGACTAATTGCTGGCATATCAAAACGCGGCTCCAGGACACACCAAATGCGCATCGCATCCTCTCGAGAGCACCAAGCACAATACCATAACATATATTATATATGTAGCGATATGGGATGTCAATTTTGGTGCCTATTATTGCTCGAATTTCAGCCCACGAACTACTGCCCCCAATGGGGCCTTTAACTGGGACTAACACATCCGCTCGAGCGTCCGACATCACCTTATTGCCTCGAGATGTCTTTTTAATGATTCTCAGCTATCTAAGTTACATAGATGTTATCTATTGCCGTCGTGCTTCAAAATCCTGGAACGCTGCATTTGGCAATCCATCCAATTTATATCCGTTTCTAAAGTGGAATTTCCCACTGGCTCGGGAGCTCCGTGGGCGGCATCAGGATAAAGCCCTGAACAATGAGCATGGGATCCCACGCGATGATAACAACTGGCGCAACCTATTTAATCAGATCTCAGCCAGGTACTTCCATCTTCATCTTGGCAGACCTCAGTCCATTGAGAGATACAAAGTCTGGCCTAATTACACTCAGAATATTCGTCCAGGTTCCAGGCTCTATCCTGTGCCACCGTGGGAATTTCATAGCAGCCATTTAACATCAAAACCCGATCGCATTTTTGAGGATTGCTTTTGGACGTACGAGGATAGTCTAGTTGCGTTTGTCTCACGCGACGATATGTGTGTTCTACTACTGGATCTGGAAACAAGCAAGACGTTTACAGTACCCTTCGACATGGACAACAAGGTGATGCGAAGGATACGCCTTCAAAATCGATTTCTTATCATCGAATGGGCTGAGGCTGATGCATTCCACTGGCTGAATGCCTTGGATAGTGTTCATCGCCATTTTGCTTCATCATTTGATATTACTGCTGGCCCCCTAACTGGCGAGTGGGAGATTACCTTCCGTAACGAATGGAAAATCATGTTTCTTGGGCACCCCTTAAGCGATCGCGATAGATTCTATTCCTCACATAATGGAACTCATTATGTTTTATATACTTGGCAACCCAATCGCAGCTTATACACTGCTGACGAGGATGCACCTATCGAATCTTTGTTTGTATGGGACATATCAGAGCCGTCGGATTATAGACCATCAAATGATCCTTCGGGCCTTCATAAACCCAGCTCCTCAGGGCCTTTTGTAGTGGCGAAATTTAGCTTTCGAGACTTGGATTTTTACTCTGTTCGACAACGCGGAGCGCCCAAAATGATTCGATTGGACATCGATAGCGAAACTAATGTACTGGACATCACCGAGAGCATAAGTCCTGAACGTCAGATTGAGCTTATCAATACGCACTGGTTCCCTGATGTCCAAGTCACCAGTATCCCCTTCCTCAGCCATGGCCCAATCTGGCGAAGGGATCTCAAACTTCGTATTCCTCCATATCGTGGCAATACAAGCATGTCTAACCGTTCTATCAGAGGATCCTATCTCTGGTACATGACTATTTCCGAAGCCATTGATGAAGAGGCACAAGTCTTCTTTAGTCTCCAAACCTCCATCCGGAGCCACGAAGATTGCAAAAGTGCCCCAACCATGGATGTTACAATTCGGGCACCACACTTCGGGGACGGATTCTCCAGGCTTGAATCCCGTTTATTACCTGAGATTGCCTTCAAGGGTTTTATTCAAGGAGATGAGCGGTTTGTAATTGGGGAAAATGAGGCGCAGGAGCTTGTTATCTTACGCTTCGATCGATAGAAGTTTTGCCCGGCCCCCACGAGAAGATTTTACACTTCACTATAAGAGTGAATAACTATAGCCAGCCCTCTGAATCATAACTTGGTGGAAGAAGGCGAACCGGATGTCCGTTTACAATCACATCGGCGTGCGATGTCGAGATTGGACGTTATAGTTGGAGAGTTCTGTTTGCATCCATTTGGCTGTTCGGGACACCGAGGAGCCAAACTGGGAGCGGGATCTAAAGGAACATGGCATTGATATAGGCGGCTGCCTCCCTGGTTTCCAACCCAAACGACGCGTTCGGAAAACGTCTGAAAGTCTACGAAGCCTTCGCAGGAATGGGCTAAAGTTGAAAGCATTGGCACTTATGTTTTATTGATCTACGAATCTTTCTAGTTTCATTTTCTTTGAGACCCCTATTACCGGAACTGAAGTCCAGCAAATAAAAGATGATGTAGATGTCTTGATGGGAGCAAATGAAACCATTATGGGCCTCTAGGAAGCCCATGAATCTGAGTTATGAATCATAAAGCTGAACGTATAAGCTTCCAAGATGCGGTAGCAAACAATCTGGTGTATTACTCAGTGATTATAGTTCCAACACCTGATGGGCAGGCTGTGGTGTTATGAAATACTAATAACTGTTCATTCCGGCTCAAGGGTATATACATACTCTACAAGTAGCACACCTACATGAAATGATTATCCATAAATAATTTCTGGAGAAACAATGCATGAAGAATCAGTTGAAGAGTGTATTTGAGCGATATAGGGTCAAGGAAAGTGTGATATAGCTATATACACAACTGGAAATTGTATTTAATCAGGTAGTAAGAGAACACCGCCCCGTATCGGTTGGAAGATGGGGAAAAAAATAGAAGATTTGATTTTACAAGATTTTCAACAAAGGATTTCTAGATACTAGCAGTAGTGGTGGTAGGTAGTGGTGGTGGTGTTGGGTGGTGTGTTCATGGAAAAGAAAAGAAAAAATCTACATATTAAGATGGGACCGAGGAAAAAAACCCCGCATTGCTAGTTTTTCTTCTTCTCTATTTGTCGTCTCCAATCCAATCCGTTGTCAGACCCCTGAGGTTGCGTTGGCCTGCTTGTTTACATATCCTCACTGGCAGTGGCACCGGTGATAATCTCGACCAGTTCGCCGGTAATGGCGGCTTGACGCTGTCTGTTGTAAAGAATTTGGAATCTGTCGTTGGAGAGAAGGCTGCTGTTAGCGAAAGTGGTGGGGAATAGAACGAATAAAAATATCAAAGAATAGGTACTGTAGTTCCAACTTACCGTTGAATCATGTCACCGGCGTTCTTCGATGCGTTCTGTAGTTGTTGAATGAAGTTAGTAATGGTGAGCGTTAAAGCAAGAGGGATGAATGGAATCTGATCGGGTTTAAAGTGTCAACACATACGTCCATAGCATTGCGGCGAGCCTAATAGTTGCCCAAGTTAGTAAATCACCATAATTCAGCGGAATGACCACGGAGTTCGCTCATTCACTTACAGAGATCTCACAAGCATGTCCTTCGGCAAGAGCCCAGTACAAGCTGTTTGCAAGAGCATATTCTCGGAGATTGGCGAGAGCTTCGTCGTCAATTTCGAAGGCGGAAATGTTCGCTGTATTGGAAGTTAGTGAAAGAAAAGCATTAACAACTTCATCTTCATTTCCGTGTTTGCCCGTGGCGTGGATGGGGTAGATCCGTCTTACGGGATTGGGTGATAGCCTCTTCCGAGTAAGCTTCGACAACAGCAGGTTCGTAGGTCTGAGCGTTGACGAATTTGTTGTAGACAATCTTAACGCTGGCATAGTCGGTTGGCAGCTGAGCAATCTGGTCTGCAATCGCCTGAGCTTCAGCGAAAGTTGGGATATCCTTCCCGACATTGGCGAAGCTCATAACCAGGTCGTTCTCGTTGGTTCTGGCGATCTGGGCCTTGGCCTTGTCACCGAGAACAACAATATCGGCGTTAGGCTGGTTGAGCAGCATCCTTCTTGTAGCTTTGCTCAATCCGGAGTGAATACCTCCACAAAGACCCTTATCCGAACTGGCCACAACGAACAAGGTCTTCTTATCTTCGAGGGGTTTGGTTTCGGCGTTCTCAAACACAGCATTGGATGTTTGACCGTAGGCCCGCGAATCGGCCATGGCTCTCTGGGCCTTGTTAAGACGAGTGGAAGCAACAATCTTCATGGTCTTGGTGATTTTCTCGATGTTCTTGATGGACTTCAACCGACCCTCAATTTCACGGAGTGTCGCGAAGTTTGCGGCATTGGCAGGGGCGGCATTCCTTTTGTTAAATTACAGCGTCAGTCAATCCCGCATCCTCTCAGCGCTAAGACGCAATTCCGTGATATCCACGCTCCGATATCTATGGCCTGGGTCGAGTCAATTGTGGGGGAGGGGATGTGGGCGACATCAATCTTACCGTGCAAGAATTGCACTGCCAGCCTGGAGAGCCGGACGAGCGGTTCGGGAGAGCATTGTGAGGGGTCTGGGGACGCAGTCAGGACAAATTGAGTCCTGGCAATAGAGAATAGATACACAGGATGCCGAATACAAGGCCAATTGAGGAGAGGCGCGGACAGAGACGTGCTTATACGACAGTCGGTCCTGTGTGTCTGGTGCGAGGGTTCGAAAGGTGGACGTCGGAAACAGGAAATGCACTAGACCAGAATCAGCTTAGCGATGCCTTGGCGCGAGACAAAATTACAGCCAATCAGAGGCCAGCATTCTCAGCCTCTTAAACTTCGTCTCTCCTGCCGAATCTCGCCTCTTTTCGTGTCTCTTCTTCTCTCCTCGCTCTCGCGCTGTCTGCCGTATTGTGCTGCTGTTATCGCGGAGTTTCAGCTTCGAGGACACCATCGAGGCCCGTTTCCCTCACTTCCGCCGTCCTTAGAGCTCAGTAATACCTCTCACTTCACCATTGCTCGCCCTTTTGCCTCCGTGTTCTGGGCCATTTCCCTTCACTGCCCGTCAAGGCATCTACGTGTCTCTACATTGTCCTCGAATTTGCCACACATACACCACTGTTTGACCCGTCAACAGACCTCGTACGCGGCTCAGCGGCGAGTCATGAGCTCTTCAGATGATGATGTGCCCCTTGTTGGCAAGCGGAAATCGAACGGACACTCCGTGGGTGAGTTCTTCTCCTCTGCATATGGTTCCACGGAGAGCCCTTCCCCTAGGGCACGGAACCGTTTTGTTGTCAAATTTTCTTATTTCATCCTTGAAACACCCGTATATTATCAAATTATTGCATTGTTTTGAGCCAGCTCATGTGTTTTCCGGAACTTGAACTGATGGCATAGCTGTTCAGCAACACATGCGCTCTCAGATGAGCTGATTTCGAAGTCCACTGATCCATCTGTTAGCGCCTCCCCGAAGGCAAATGGATTCGCGAAACCCGGTTTGTCCATTCGCCATGGACCGATCGACTCCGAGGACGTTGAAATGCAGGACGTCGACGCGAAAGGGGCCAGTCTAACCAAGCGAAAATCAAGAGGAAGCGATATGATGCGGAAGTCGTACGCGGAACCTGAGAGCAGTGAGGAGGATAAACCATTGGTACGCCATGATTTTCTTTTCAATAAACCACCATTGTCCCAACCATCCACTCCCTTCAAAAACCGCGTCGGAAGTAATTTGTGTCTTGGCAGCCCATGGCTGACTCTGCATTAGAGCAAGCGCCGTCGCGTTTCAGCGCAGCAAAGAGTAAATGATTCCGACTCCGACGATGCCCCCATCATATCCAAACTGGCAAAGGGGAAAGCTGCAGCAAAGGCAGTCACTGTTTCACAGTCTTCCCCGGATGTTTCCCTGGGGAAAAAACTCATAGCCGAGAAGGCGAGGATCGAAGAACGGGCCGAAAAGGAAGCGAAAGCGATTCGCAAGCATGAAAGTGCCGAAGCAGCAACAAAGAAAAAGACTGCAGCCAAAGCCGCTGCGACGGACAAGGGCAAGAAAACACTCGTGAATGGCATTAAAAAGTCGGAATCCAGCGATGAAGATATTCCGCTGGCCCGGAAAGTGCCTGCCAAGAAGCCCGTGAAAGCCGTTAAATCGGAACCCGCGGACACAAAGAAGGGTAAAGCCAAGGTTGCAATGAAAAAGGAGTCGAGCGAAGAACTGGAGGGGGAGGAGGGGGAGGAGGAATATCGCTGGTGGGAGGACCCAACCAAAGGCGACGGCACTATCAAGTGGACAACTTTGGAACACAATGGTGTCATATTCCCTCCTCCATACGAACCACTCCCTAAAAATGTCAAGATGAAGTACGACGGCATTCCAATTACGCTCGCTCCCGAAGCTGAAGAAGTTGCTGGATTTTTCGGGTCCATGCTTAACTCCACCCACAATGTTGAGAACCCTACATTCCAGAAGAACTTCTTCACTGACTTCACCGCCTACATTAAGAAGTCTGGTGGTGCAAAAGACCCTAACGGAAATCCAGTGGCTATTAAATCTTTTGATAAGTGTGATTTCAAACCAATCTTCGAGTACTACGAGGCCGGGCGGTTAGAGAAAAAGAACCTCCCAGCTGCGGAGAAGAAACGCCTCAAGGCCGAAAAGGACGAACTTGAAGCTCCGTACATGTATTGCATGTGGGACGGTAGGAAGCAAAAAGTTGGCAATTTCCGCGTCGAACCGCCCGCTCTATTTCGCGGCCGTGGAGAACATCCAAAGACTGGCAAAGTGAAGACGAGAGTCATGCCAGAGCAAATCACCATCAATATCGGCAAAGATGCGAAAGTCCCAACGCCTCCTCCCGGTCACAAGTGGAAGGAAGTTAAACACGACCAAGAGGGGACCTGGCTAGCTATGTGGCAGGAAAATATCAACGGTAACTACAAATATGTCATGCTTGCCGCGAATTCAGATATCAAGGGTCAGAGTGATTACAAGAAATTTGAAAAAGCTCGGGAACTCAAGGTATGTTAATCAAGTGTTTCTGATATTACATCTTGTCTTCGTTTAACTAATACGTTTTATTTAGAAACATATCGATCGGATTCGTAAAGATTACAAGAAAGGCCTAAAACATGAACTCATGTCAGAGCGACAGAAAGCCACCGCTGTCTACCTTATTGATCAGTTCGCCCTTCGTGCTGGGAACGAAAAAGGAGAAGATGAGGCTGACACAGTGGGATGCTGCTCGCTGAAATACGAGCATGTCACGCTTAAGCCCCCAAATACGGTTATTTTCGACTTCTTAGGTAAAGATAGCATCCGGTTCTATGACGAGGTCGAAGTAGACCCACAAGTCTTCAAAAACCTCAAGATCTTTAAGAAAGCCCCAAAGAGGGAAGGTGATGAAATATTTGACCGCCTGACCGTAAGTTTCGTCCGCTCTTAATCCTTGAACGCATCGTTAGATTAACTTGTTGTCCAGACTTCTGCCCTGAACAAACATCTTTCCAACTATATGCCAGGTCTCACGGCCAAGGTTTTCCGTACATACAACGCTTCTTACACTATGGCTACGCTTCTCAAAGATTTGAAGTCAACCGGCAGCATCGCAGAAAAGATTAAGGATTATAACGATGCTAACAGAAAAGTTGCGATTCTTTGTAACCACAAACGTACTGTTACCGCGACCCATGCAAGTCAAATGGAAAAGCTCGGCGATAGGGTATGTTAATTACACCAGCCTGTAACGAATATGTCCCTTCTTGCTAACGCTATACAGATAAAAGGATTAAGGTATCAAGAATGGCGCATTAAGCAGATGATGCTAGACCTTGACCCGAAGATAAAGAAGAAAAAAGGAGCTGCTTTCTTTGAGCTCGACGAAAGCTTAGACCAGGACTGGATAAAAGAACACCAGGAGTTCCTCGTCGAGGAGCAGCGCCAAAAGATCAAGAAGAAATTCGAGAAGGATAACGAGAAGCTCGCTGCTGAAGGCGAAAAGGAGATGAAACCAAAGGAACTCGAGGAACGCCTCGAAGCCGCCAAAACATTAGAAGCTAAGTTCAAGCGGGAAAATAAGACTAAGAAGGTGGAAGCTGAAGGGAAAGGAGTCACTATCGAAAAGTTGGAGAATCAACTCCTGAAGCTCTCGCAACGCATTGAAAATATGTCTCTCCAAGCAGAGGATAAAGAGAATAACAAGGAAGTTGCTCTGGGTACTTCAAAAATCGTAAGTTTCTATCCCATCAACTTTCGTCCCGCATTCCAGGATAGCATGCTTACTCTGAAAATTACAGAACTACATCGACCCCCGTCTCACCGTCGTGTTTTCGAAGAAGTTCAATGTCCCCATAGAAAAGTTCTTCTCAAAAACCTTGCGCGAAAAATTCGATTGGGCAATTAAGTCAGTGGACGAGAATTGGGAATTTTAGGGTAGAAACTGTTTTCCATCCCCGCGCTTTTTGCCATATTGTATTTCTGGTTGAGTAATATTCTTTCTTCTCTATTTTATATACATACTCTAGAGCAGTTGCATTGGACAACTTTCGTTTCTCTCCCCTGAGCAATTGGAAAGAGAATAGACAACGCGATGCTTCAAACCTTACATTGCCATTGTTCTTGCCCCCCCCTTTTGGTTCTCCTTGATCCTTTACTCCTCTTTTAGTAAATAGATTCATAAACATACACACATCTCATGCATTGTCTTACGACTTGCTAGTTTTGCGATATCGAGAGCATTCTTCTCATTACCTTGTTCTTATTATCTTATTCTTTAATTGTGCCCCCTCTTGAGTATCGAACACGGTTCGAATATATCGTGAATATTGTCTAGAAATCATCTCCCCCCACCCAGGCCTTTCTTTCTCCCCTTGCTCTCTGTTATTCCTTGCTGAGATCTGTTTCAATACACGTCTAGACAAGAACTTATTGAATAAAGATATACTTGGCTTTGGCAGCCTGAGTATTTGTTTTCACGTCCAAATTCCCCCTTTTCATACCCTACATCTATATACTCTTCAGGCTCTCGCGCCGCGGCTCAGGCAAGAAGCAAAGCATAGTTACCAATGCCATTGCAACGCTATTCTGACATTGCTAGGAGACTTTGCATCAAATAACCAGCGCCTTCGGTTGAAGTGTATTGCTATCACCTAGTACATCCCGCACGTCCAGCCACACCGAGTAGTGTTCGTTGAGCCCGTCTGCGCATGCTTGCTGTGCGGGTTCAGATCCAGGTGTTGGTGCGGAGCATCCAACTTCTGCTCCTCCGCCGCGGGAGTCACGGTCAATTCCTTGTGGAACCTCCAACAATCTATCTAATAAATACCTCTCTTTGTTTGCGAGCAAACAATCGAATTTGCCAGATAGATATAATATGTTAAGTTCAACGACTATAGATAACTGGCACCCAAAATAATGGCAAGTATTCCCAGTGAATGCAAACAGTTAAATATAGAAAAAAAAACCAAGAAAATAAAAATAAACTAAATGCCATCAGAAAACTTCATTTCTAGAGAAAAATGAACTAACTCTGTTCATGAAGGGCCATGGTAACGTTCAAAGTGAGGGAAACAGAATTATAAACAAAGGAGTTTGCTAGGACCCAGGATGTTAAATGCAGCGCCAGTCCATTTGTCCGGGGCGAAAATAAAAATAATTTTGACTCCTTCCTTCAACATCACACATAGCCATCTCCCCCTATCCAGAAACCTGACCCCCTCTCCCTTCTTGCTCATATCCCTCATATCCCCTGTACCCCTTGTACCCATCATTTCCCCCTTTTCGCCTCTCTTTCCTTATATCGCCTATCTCGCTCCTCCCTCGCCTTCGCAGACGCACGCGCCCTCTCTTCGCACTCAACGCAGCGGGCTCCAATCATCAGGGGCTTCCCGCCGAGCGTTTTCACAACACCTGGATACACATTGACAATCTCGGTGTGTCTGCACAAGTACTGGGCAACAACATCGACGCCCATCTTTGCTCTCTTGTAGGAGCGGGAGCTTGGTGTTTTATTGTTTTGGCGGTCAGAAGGGTTTGCTGAGATCTCTAGATTCGAGTGAGGTAGTTGCAAAGAGGGGAGAAAAAAATTAAAAATAAAATAAAATTGATGGATTTGGCGACTATTTCGTTGGTAACGGTAGGAGTATTTTAGGGTCGTGATGAGAGAAGAGAAGAGAGAGGCTCTGAGGTATGAACTCTCCCCTGCTCCGTTATATAGTATGCCATGTGTGGTGAATGTAGTACGCGGAAAATAATGATGGCGCATATCTTTCACGTTTGTAACGTCGGGAGTTCCCTGAGTGTGGAACAATATACAAAAAAAAAAAAAATTACAAAGACGAAGGTCGAGAATAGCAAATAAAGGGGAGGGGGATTGGCTATGGGAATATCTGTGGATGAGTCTTTGTGAGGCTTTCTGTTTGTTAGCCGTCACCTAAGTTAGCAAGTGTATCAGCAAATTCAACAATCAGGAGATAGTGAGTGCTGTCTTTTGGTGTTTCCCTTTTGGAGATGCCTGTCGTGTTGGAGCCCGAGGCCAGTAACGGTGAGCCCATGTATATCAAATTTCCGGATATCTCGACTGGCCAGTGTTAAACATACAGAAGATTTACTCAATTCTCCCGTCATCTTCCCCGCAAGTGCCCTAGGTCAGCTTAATCTCTGGAAAATATGAGTTAGGTGGTAATAATATGGCAATTGAATGGAAACGAGTCCCGGGGTAAAATAAAACAAAATTTGTATATATATGCAGTATATTACAATATGAGGGTGACTGATGGCGCGCATAAAATCGAGAAAAAGGAGACAAAATAGGAAAATACCTACCTCGGTAGGTAGGGTAGGGTGTAAACAGGTCGACAGTACGCTCAAAGATGCCCCAGAGATATTTATTCCAATTATAATATTGTATTGGCACACAACTTCAGTAGAAAGAGAAAGAGAGACAGGAGGTAGAAATGGAATTAAAACGAAAAAATAAGATAATGAAAAAAAAAAAAATTTGCTCTTGGGGGGGGGGGGGAGGGGGGGTTGGGATTAAGGAGCAGAAAAGTAACGGTTGATTCCTGAGGGCTGGTTTTGTTGTACCACCCAAACCAAAAAAAAAAAAAAAAAAAGGTATGAAAAGGGAAGCAAAAACAGAAATAAAAAAAAATTATAAGATAGAGCAATACAAGAGCAAAATGTTTGTTATGACTTCATCGTTTGCCGAGCCGTAAGGGTGGATGTCCTGGGTGGATTCCAAAAAGAGAGCACAGAGGAGAGAAAATTTGATTTCATCACGCAAGAAGGAAAGAGACATCAGGAATTGGAAAGCTCAAGGCCACCATCCGAGTCGTTGGAAGCTTTCGACAACAGGCTGGATCCAATCTTCGCCCAGCGTCGGTCTTTCATAGGTGAAGCCGGTCGTCTGCTCGAACAGCGATCCGTCGATCAAGAGGTCGCCATCCTTGAGAGAATCACGTTCCAGGAATGGACTTATGGGCCCAGGTCTGTCGATTTGTTGCTCATTCAGAAGGTCAGCCCACACCTGCAGTCCCTCCTCGTTCATTTCATCAATAATATCATCCAGGTTGAGGTTCACGACTTGCGTCAGCATGGTGCCGACGAAGTTGTATTCGATGCCAAAGGCCCTCTTCAGACCTTGGGCCAGGTCCTGTTTCGTGGTATTATTGTGGTCTACAATGTTGAAAACGATGGGGTCGCCACTGGCAAGGGGACCCTTGCTCGCACGCCATTCCGCCGCTCTCAACATTGCGCGAGCTGCATCTTTGACATAGACGGTGTTCATGGGTTGGGCTCCGGTTTTTAGGAAGGGAATGGGTTTTCCCAGTTCCATGTAGGCTCTTCCCATGCAAATGACCGTGCTCAATAGACCAGTGTCGTACTCCCCATAGATATGGGGGAATCTAAGAATGCAAAGATTCAAGCCGGGGATCTTTCGCAAGTCTTCCTCCGCTTGGTACTTCCATTTTGAGAAGGCGAACCAAGGCTTGATCTTGGAATCCTCCTTGGCTGGTTCACGCTCACTCTTGTACACGGTGGCCGTGGAACATTCGACAAATGCACCAATTCCTCGACGGGCAGCTTCCTTTCCTAGCGCAATGGAGAGGGCATGACTTCGAAGACGGTAGACGTCGTCTGGCTGGGACATGCGGGACTCTCCGCCACAGTTGATAACATAATCAAACTGCGCACCGTTTGCGCGGTCGAAAATTCGAGGAAATGATTCTATGGGTATTCCGAAAAAAAATGGTGTCAGTGAGCTCGATTGCACTTCGGGAAAATTCCACATAAAAAATATATATATATAAGATATACGAGTGGCAAAGGACATACGTTCACGACTTGCATCCGCTTGGACAAACTTGTCCTGAGAGCAGGCGGCGCTGAACTCAGGAGTCAACCATGCTAATTGAGGTAGCAGCTTATCAACAATGCGCACCTCTGAAGCAAGGTTATTTTCATGGATGTGAAGGGCAAGAAAACGGCCAAGGAAGCCTATACAAGTTTGGTTCGCATCGAGTCAGTTAAGAGTTTCCACGGTTGCTTCCGCTGAAATTCGGCGCAAAGTTGGGGCGAAAGTTTGGGGTTATTCGTACCAAGCCCTCCCACGATCAAGATGGCAGGCTTGTTAGCCTCACCAGACATGGTAATTCAAACAGGGATGTCGTGGAGAAAAGGGAGATTTATAATCCGAACGTAAAGGAATCACCGTGGGTTTTCCGTTGAATAACGAAAAGGTACGGGCGTCTCTTTCACACCGCCAGAGACACTGAGTTTGCAGGAAAAGGCTGTGAATGTAGTCTGAGAAATAATGGCGAGGAGAAAGAATCTGCTGATCCCTTTTTCGACACGCTTGGGGAGAGAAGGTGTCTGAGCGAGAGGGGTAAATAAGGGAATTTAGCTAAGTGCGCAGGCTAACAAGTTGGCTGTGTCCCTAGCCTGGACAGTATAGGAAGGTCGATGGTGAGTGGGAGGGAGAACACAGGGAGTGAGGGTATTCTCTAGCCCGCTCGGATTGCAGATTTTAATTAGGATAGATGGATAGGTTTTGATGGATAGATATCTATAGGATATCGAAGCAGAGACGGACCAGCCTTCTCAGCACGATTTGCTTGGTGGTGGTGGTGGGCAGGGTTTAAATTAATTAAGGAGAGGCGTGAGAAGCTAACAAAGCACAGAGAGAGAGAGGGATAGTCACTGTGAAGGCTCAGGTTGTTGGGGGGGGAATGAAGACAGAAGATAGAAGAGGAAGAGGAAGAAGAGGAAGAAGAATAAAAAAAAGAAGATGATGATGAGATGAGAGTGGACGAAACAGGATGAGGCTCTCACCCTGGAGCCGAATGTGGATTTTGGTCAACAGCACGCACGCGCAGGACTAATCACCAACCCAACACGCCGTCAGCAGCGGAATGGGGTGGAAACAAATTTATTTTTACGATATTATTATTATTAACGAGGTCTCTGTCAGACATCCCCGTGGTCAGACGCCGCAGAAACCCTTCCCGGGCATTACTTTTATATTACTTTTGGTATATTTCTCGCTGGAGGCTGTTTTATTTGTTTCCTCCAGCTGTACCTGTGAAACAGGACACAGAAATGAATAAAGCAATAAGCGAATAAACAAATGAATTCATACTCACTATAAGTTATTTCATAACCTTGGAATAATAATACAATTGAAACCAACAATTGTTGAACAATAAACCCGAAACAAGCCCTGTGCATCCTCCCTCCGCCCACATGTCCATAGTACAGTGGTATTATTGCGTGCATGCCCGAATTTGCCCCAAAATGCCCCCATTTTGCGGCGATCGCCCCATTCCTGCCAGGTACCAGTGACTTCCGAAACACGCCACGTGACATTCCTGTTTTTCCAGCCGGCGATCATTTCTGCTGTCCACAGGGATTGATGTCGGATAAGTTAACGGGGATGCAGCTGGAATTGCTATTATTGCTATTATTATATTGGCTGATCATCCATACCCAGCTTCATGATACTGTTAAAAGAAATACTGCGTTCAGTTTTCGTTTTTTCTCTTCTTGCCGCCCCGGGCCCTGGCATACCAAACGAGTAGTTAACTTATTACTTCACAGACAATAATGGTGGCCCCCATCCAACAGCATCATCCCGCAGCCACCCACTACTCCTCGCCCTGGTTGGACACAAACCTTACGCACGAATCCACTCACCCACTAACACTGCTGGCGCGGGAATCTGATTCCCTTTTGGCATTTGCCAATAATTTCCCCTGCAGCCTGCAGCTGGCCCCGCCCGTAGCAAGCGCAAAGAAGTTTTCTTTTCGCCTTCTTCCTGGAAAAAGAAAAGAAAAAGAAGGGCGAGAGAACAGGAAGAAGAAAGAAACAGGGAAAAAGAAAAGAAGCGCCCTTTTTTCATCTGTCTGTTCAACGTTATCTCATGCAACTACTGACTACTATGCCTCCCCCCCCCGATGCCAATACAACTTTAGACTTTGCTCCCGCCATCCAAACCAGGGAACCGCTGAATTGAAAGTGACAATGTGGATGCTTTTGCGACGGTGGGGACGGGAAATGCGGTCCGACGCATAAAGTTATCGTAAAACCTTGAAAATCGTCAACCACTTTTCTGCGAAGAGCGCGAAACGCAAGAATGCGATGCATATACCCACCTAAGTTTCGCGGTTATATAATTTTCTTCTAAGTTTTGGTAGTCATGCGGCATATCATCACACTTTTTCCCTTCTGTTTCCCCGAGAAGGGGGCCAGCTTTCCGATATGCGCTCCGTGGCGGACGAGGGTTAGATACCTGGACGACTGCATATTTTCCAAATAATCAGCCGGTTACACCACGCATGTGCATGTGCAGTACATGTACATACATAGCGATCTTGATACCCGTCTCTCGTACTTTTCCAGCCGTTGTTCCGCAGTGGATATGCATGTCAGCAACAAAACTTCTAACCATCCTACCTTGAAACAGCACCTCACCCCGAGTCGCCACCTCGTTCGTCACGGAGTTAATTACCCGCATTTCCTAGGGCGCCTATAGTCTTTAACAATCTTCATGCCAGCCATTACTTTAAGTGTCGATCATGATTCACATCTCTAACCATGTCCGGTGAAGAAAAACCCTTCCTTGACCCTGGAGGTGGAGAGGAAGGACTATTTTTGGTCCAGCTGGGATGTTCGGCGCTGTCGGGGTTAAGAGCCTTGTGGCGCCCTGGGCGGAAAGACAACCCGTTAGCAGTGATACATATCTTCCTGCTACGGAGTACTCGACACAGCGCAATTATGAAAGATATTTCAACCCACCAATAATGGAGTCTGGACAGAAACCAAACCTCAGACTCCTGATAGAGTTTGAGCCACAATTAATTCTTTCATTTCATTCTGCGCATAGCTACACCGACATCTCTCCGCGGCCTGCCATTTTCGGTTGCATATATTCCCCTAGATGTGGGACCGGAGGAATGGATGGATGCATGCGAGCAAGCATCCATGAGTTTTGAGCTGAGCTGAAAATGCTAGAAAACCGAAACACCCCTTACTTACTTACTACCACCTGGCCTAGGTTCGACCACGATATTCACGCCCAGAAGATTACGTGCAGGAATACGGGGCAGCCTGTCCAGGGTTACCATCTCTTCTTGTTATCCCCCAATTGAACTGTTGATTGCTAGCCTACCCTAGATATACATCGGTGGGCACCTTCATTGCAACATAAGTTTATGCACATGAGAAAATAAACAAGGAAAATCGCGAGAGCGATTGTGGGTGGATCACAGCTACCCAAAAAAAAAGGAGGAAAAAAGTCAATATCGCATATGTCGCAGAGAAGGAAAAGCGGTGAAGGTTGGAGGACATTATGACCCAAGCTTAGCAGACCCCAAAAGGAGAAAGATGAAAAGGAATCCACCAGTAGCAGTAACAGCAGCAGCAGTGGTGACGGTGTTATCATCCCGTGGTATATTTTCTCAACAAATAATGCCAGCAAAAAGCACCAGGGAATCTCCTAAGCTCAGATGTCTCCGTTGCCTCGTACTGTTTATAGCTTATCCCTCGCAAAAACGGTTAAAACCCCTTAAGATAGATGCCCGGGCTTGATCCTGGTGCGCCTCATTCTTGCGTTATCATCGATCATCCTCACCAAGCAGATATAGTTAGCCGCCGCCGCCACATATGGGATAGGTATGAGTCTAGACCATCCCTTTCCCTTCGGCCTTTACGCTGCGTAGATATTTCAACGTTTCTGAGGGGGGCTTCGTTTCTAGCAAGGATGCCTTGATCCCTCTAACTTATAGTTTCCGCACAATGCTTCAGTATCACCATATAGCTTTACGCTTCATCAGCTCGGAGCCGATGCACGGCGATTATGAATAACTAATACTCAGCATGCTCTGAATGTCCCCTCTATCTATAGTTGTATCCCTAACTATATCCATTCGGCTTTTGCGCTGCTAGTTTACCTGGCCCCCGATCCCTACACTATGCCCGCACATGCATAAAACGTGTATTTAGTAGCCGCGGATGATCCTATCGGCTCTTATACTGTACATGTACATACATGCGTGATTCTGGCATCGAGGACTTTATTTTCAGGGGTGCCGCTCGTTGTGGGGTAGTATGGGGAATATCCCTCCATGGCATGGAATGGGGACAACTCCCTCCCCTGCATGGTACATACATGTACGTACACATGGCCCTTGGAGGTTTTAGGAAGGTAAATGCCCTGGTACATAGGTATATTATGATAATAGATGCGAGAGCGGACATTTTTATTGTGTTGTCTTATTTTTAGTTAATATAAAACAAAAGTATCGCCCCTCCCCCACCCCTGTGTGCCTCCCGTCTCATCTCCTTCTGTCTCAAAGAAAGCTTTTTTCAATTCCGGTATTCGATGAGTTAATCGAATCATCATCGCGATTGGAGCTGACGGGAGCCGGCGTCTTTCCTAGAAGCCCACAGGGATGTATCTGATATTTAACGATTGCCCCCAAGGGGTACTTAACACCCCTTGTAGGCAGTTGTTGGATGTTTGGCTTTTTGTTCCAATTTTCTTTAACCAACGGATAAAAAATTAATGCCAACTCCAGAATACAAAAAGCAAAAGCGACAAAACAAATAAAGAAGAAGAAGAAGAAGAAATGGAAAAGATGGTTGACTCGGTCATGGACCTCCTCCTAATCGTAAAATAATCTGGCAGGTGAAAACGAAATAAAAGAATGGAAGCATCACTTAAAAATCTCATTATTCCTCATGCAACGTTTGATATGACACAATAAATAAAAACAGAGCGCAATGCTGGCAACGAAGACGTAACGAAGAACGTCAATTTACACAAAAACAAAAGTTAGAACAGTGACAATTAAAAGCTAAGGGGAGATCACTGAGCCCCTAGCTTATTCAACGCATTTTTCAACTCCTTGATTGCAGTGGGTACATCATCAAAATTCAACGCTGACACGGCCCATCGGGCATGCTTTTGAGCCTTGGCAATCGAGTCCTCGTCAACAACCCCTTGGCTTGGTGGCGGGTTGGAATACGGGCTTATGCTCTGCATAAGCTTGGTAGGTTGGATACTGGTGGGTGGCGCGGCAGTTGGCCGGATAGGTCGAGTCCATCCTTCAAGTGTGGTAGGCGGTGGCGTGTGTGTTCCTGGTGGGCCGTGGAGGTCGGTTGTTGTGGCGGGTTCATCGGGTTGCGTGGTTGGGGCCGGGAAGGATTGGAAAGTACTTAGCGATGTCCTGCGCTCTGAAAACTGTCCTGGGCCTGGACCCGGGTCGGGTAGCTCCTGTGAGCTTGAGGCCGGGGAGGGGAAGTCGGAGGGGGCTGCTGGAAGGTCAGGAACAAATGTTTTAGAGAGATGTGAAGGGCGCTGGCGCGCGTCATCATCAGGGCTAAGGTCCACCATACCAGCTGAGTACGTGGGAGGGCTGGGAAGGCCAGTACTGGATGCAGCTGTGACATTGCCTGAATCGGCTCGTCGTGGAGGGGGAACAGAAGAGGCTCTAGAAGGGTGGAGGGACTCGTTTAGGATCGACTGTTGTGCTAATCTTCGCTCCTCTTTATCAAACTCATCTGGGACATCTTCCACGGACGGCTGCCGTAGTTTTACATCCGGTAGTATTTGTGGTGTGGTTCCGCTCAGCGCTTGAACTTCAGGATCATTAGGATCCAAGGCAGGTCCATCCTCTAGATTTTCCTCCTCCGCCATCGACGGATTCGATAAATTCGGATCCTCTCCTGCCTTAACCGCTTTGGCAATGCGCAAGGCATGGTATTTGGCAAATTTAATCTTGGCAGCCTTTTCTGGGTCAATCGGTCCCCATATCTGGCATAGCTCGAGGAATGTGGCCGCAGCTTGGAACGTATCCGCAGTTTGTCTAATTCAAATGGTTAGCGGAAACTTGTACGACGAGAAGCTGGAGCATAGGTTCACTAGCGAACAATGAAGCTTTATTGGCCCGCACAGCGTTGTCGGCCCGCTGGAAAGTTTCCATCCCAAATTGCTCCACATAAGCCTGTCCAGCAGCGTCATCCGTGACAGTATCATCATCGGCGTGTTGGGATTTAAACTAGGGGGAAAAGGATTGCAGGGCAAAGAAGTTAGCTCCGCTTAATCGCTATCTACTCAGGGAGCAGCGGGGTGAACGAGGCTAATAGGCCAACCAACCTTCTCCAACTTGTCCATCAGGTCCGTTGTGTATTTTAGACATTCGCTATCTGAATTGTGGAGACCCTTTGATAATATCTGGTTCACAGTCCAATAATTGCCTAGTCATCGAATCCCGAAGCATCAGTCCCAGTCCTGTTCTTTTCCCCCGCAAATGATAGCTCGGGAAGTCTGGAATGAACGTACACCAGTATGATATCACGGGCTTTGCTCTCTCAAGCTGTGACGCTCGAGTTACAAAGCGGGTGATGTCCGCGGTTTTCAGTTGCGCCGGAATATTGGCCGCCATGATGTGTGAATTGGAAGTACAACCGCTCAGTAGCAAGTCTGCATCCGGTATGGGTCGAACTGGCGGGTTGCTGGGTTGTAACGGATGGATTACAGATATATCATGGAATGCGGGAGCTCCAGACGTCCATGACGTTGGTGGTGGGTGCTGTATTAGTCAGCAGATACCTAGTGCCAACTTTAGCTTCCTTGGGCCTAGAACCTTGGCGGAAGATGGGATAAGAGCTTGGTGACGATGTTGCTGTGCTTCATTTATATTTAATGGATTTAGGTGGCTAGTACCCCGGCCAACGATGGAAGTACTCTGCATTTAAATTATGATATCTGGAGCTTCTCCATCGGCAGGGAGTTCCAATGAGCCTACTGAAAACGACAATCGCCCAAAAAAACCTTGGGAGATCCTAGAGATACGAAGGCATCATTACTTGCGATTGCAACCCTCGCGCTCCTTTCTCCAAGTGAATACAGGCTCTAGTTCATTAATAGTCATCACTCGATTCCCCGCGCTATACGGAAATATTGGTCATTCATCCACTACCAACTCCCCATGGCCCAATTGCAACCCTCTCCTCAGACAGGATCTCCAGCTCAATCGTATCATGCACCTGGCTACCAGGTCCCCCAACCCGCTCCACAACAAGCCACAGACCCCCCCGCTGTTCGAAATCCGGCTGTAAATCAAAGTCCTCGATGCGTATCCCACTGACAGCATTGCTGAAACTCCCATCGCCAGATGATGCGAGTATATCTTTATACGGACCCTGTCCTAGCTCAAGGGTCATTAGAATCGGAGAAGGGGCAACACTTCGGGTTCCGGTCCATGAGCCCTTATGCCTCACAATGGCAGTGATTCTGGCCAGTCTGGATGTGGTAATGGGAGCCAGAATCCTATCCGTGCCCGGTTGGAATCTGCCAATGTCGGACACTGTGCTCAACTGCCCAGCGCCCTCGGCCGGGAGTGGCTTGACGATGCACGGCTTGGTCGTTTTGATCCACAAAGTAAATTTGCCCAACTGATCGGGCGCAAACGTGGAGCAGACTGCGGTAAATGAGCCGTTGGTTAGGTGGGAATGTTCAGCAAAGGCGCAGCCACGGCGGTAATCGCCGCTGTCAAAAACAACGTCTCGAGACCGGACGCTGGAAACACGCTTGCCGTCTGACCACATGACTTTGACGTGCGCTGCTAGCTCAGAGTCTTCAGTCTCAAGTATAACAGCAATATCGCATGGCTCTAGGATATCGATCCTAAACTGCGGATTTGTCGGATACCTTGCTGAGTCCGTGTTGCCCCCAGCTGTTGATGTTGTCCACGCAGCAGTTAACTTTCTAACATTCCCGTATTGCTCCGTAGCGTGTGAAATAGATAGGGGAGCCGTAGAGAATCCCGATAGAGTGAAATTCTGGCTCGACCTTAGCAAGGACTGTTCCGCAGCGACAACGGTGTAGACAGTATTTGGAGGCATCTCAAACCTCATCAATGTGTTGGGCGAATCGACATACGGGCCCCGGCGTAAAGCCCCATCACTCACACAGACTGTCTGGCCACCCTTTTTGAAAACGTAGATGCTAATAAAACCAGGCTTATCACTTTCAGAGGAAACATCTATAAGTTGATTCCGAGTGCCAATGTAGTCGCCAGAATGGAAATGTCGACTTAGCAGGAGCCAAACGGAGCCTCCCGCTTTGGAACTTACTGCAAATTGTGGATTCCCAGCGAAGCAGCCGGGAACGGAACTGGCAGAAGAAAGATCCCAGGTAAAATGAATGTCCTGTCGATAGAAAAAGAGCGTCGGGTTCCAATTTAGGTATAAGTTTTCGAAATTCTGAAGCAATTTGTCACAATCTGTCCAGAACGTGCCTGGCGGGAGAGTGTGATGAGATTGCTGATGGTCGGATTTACTTTCCCCGGCGCCTTCAGCAGGAGCAGGCGTGTGGGATTGTCCAATCCCTTTCCAAACAGAACCAGCAGCCCAGGGATTCTTAACGAGGAATTGGCGACGGCCATTGACTTCCTGCATATCAAGTATTGCATAGTCATGCACGCTCACAAGGCCGAGTTCCTCTTCTTCCCTTTCAGTTAATGATCCCGTACCAACAGTGATTAATACATCGCCATAGTTAAATGCATTAAACAACCTTTTCCACAGCTGGTCAGGGATGACATCCTCATCATGTAAAAATATTTGTTCTGGAATCCACCCAGTGAGGATCCAAAGATCCGTCCCAGAATTACTTCCAGGGAAATCGTAGCCTCCTCTGACCTTTAGGTACGCCTTTTCGACCAGCGCTGGCCACAGGAGAGTAGGGTTTTTCCTATCGACGACATGAAGAAACCGCGAAGTTTTAGAGGAGGGGAGTCGATCGTCAATTACAACTTTTCGGTAGCATCCATTAAAATGCATTCGAAACATGTATTTCCCGGATCGTGACAGCTTTGGGCTGAAGGTCTCCTCCTCTGACGGATAAAATCTAATCGCAGAAATCTTTTTTTTTTTATTATAAATATCGGACCTTTAATTGCGTTTTCATCGTGATTACCGAAATTTGGTTGGTGTAAAAGAACATAGCCATACCTTTGAATATCCTCTTTCTACCTGAGAGATAGCGGCACAAAGGCTCGCAACAACGGAACAATCCGTCGTAACATCCTGCACTAAATCTATAGGATGCAAGGCTTCCATAACTGGGGTCGGAGGACTCTTCCCACCATCATTATTGGTCTCTCCGGTGTCTAGAATCTCTGCAGGTCGTTTCCAGCCATTGAAAATCTCGCGCTGTAACGTCGAGAGTGCAAGATCGCACGAGTCCCTATAGTGAGGCAGATCAGCCCTTCGTCCTTGGGCTCAAAAGGGGCGGTTACGATGTCAACGTATACATACGTAAATAGCTCATCATCTTCTTCGAGCTCGAATTCACTCGCATCAGGCACAGCCGACCAAGGAGGAAAGACAAAACCATTCAGCTTAGAATCTTCCAAAAGAATGATTTGCTCTCTATTGGAAAGATTCCGCGTCGAGACCGGTTCTCGAAGCTTTGGCCGTGCGCTGCTGTTCTTACTGCCGTTGTTGGTACGTGTCTGTAGACGCTGGCTCCAATGTTTCGACTTTTTCAGATCCTCCGCCTTTCTGAGAAGCTCTTTGCATTTTGCATCCAGCCTTTGCTTTTCACTGGGAGAGCTAGCCAGCTTCAGCGCACTCAGGTAGCTCTCGACCGCGCTGATTGCGGCGTCTAGAGCAGAGCTTTGTGTAGCCGCTGTCAACACATCCCTTTCCGCTTTCTAATTCGAGGTGGTTAGTCCCGGTGGTCCCGTTATTTTGTCGCGTAGGAAGAGTAAATGCATCATCCTTTGGTTGATTGGACCTATTTTTGCAGATGGGGGGGGCATTTACCCGTGCCTGAATCTCAAGCTCTCGCTGCGTTGAGAGGGGGGGCATCCCGATTCCAACAGGAGATGTGATATGCAGACCACCGCCCCAGGACACAAACCCAGCCTGGTATGAGAGGCGAATGTTTTATTATTGGTGCGCATCGGCTGCTGGCGGCTGCAAGGGTCAAACAAGGGATGACGCTTAAGCGGAGCAGTATGCGGGCAGTTCTGGTGGCAGATTGAACGATGATGCAATACGGAAAAACGTTGTTGGAGCCCGTTTGAGCCAGGCGGCTGGTTCGTATGGTTGGTGGAGTTAGGCCTTGGGCTCGACGCTATGGGTGGCTGGTGAAATCAAAGAAGCTGGGCGCGATGAGAGAACCTTGGAAGTGAAGCCCGGAAAATGGCCGAACGCCGATATCCGAGGTGGTCGGTTTGCGAGAAGAATGGCGGAAACCTGGATCAGTCAACAAGGGCACTGGCGATTATCATTTTTCCTGCTTGGCCCACACTGGTTGAAATATATGTCTACAGATTACGATTCTATGTTTACAAGCGTAGCTAAGATACTACGAGTGTCAGTTAGATGGCCTCTGTAGGGAATAGATCATTCGCCGTGAGCAACGAACCGGAAGTAGCAAATATGCAAAGCTATGGATAGCCAATAACTATCTTCAGCGTCTGGCAATATTCAAGTGGGGATCTAGTGATTAGGAACTGATGAGCAGCAAACCAGGCTTGATCCCTGAAGATTTATTAAGATTTCGACGTTGCGAGACGGTTGATATCAAACGGCTTCTGTTGCGCGCGCTTCCACTGATAGTTAACTACCCTGAGATGCAAAACTGAATTCTGGCAGTGTCTTGCACCCACTGTGCCTGGGTCTAATAGGAATCCCTTGAAATAAGCACAAAGCACAAAATACAGTACAAGCATATGTTTCTAGTGGGTGATGCGCCCTAACATCTGGTCCCCTCAACTGGCGATGTCTATGCTGTGATTTGTGGCTATCAGCATCAGCATTTTGCCGGTGGAAGCGCATCTTGGCTTTAAGAGAGCTGGTTCATGTGAAGGAGAACAAGAGACCACAGCTGTAGGCCCCGGGAATTAGATTGTCATCAGCTGCTTTGTGCCTTTTGCTGCATGGTTGGGGTTGATTGAATAATAATAATAATAATAATAAAATAGTACACGATAAACACACCATGATAAGGTTCCTTGTCTCCCACGAGACCCCGTCAGCCAATGCCTCGGCTCAAATGTTCCGCCCGCCGAATTGCGCTTTGCCCGCAGCCGGAGCCAGGTTTTCGTGGGCGACAGAGCCGGGAATTCCTCGACGAAAGCACCAAATATCGACGACAAACTACTCCGTAATAATTTAACCAATCCTTTCCTCTGTGTTTGTGAGAGAGAAAGCGTGTGTGTGTTGCCTTTGTTCTTGTGAAGACCCTGTAACAAATCCCCCCCTCTCCTCTCTCAGTATTGTTTCTCGGCTGCATAACGGCGTTGGGCAGATTACCCTCCTTCAATTTCTTTTCAATTTCCTTTTTATTTTATTTTAGGGAGAGCATTTATCGGTTTCTTTGCTTCCCCGCTTGTCTCTGCTGAGACTGAAATCACCCTATCCAGCACCAAGCACCCGGAACGTACCCCCAACTGGCCCATTGACAAGGCAAATTCAACTCTCTAACTAAGGCCCCATGGCCGGTCAGTCGAAGCCGGTGCGTCTTTCGCCCTTGCAAAGCGCCGTTGCAGGAGCCACAGGAGCTGTACTGGCAAATGCTCTAGTATATCCATTGGACATGTGAGCGAGAGCCCTTGATATCGAGTTGTTTCGAGTTCCCTGCAAATTGGCCGCAGAAAGTTTTCCAATATGCTAATGCCGTTTGGTCCAACCAGTGTAAAAACGCGGCTGCAAGTCCAAGTTAAATCTTCAAAAGTCGAAAACGGCCATGTCCCTGGCACCGACACAGTCCACTATGATTCGACGATAGACGCAATCAACAAAATCGTGGCAGATGAGGGTATCAAGGGTCTCTATTCCGGCATCCATGGCTCCCTTCTCGGCGTAGCGTCAACCAACTTCGCATACTTCTACTGGTATACGATTGTACGAACACTCTACATGTCATCGAACCGCGTACAGAAACCCCCTGGGACCGCCGTTGAGCTCGGTCTCGGAGCTGTTGCCGGTGCGATCGCACAGGTTTTCACAATCCCAGTCTCCGTCATTACAACCAGGCAACAGACGCAACCTAAAGGGGAAAAGAAGGGCCTATTGGATACGGGAAAGGAAGTAGTTAACAGCGAGGATGGATGGAGTGGATTGTGGAGAGGCCTCAAAGCCAGCCTTGTCCTTGTAGTCAACCCTGCCATCACATACGGAGCTTATCAGAGACTAAGGGACGTCATATTCCCTGGCAAGAACAATCTGAAACCATGGGAAGCTTTCGGTCAGTGAAAAACCCCTTCCAAGAAAAAGTCGAAAATCCGGTCTACTTGGAAAAATTATTTGCTGATGATACATGGTGAAACAGTTCTGGGTGCAATGTCCAAGTCCCTCGCGACCATCGCAACCCAACCATTAATCGTCGCCAAAGTTGGACTACAGTCCCGACCACCGGCCATCCGACAAGGCAAGCCGTTCAAGAGCTTTGGTGAAGTTATGAGGTATATCATCGAGCATGAGGGACCCCTAGCTTTATTCAAAGGGATTGGCCCCCAAATCCTGAAGGGTCTCCTGGTTCAGGGATTTTTGATGATGACAAAGGAGAGGTATGAATCACTCCATTTCCCTTTTCATTAAGAAAGGCACAAAAAGGTCCCGGATCTGCTAACTTTTTCGTGCTCTATAGGGTTGAACTGCTCTTCATCCTCTTCTTCGCGTACATCCAAAAGATCAAACAGTCCAAATTGAAGAAGGCTGCAGAGCTGTCAGCGGAGAAGGCAGCCCAGAAAGCGAAGACCGCTCTCCCCGTAACGCTTAAATAGATGTTTTTTTTATATCTTCTTGATCTACTTCCTAGATTTAAATGTACATGTACATTTTTCCCATTTCCCTGTGATCTGTACAGATTTTTGTTCTTTCGCATTTTTGATATATTTTTCTTTCATATCGGACGGGTTGGGCTTTTATTTCATATCTATCTACATGACATTAGAGCCAGAACATACTGAAAAGCTTGCATAGGGACGGCTTTCTTTTGCACATATACGTGATTTTATTTCATCTGTGAAAACCATGTTGCAATTTATTAGTGGCCAATTCAAATAAATATCAATGATGTGTTTATTAGACACCGCGGAGAGCCTTTGTTTTTCCGAACAATATATGTGTTGAAGTCGGCGGTGTCGGTTAAGTTTTGCCCCTAGCAACGCCGAGCCGATCTGGCCCCGACTCAATGCCAAGACAGCGGTGACATCAACCCCAGCTATAAAACACAACACCGCACCGGCGTATATAGCTTGCTCTCTTTCCCTACGATTTACTGCGTACCCTGTCCCTTTCCCGCTCACAGGGATAAGAGGAAAGTAAAGGACATAAATCGCCATGCGATGGCTGTTCTGGTCGTCCGGATCGCAGCGGCAGATGTCCAGTGCTGAAAACAACGGTGACAAAATCAGTCCGGTTGGAGGAGAAACCAATCCTTCCTCCTCCTCCTCTTCCTCCTCCGCCGCTCAATGCGCCAACTGCTCTACTCGCATCACCACCCCTCATACAGATACTTCCAACCCACTAGATCCCCCACTCCAAACCGGCCGCCGCCCGCCCGCACGAGACTGGAACGCCTCCCTCGCCGCCCGCGACTGGGCTGGTGAGTTCAAAGATCCCCGAAACCTCATACCCACCCTCCTTCTCACCAGCGGCATCCTATTCTGCGTGCGGATCCACCGCAAGTACCTGCGCCGCATCCCCCTCGCGACCGGCATCTCACCAACCTACTTCCATAAGCGTAGTATATTCGGGCGTGTGACGAGCGTGGGCGATGGGGATAATTTCCGCTTGTTCCATACCCCAGGCGGCCGGCTAGCTGGGTGGGAATGGTTGCCGTTTCGCAAAGTGCCGACGGCGAAGAAGGAGTTGAAGGATCGCACTGTATGTTTAATCAAAAAAAAATTCTTTGTTTTTTTTTGAAAAAATTAAGATACGAGGCTGGCTGCTTTGCGCGATGTCCCCCCCCTACCTTTTTAGCCGCCCTTCTGCAATACCATACAATGGGTAAACCCTCTCAAACCCCCCTACTAACCACCCCCTCTCCTCAACCCCCCAGATCCACATCCGCCTTGCAGGCATCGACGCCCCCGAACTCCCCCACTTCGGCCGCCCAGCCCAACCCTACTCCCACGCCGCCCACACCTGGCTAACAACCTACCTCCTCAACCGGCGCGTGCGCGCCTACGTCTACCGACAGGACCAATACGGGCGCGTCGTCGCCACCGTGTACGTGCGCCGGTGGCCGTTCCCCTTCATCCGGCGCGATGTGGGCCTGCAGATGCTGCGAGCGGGGCTGGCGACGGTGTATGAGGCGAAGAGCGGGGTGGAGTTTGGCGGCAAGGAGATGGAGGGGCGGTATAGGCGTGCGGAGGAGAGGGCGAAGAGGCTTCGGAGGGGATTGTGGAAGGGGGAGGGCGGCGTGGGGTGGGAGAGTCCCAGGGAGTATAAGACGCGGATGGCGGCGTTGGAGGCGGAAAGGGGTGCTGCTGCTGTGGCCGCCGGAGGAGGGGGAGGGGGTGGTGGTGGTGATGGTGGGAAAAAATAGACTGGTGAGGGGAGAAGTGATGTCTTCCCCTTCGGCCTTCCATTTTCGGGTTATTATGAGCGTTTTGAGGTTACGTCGTGAGATGTGTTATGTGTATCTGCTGGGTATGTTCTGTTTTCCTGCGTCAGCGGGCTGGAGTTTCGTGCGGTCCACTATTCATCATGACCTCGTTGTTGCAGGGTTTATTTTGTTTTGTTTTACCCCTTTCCATTCTTAGCGATTTAATACCATCATGCCTAAATCATCAGTATTATATTCCAAAATTTCTTTATGTGGTAGTACGAAAAACAAATATCACTAGGGAATGATGTCGTTAAGAAGGTTTTACAGGGCGGAAAAACAAGGTCTGTCGAACCCTTATGGTCACTCCATATCAATGCCTAGCTGGTTACGAATAATGTACATGTACGGTATAATACAGCCATGACACTGCTGGTGTAAGGATATGGTCTAGGGATTATGAATTTCGAGAGAAAAAGAGGGAGTTCAAAATGGGGAACCGAGGGAAGCAAGGGGGGGAAATTGAATCGAACACTCCCATGCGCGAGCAAGGATTAAACAAATCTATCCGACCAAGGAAGTTGGAAATGAATGATAAAGAAAAAATCTAACCAAAAAAGAAAACTGTACAGAATGCACAAGGCTAAGGAAATACACATATATATGTATCCTATCCTATACCTCAAGAAAACCTCTGTTCAATCTCCGCGAACAACTTTGGACTAATCTCATCGCTAGTTTCCCCCTCCACGCGCCACAGACACCCGCGCTTCTCATAATGCTCCAACAACGGCCGACTCGTTTCCTCAAACTTCCTCAGCCGCTGCTTCCACGTCTCAATCGAGTCATCCTCCCTCTGCACAAGCGGCTCGCCCGTCACATCGTCCTTGCCCGGTTCCTTGGGTGCGTTAAACTGGGTGTTGTAGACTCTGCCGGATGGGGCGTGGACCCAGCGCGAGGCTATGCGGGAGATTATGATGGCCGGGGGTGTGAGGAGGTGGACGACTAGGTTTATGGGGATGAGGGAGTCGAGGGATGAGGCTTGGGCTGCGGTGCGAGGGAAGCCGTCGAGAATGAAGGATGCGGCGGGGTTTAGGATTGGGGCCGCATTAAGGGTATTGGTAGTGGGAGGAGGTGTGGTGAGCCATCCCTTTGTAGAGAGTTCGGAGGAGATGAGGTCGAGAATGAGGTTATCTGGTACAAGGTTGCCGGCGAGAATGGTGGATTCCGCTTTAAGGCCTGGGGGGTTTTTTCCTTCTTGTTAGTTATCAAAGGCCTATAGTGCTAGAGCAAATAGAGAGAGAAACGAACCTAGTGGTGTCTTGTTGCGGACATTTTCTCGTAGAAGGTCCCCGGAGCTAATCGATGCGAGTTGGGGGAATCTCTTGATCAACCGTTCAGTCTGGGTTCCCTTTCCAACGCCGGGGGCTCCAACGAGGATAATACGGGCGGCTTTGTTCAACTGCCTTGTCGCGTGGGACATAATTTCGTCCAGGGACAGATGAAAGCGCGAACTAATTGAAATTCGACTGAGAACCCAGACGCCAGACTATACCTAGATAGCCAGGCAGGTAAGGGGAAGGATGGGAGAGTGGCGGACAGGAGGAAACAAGCGAAAGAGGAGTATCTAAATCATCCTGCGGGATAATAACAATAGAAGTGATAAGAATAGCAACAAAGCGCAGTAATATACATTGGCAAAAGTGCAGCTTTTATACCCCGGTCAAGATGAAGTATCTCCAGATATATATGTCCAGGGCGGCGGCAATGGCACAGAAGTTGGCCCCGAGCCTCCGTCGCAGCTTTCCCGGTGGCTTCGGTGAGTCGAGACGGACGGGCGATCAGGGCCCGAACGTGGTTAGTCAGCAGCCGGGCCAATCGGGAGCTTTGGTTGGCGGGGATTCGCCCCACAGTTTCTCCGAGTGCGGTTTAGCCTGAAATGCCGAGGATGGTCCCTTGCTGAGTCAACCCTGAGCCTCAAAGAGCCGGACGCTGAGATTCGCGGCTATAGACGCAGCAAGCAGACAAAGGGAGGGCCAATGCTGCTGCAGTGCGCTGTATAACTACTTACTACGGAGTACACCTACTTATAATAATTCGTAAATATAGAGCTATGCAACAGGGGAATGATGAGATAAGGGTGAGCATTGCTTGGGGATCATATCGAGGACACTTCTATTATTTGCTCCTCGGTTTGAAGAATGGTACATGGGCAATTCTCGGGTGATTTAGGGGCATCACATGGGGAGAGAACTTCCATCCAACGACTCCCGTAAAATGGCCCCATTGTGTGGATAATTCCACCATGGCAGCAATAATGGACGAAGGGAGTGCTATGGCGGGGTCTCCTCTTATTGTTGAAAACAAACCGCAGGCCCTTGACAACCGGCGTGGAGACTTGTATGTATTCGCCAATTCGCTAAAATGGCCGATGCGATCACAATCACGTGATAACTCAGTTTTCGCGCCACCGTCGCGTCGTTAGCACTCAGAGCATGTTCATGAGACGGGACGCGTCGAAATATCTCTAATGGTGTTTTTCTCCGCAACGCTCTCCGGCCGCGAGATCCCACCACTACAACCACAGACTGCTCATTATCATATATCACAGCCAGCATGATTCAGTACGATAGATCTCGCATGGACCCTAAACGTCGGGCTCCAATTGACTATAAAAAGAAGCAGTTCGCGGCTCCAACGTACAAGGAGCATGATTATGCCTACCGCCTTAACTTCTATGAAATCCCCCCAACTCAGGAAATCACTCTTGAACAATTTGAACAATGGGCTATTGACAGATTAAGAGGTACGCTTATAAGACCTTTTTATTAATTATTAAATATTGTACTTTACGAAACTTTTTTGTGTAGGTTCTAACCGCTCCAAACACCAGTCCTCGCTGAGCTGGAAGCATGTTCATATAGAAACAAAACCCCCGCTGAAACCGCCGCGCATATCAACCCTCTCCTGAACAAATTCCTCCCTCTCTCAGCCAATACTTCCTCCAGCACAGGTGTCGACCAACGCCTACGAAATGAACGGCAAAAAGATCATTACTCCCACTTCATCCTACGTCTCGCCTTCTCCTCAACAGAGGATCTGAGACGTCGCTTTACCCGCCTCGAAACCATGCTTTTTAAGTTCCGCTTCCAAATGGACGATTCCAAAGAAAGACGTGCGTTCATCGAGAGCCTCAATTTCGACTGGGATATGGTTTCGGATGAGGAAAAGCATGAACTTGGCGACAGCTTGCTGGCATGCACGTATGGTGTCAGGCGCCTGGAGGATGAGAGCTGGTTTAAGGTGGACTGGGAGAGGGTCCCAGAGCTCGTTGAGCGGAGAGCGGTGTTTATGAAGAAAGGCAAGGCCTACGTACCCGTGCGGGAGCAGCTTAGTATGATTCTAGCGGAATTTACGGCACGGCTAGAGAAAGCCCTTGAGGTATGGAATAATAACGCGGAACTCCTCTCCTCCCTCCCAAGGGAATAGTAGACATGCGATTTATTAACTATTTACCTAGTTTACAAGTCGAGCGTTGCCCCGGCTAGATGAGGACGACCGCCTGACGCCCATTCTAGATCATCTCTCTAAAAATTTCGGCACATCTGATTCCAGCTACGCCGAGGGTGAGGGCACCGTGCCTGGAGCGCCCATTACAGCGGCATCCGTTGATGTCCTATCCCAACACTTCCCGCTTTGCATGCGCAATCTACACATGCAGCTACGCAAAAATTCACACCTTAAGCATTTTGGCCGCTTGCAGTACACCCTGTTCCTAAAGGGCATCGGCCTGTCGCTCCAGGACGCCCTGGTATTCTGGCGGCAATCCTTCAAGATATTCACTGATGACGAATTCAACTCCAAGTATAAGTACAATGTCCGCCACGCATACGGTGACGTGGGAGGGGATATCAACCGCAGGGGTCGTGGATATCCACCTTACTCCTGCCAGAAGATTCTCACAGATAATTCACCAGGTGCCGGCCAAACACACGGATGTCCCTACCGGCATTTCTCTGTCGATAACCTCATTAGCTTACTTCAGGCGACGGGCGTTAACGATAAGGAAGTTCTTCGTGGGGTGCGGGAGGACGTGGGCAAGACTCGCTATCACCTTGCATGCAATCGAGTGTTTGAGTGGGCGCATAAAGCGGAGATCAAACAGGTGCGCGACGAGGGGACTTGGAGCCAGACGGATCTTGATACGATTGTTCATCCCAACACGTATTTCAAGCGTAGTTATCTGCTGAAGAATTTGGGGAAGATTGCGAAGGAAGATGTGGAGATGACGTCCTGATTTTGGCGCCGTGGGAATATGTGGGGTGGGAGAAACGGTATGCACAGCGACGTATTTTATCATTATGACTGGCGTTGGATTCATTGGGAATGATTATATGTATATCTGCGGCGTTTGTTCATTATGAGAGTATTAAGGTACCCAAGCGCAAATTTTCTTATCTGTTTCTCAAGCACTAAATTGCCTCCAAATTTTCAAAACACAACTCTCAGCGCAACTACAGAGTACAGCATCATCATTCCAGAGGAACATTAACTAGAAAGAGAAAAACACATAACTATCAGTCAAATGCAGAATATGTTACCGCTGCTGATTCCCGATTTATCTTAAAGCATCAGAATGAGCTCTCAAAGCCAGGTGCCCAGCGATGTGTAAAAAATAAATTAATATTTGATCGTTCTCCGCACGACGCGAAAACAGCAACATCATTGAGAATGACAGAAGCTGGCATAAGTAATGTGTATTTCATAGAGTCGGCGTGATTATTTATGAAAGGAAGAAAAAAGAGAGCGAAAAAGGGTTGCTTGGGCCTATTTATACTTCCAAGTTTCGCTAGTGCGGGAATTTGTGAGGCTACGGCGGACTGCACAGACCAACATTCCTGCAACCTGGCTTCAACTGCCACAGCCAACAACTCCACATTATCACGAAGCTTGTGTTCTCTTGTCGCCCACCAGCAATACCCACCCCACCTCTTCCCTCCTCCGTGCTCCTGTTCCTCTGATCATCATCTGTGACGATTATGCACGGGGCCAGAGTCTTCTGAAGATTGGCTATTACCACCCTCCAAGCTGCGCACACCGCCCCAACGACGTGTTGTTCCTCCCACCTACTCTAAGTTGACGAACCCCTATCGGAATACCTTCGGGCCACATCACAATCATGGACTACGAGGCATTGAAGGATCAGTGGAGTGAAGTCGAGGATCGCGATGGAATTAGGCTCAGTTGGAATACGTTCCCAAGCACGCGCATGGTTCGTTGACGGCCTTCCACTATGGGTTAGTTTCAGCTGCTGATATGTACTATACAAACAGGAAGCGTCCCGTCTCGTAGTACCCATTGGCGCAATTTATACACCTTTGAAGGAGAAACCCGATTCTCCTCTACTGCAATATGAGCCGGTGACTTGCAAGCAGCCATGTAGAGCTGTTCTTAATCCATTTGCGTATGTTTCACTTGGACTGCCCGACGCTTGGGCGAGGATCTTCAGATCAACACTGCGATAAGAGTATAGGACTGACATGGATATGCAGCAACGTTGATATCCGCGCTCGTATCTGGATATGCCCCTTCTGTCTTCAACGGAACCCGCTCCCTCCGCACTACAAGGACATAACAGAAAATGCAATCCCACCTGAACTTCATCCGCAAAGCACGACAATCGAGTACCAACTCGCACGTCCAGCCCCAGCCCCTCCCATTTTCCTCTTTGTGGTTGATACCTGCCAGGAGGAAGATAGCTTGAAGGCTGTGAAAGATTCCCTTGTCATGAGCCTTTCCCTATTGCCGCCAAACGCATTGGTTGGGCTGATTACTTACGGCACAATGGTTCGAACTCCCTGGCCTCTATCTCCCTCTCTAATGAACTTGTGTTTAAGCAAACATTGAGATTGCAGCTGACTAACACAAAAACACATTCAGGCTCAAATTCATGAGATCGGTTACACCGAATGCGCCAAGTCATATGTATTCAGGGGAAGCAAAGATTATTCCGCCAAACAGGTTCAGGAGATGCTTGGTCTCCTCGCTCCGGGTCTCCGTCCAAATGTGCCCCAACAGCCTGGTCGTCCCAGTGGCCCTCTATCCCCAGCCGCAAGATTCCTCCTACCAGTGCAACAGGCCGATTTCCAGATTACGAACGTCCTTGAACAATTACAGCGGGACCCGTGGCCAGTTGCTAACGATAAGCGCCCATTGCGATGTACGGGTGTTGCGCTCAGTGTAGCGGTCGGGTTGATGGAAACATCATTCCAGGGCGCTGGTGGTCGTATTATGCTTTTCACTAGCGGCCCTGCTACTGAGGGTCCTGGTCTTGTTGTCGGACCTCAGCTTAAAGAGCCCATGCGATCCCATCATGATATTGACCGGGATAATATTAAGTATTACAAGAAAGCAGTGAAGGTAAGAATTTTGTTGCGATATTCTCTTTTCTTGTATGGTTATAGACTAACAGCTTCTGTTTGTTCTAGTTCTATGAAAATATCGCTAAGCGCGTTGCTCACAATGGCCACATTGTCGATATCTTCGCTGGCTGCCTGGACCAAGTCGGTCTTCTTGAAATGAAAGGGTTGGCGAATTCAACAGGTGGCCATATGGTCTTAACCGATAGCTTTACATCCTCACAATTCAAGCAGTCATTCGTCAGAGTGTTTGATAAGGATCAAAATGACAATCTCCTCATGGGCTTCAATGCCTCGCTGGAAGTACTTACCACTAAAGAGTTGAAGGTTACTGGCCTTATTGGCCATGCTGTTTCGTTGAACAAAAAATCCAACTCAGTTGGAGAAGCTGAGTGTGGTATTGGGAATACTTGCTCTTGGAAAATGTGCGGCATCGACCCCACTTCCAGTTACGGGATTTACTTCGAAATCGCCAATCAGGGGGGACCGGCTCCAATGCAACAGGGTCCTCATAGAGCCATGATGCAGTTTTTGACATATTATCAACATTCGTCTGGACAATACCATCTTCGAGTAACTACAGTTGCGAGGACACTCAGCAGCCCTGCGGGTGACGCTGCGCTGGCTCAATCTTTCGACCAGGAGGCCGCTGCAGTGCTCATGTCTCGCATCGCAGTTTTCAAATCCGAAGTAGATGACGGCCCTGACGTCCTGAGATGGGTTGACAGAATGCTCATCAGACTCTGCTCTCGTTTCGCGGACTACAGGAAGGACGACCCCACCTCCTTCCGGCTGGAGAAGAACTTCACCCTCTATCCGCAATTTATGTTCCATCTGCGCCGAAGCCAGTTTTTGCAAGTTTTTAACAACTCGCCGGATGAGACTGCCTTCTACAGACACGTTCTCAATCATGAGGATGTCGGCAATTCACTGGTCATGATCCAACCTACACTTGATTCCTACTCCCTGGAGCAGGAAGGTAGCCAACCAGTCCTGCTTGATTCTGCTTCCATCCAGCCCACGCACATCCTTTTACTCGATACCTTCTTCCACATCTTAATTTTCCATGGTGAAACAATGGCGGCGTGGCGGAAGGCGGGCTATCAAGACCAGGAAGGCTATGAGAACTTCAAGACTATTCTTGACCAGCCCAAGGAAGATGCGAGGGTATGAATTGACCCAATTACCCCCATTTTTTTCTCTTATTTTTGTAATTCGGAGCGTTGGCGACACAGCAACATCTAACTAACCTCGTGCTTTGCGTTATAGGAACTTATCCAAGATCGATTCCCGCTGCCTCGTTTCATTATTTGCGATGCAGGAGGATCTCAGGCACGTTTCTTGCTGTCCAAACTTAACCCGTCAACCACCCACTCGACTGGTGGCTATGGTGGAGTGACTCAGTCTGCACAGACTATCTTTACAGATGATGTTTCGCTACAAACATTCATGGACCATCTTATGAAGTAAGTTCAACCGCAAGTTTTCTCTCCGTGCTATAGTTATAATCCACGATGGTTAGAGGGGAATGCTAACCGAATCATCAGGCTGGCTGTTTCGGGTACGAGTTAAGTAAATCACTACAAGGGTTTCCAGCAGTTCAGTGGTAATCTAATAATAGAATGAGTGTTTATGTTTTTATAACTTGGCCGTAATGCATATTTCTTTTAGCGGGAGCTTTTATTTTCTCCTCTTTATATTCCACAAGGCTTTTCATTATTTTAATTGTCATTGTTCACCACTCGTCATGAATAAAAGGAGTTCAAAGGGAATAAAACTTAAAATATTGATATCACGTGATACTGAAAGGAGGGTTTTGCCCTAAATTTCCTAAACCGGTTCGCTTAGGTAGCCCTTCGGAGCTAACAAAACCTCCAGGAAATCTTCCATGAAGCTTTCCTCTGTCTTCGTTTTCCCTCCCGACCAACCCAACCATCTCGACAACCATCCAAGGCAGACTGACTACCTTTCCCACTCGCCATGGGTAAGTATCGTCCCCTTGGCCGTCACAATGACATGGCGACCGGCAACTGATTTTCCATCTTGTGAGCAGCTCCCAAGAACGACCCCGGTGAGGTGAAGATCATGTAAGTGCCCATCCAAAACGCCGCCTTACCGTCCAACAACGGACTGGCTTTGCCATTGTATGTCAATTCTAACAAAATCTATAGCCACCTGAGAACCACAGGTGGTGAGGTCGGCGCCCAATCTGCGCTTGCCCCCAAGATCGGTCCTCTCGGTCTCTCCCCCAAGAAGATCGGTGAAGATATCGCCAAGGCCACCGGCGACTGGGTACGTTTAGATCAAGAGACCAAAACCAATGGCAATCGAACAATCGAAATCGCTAATACCGCATAAACAGAAAGGTCTTCGCGTCACTGTGAAACTCACCATCCAGAACCGCCAAGCGCAGGTCTCTGTTGTGCCCTCTGCCTCTTCGCTGGTCATCAAGGCTCTCAAGGAGCCCCCCCGTGACCGCAAGAAGGAGAAGAACATCAAGCACACCAAGTCCATCCCCCTCGATGAGATCATTGAGATTGCCCGTATCATGCGGCACCGTTCCCTCGCCAAGGAGCTGAGAGGAACTGTCCTTGAGATTCTGGGAACTGCTTTCAGTGTTGGCTGCCAGGTTGACGGCCGGAGCCCCAAGGATATTAGCGATGAGGTTAAGTCTGGGGAGATTGATAGTACGTATCATTTAGCTTTGTCTCCAACCGTTCTATCTTGATCTCCGTTGTTTTTAGTGAGTTTTGTGTGTTTTTTCAATTACTAACTGCTATCTTTGAAACAGTTCCTTCGGAGTAAATAACAAAATAAAAAATGTTCTTTTTTTTGTATTGGCCAATGCCCGACTCCCGCTTTTCCCTCATCCCTTTTCGATGCAATGGTCTACGATGTGATGTTATCCTACATACGCAGACGGAGCCTGAGCACGAAAATAATAATATCCGGCCAAACGGCCAATGAGTTTTATGAGATATGACCCATTCAGTTTCTTTTTCTGCACAAAAAGAATATCAGTTAAGATATCCCCAAGTCCATATATATTTGCCCTCTCAACCTATAGCCATCATTCGCAACCCATGTACGTGACATCGTGACACCGTGACATCCCCTCACCTTTGCCAACACTCTGGCCCTTACCATCCTGGTTTCCGGGAAATATCACCCACGGTAAAGGCCTATTTTGGTGCAAAGAAGATAGAACTGACCAATTACTCACCGCGGTATCTTTTTGGAATTTGGGTCCTTCTTTTTCCCGTTCGCGGGGATGGAGGGGCTTGATTCTGTGGATATGGTGGTCCATATTTTATGGTCTACATGTCCAATAACTCTCCACCTGGAGTTTCCTTGCTCTGCGCTTGAAGGAGAATTGTGCGGCCCTTTGTTTTGTAAAGCGGTATGCAGGTTTTTTCTACATGCATACGGGCAATCGTCTATTCGCTTGCCCCAACTTTGAATAGCTAAAACGAGAGATATCAATATCAAAGCTTTGTTTTATATACATTTCCAACTATATGAAGTCTATCTAGTACATTCTTCTTAACCATTGACATTTTTTTTTCACCTTCAACATCGTCTCCATACTCTTGATCATGTGTATCATATCCTCAGACCACTCCCGCACCCAATCCCGTCCCATATCCCCCAAACCAATCCGTACTCCCCCTTAACGCTGAGCGCGCCAATACACCCCGTATTCCATTCTCTTCAGGGCCAGCAAGCTATTTTCTCTTCTTTTCATCATGACCAGGCGCTAGCATATCTACAATCTAAAATCTAATTATAACGCATCTCTGCTTCAGCGCACACGTCGCGATCGTCAGAGCCCGGGCTATGAACGGTATATCCGTTCTAGTAGGCGGAGCGGGATATCACTTCTGGTAGTAGAAATAGCGAAAGCAAGCGGCGGACTCCTGGTATAGCTAGAGACTGCTGCGTGGACGATAGAGGGTCTGGCGTTTGGAGAAGAAAGTTGGAGGGAGATAGGGATCATCACGACGAAAACCTAAATTCGATGTTTTCCTGCTGCGTTATATTATTATTTGGATTCTCACCGTTCCAAGAGTCGTCTATCTATCTATATATATACATATATATCCACATATAATCACCGGCCGTTTTCGGGTCCGAAATGGACCGCGTGCGAAGCGGGGGGGACAGACAACATCGGAAATTTCCTGCGTCAAAATGCCCAGAACAAGAACGCCATTCGACAGGGGGATCGTTGTCTTGTAAGAAGAAAAAGCCCTTGCTCTCTTCCAAGGTTGTTCCCAGAGACCTTGTCCTCGATCAAGATCCACGTTATCTAGCCTATTATTAGCTCAAGGTTGAGAAAACGTGTCGACATCCTTGTCCCTCCTCTTCCCCTCCATGTTCAACCCTCAGGCCCCCTAACTTCCCCATGGGCAGAAAGCGGGAGGAGGAGAATCTAGGGAAATGACGATTCGTATCCGGGACGGTGAGGAAGAGCCAGGGATAACCTGAGGTTTTTCTTTTTCTTTTTCTCATTTTCTTTCCCATTCTTCCTTCTGCGTATACTTCCTGCAAGCATAAACGGTTCTGTGAAGGTGCGCTATTAGTTTGATGATCTCTACAGATAACAACATGCACTGCAAACGTACAGTACCGCAGCGGATCACTCACGTTCCATGCCGAGCTCCAAGGTTGTGTGCGTTGTTAACCACTTGTATGTCAATGTGGTGGCTGTGCACCCGCATGTCCTGGGATGAAAGCAGCCATCAACCCTGGTTGGTGTTTCAATTCGAGGGACAATCGCATTTACTCTGCACCATGTTCTGAGGACAATCAATCATGCGCATCCGATACAATCCATGCACACATGTATGCATGCTTGCTCAGCTCCCAAAAATACATAAAAATCATGAATAAATAAAGAAATAGAAGGATAACAGCCAGGCCACTACTCCGTAAAATGGATATGGATGATTGAATACTCAATTGGAAATCTTCAGGCAGGCAGCGAGGTGGGGAGGCGGTTTAACGCACGAGCACGAGGCACTTTACTTTGTCTTTTTGCCATACCTCGACTTCATTGTCCGCATGCGTGGTTGCGGCGGGTTAGGCTAGTTGCCTTGCTCGCGCATGCGTACATACATACATCACTCTGCACCCTGGACTGCAAAACCCGTCACTAATTATTGCAGGAGGAACGAGGGAAGGGGAGTGCTTATTGTTAAAGTGGCTAGAGAAACCAGGTCCTAAGTGGGATGTTTCCAGTATGTTGTAATGAGGGGTGATATCTGTTGTGTGTTTGTGTATAACGTTTTGTTGTATTTCTGCGCAGTCTGTTATCCCATGATTATATACTTTATTCTTTTTTTTGCTCTTTTGATGAAATGATATGAGTGGTGAGCGGCCCACGGATAGCGGCGTTGATCTCTGTGGTGTGTGCATGGAACCGATATCCCATTGAGGTGCTGGCTTGCAAACCTCTTTCCATTCAACATTTAACCTGCTAAAATAACAAGGGGAAAACCCAATGGAAAAGAAAATGTACAGTACAAGAAAACAACAATCTTTCGCAATTCACACATCAATCAGCATCGCCAGCTCTCTACGGAGTAACTTACTCTCTAACTTGGTCGGCGACACGAAATCGGGCGCATAAGCCTTGCATGAGTTGCGCGCCCACACTCATGCGACGAGAGGGTCGATGCGGCTTATTTCGGAAAGGTGCAGAGGATATCAATCTTCTCAAGTTCCCATCCAGGGCGATGAACGCCATTCCATGCGCGCAGGCACGCATGCATCCACATCCTGGTGCGCTGGTTGTTGCTGATAGGTCCGTCCCCAAGCAGGGCAGGATGCCTTCGTCTGGGAGGGGAGACTTTGGAGGGGGTAAGCTTGGAGGGGTAATTTTGGGCTTGATATTGCATCATTTCCGCCAGCAGGTTTTTTTCTTTTTTTTCGCTCGACTTTTCTTCCTATATTGTACTGGTACATACAATTACAGTGATGAAAGGTGATGGAGACGTAGTTCCGGTTGGTTTCGTGTTGAAATCAGCAAACGCGGAGATAGGGCCCTCTGTGCTCGTTATCTGTACTCCGTAATACATCGTTGATTTTCTTCGATGTTTATCCTCAGATGGAACAGGAGTGGCGGTAGTACACCCACATGGATGTACTGTGCTGGGTAAGTAACACATGATAATCACAGAGCAACATGATCGCTCTTTCAGTCATCTTCTCCAGGTCCACTCGCTCACTTCGAAACATCTATCATCTTGGGCTCCCCGCTCCCTCCATTCCTGATCTCAGATCTGGCCAGGGATCAGCCTCAATCACCCGTCGAAGCCAACGACAGTGCTGACCTCACGTGTGGGTGTGTGGAGATTAGCCTGGAGGTTCCACTGCCCATCTCATCTCATCTCACATCGTGTTTCCCCAACAGTAAATAAACCAAACCCTCGTATTTGGAAGCTTCCGCGGACAGAACAGCGGATCTATTTTACTTTTTTTCTCCAGAGCACGATATCCCATTCCTATTCCAGCTGGCTGGTGCTGGCGTTGGTTCCCAAGCGCTCTCTTGTAAAAGCTAGCATCGGATAAGAATCAAGATCCATCAGCCGGAAGTGAGCGGACGGGAGAATAAGGGACGCTGTGCGGCAATGCTGATAGGATACATCCAAAGTCGGGACAAGCGGTCTGCGAAACTAGCTGTGCGGTCAATCCGCCGCTTCGAAGTGGATAATGCCGATACTGCTTGTGTGCAAGGGCCCGGCGGACAAGTCAAGCGCTTTGATTAATGAGAGAAGGTCACCTTCAATACCTAGGTAATGCCATTGTTGTTTCCCGCCTGCAGTCTGAAACTTCACACAGATAGAACAGACTGTGGCTCGTGAAAGGGTGCCAGCACGAGAATGGGGTCCTTGGCCCTTCCACACCGTCAAAATAGGGCTTCCATTCTTTCAATCTTTGTGACGGTTAATCCAAAAAAAGAAAACGACATACCCATGCTTGCGGGCGGCGAATAGAAACAAGAAGAAATGGAAGGGAAGGGAAGAGAAAAAGCAAAACCCAGCCAAGGCCCCAAGGGTGAGAGCCCAAAGCACGATGACATCGTTCTGTGTTTCCGTGTCAATCATTCATGCAGCCAGTATCAGCCACTGGCCACACCTTCTTTTCATTTTGTAACAGCCAACCTGCCCATAAAAATGTATCACAAAAAGGCAACAGATGAGAGGGACTTCCCCCAGAGCGGAAGAGTTCAAATAGGTAGCTCGCATGGGAACTCTTCTTTAACGCCCTTCGTATGGATCGGATGCAGCCAAAAATTATCTGCCACCAACTTAATTTCTTAATTTCCTTTTTCCCGGGGAGGCTTCAGCTTTCCTTTTTCTTAAATGGAGGAAACATTCGTATGATTTCACAATAGCCCAATATTGATGGAAAGAAAAAAAATTAAATCAATAAAAAATAAAATAAAACAATAACCGTTTTTTAAATGATCGGATCAACCCGTCCCCAATTTTTAAGCGAGAGTGTAACTTGCAAGGGCGCGGTGGGGGAGGAGTGCATCGTAAAATATATGGATTCAGACGACAACAAGGGTCCCGCCGTTTCTTTTTTTTGCTTGCTTGCTTAAATTTTTCGGTGATATCGGATGAGAAAAAATCGGGCGGAAAGCTGACTTTTGGGAATATTATTTACAGAGGTTTTATCAGTTTGCCTTGCTGTCATAGTCAGTTTTTTTTCTTTTTCTCTTCCTCTCTTCCCTTTTTTCTCCGGATTTCGTGCAGGGTTGGTTTTGTTGGTGGATCATGAAACACCACTTTTTGATCCCAAGCCTTGTCAAGGTTCCTCGAATCCTCGGGGGGGGGCCATGTGGGGATGAAGTTTGGCATCAGCATCATGTTTGTTCTGGGCCGGAGGCTCTGTGGAGCCGTGGCCCGCATTGGATTTGGGTTGGAACAGTACGGAGTAATACTTCCTCTGTTGGCTCAATTTTGCTGGTAGTTGTGGGGCGCTTGCACGAAAATACTCCCATATCTTTCCCGGGATGGGGGGGGGATGCCGGCTCGAGTGCAGGAAGAAAGGCGTTGAACTGGAAATGATTCATATCTCTGCAGCATATTCAGGATGACGGTCGTCCCTGGAAAACGGGAAGTGTAATACCAACTTTGGGCCAGGGGAAGCGTGAACCCGATGTTGGTTAGGGAGTTGCCTAGAAATCCCCCAACATCCAACATTTACTCTGTATGGACTCTCTCAATGGTTTAGAGGGCCCATACAAGCATCATGGAATCTTCCACTGCATAACATCGATACACTCATGCATCAAACAGGTTCACTTTTGTGCACGGGGTTATTCCGACCCAGCTGTAATCGCAGGCTTGACCGCAGACGCCACTTGCTAAGATATTTTGATGAGCCGCTAGTTGTTTTTATCTTCGATTTTTTTCATCTAGAACAACGGTTTGCACGGTAACAAGCCAACCGGCCGGGCGGTCAACACCCTTCTAGAGACTTGATGAATCAACTGCCCTGTTCTCACTGAGCTATCAGTTGCCTGGGGGAAGGGGGGCGCTTGATTGTTGAATGGGATTGGTCTGTGGCTTCGGCATGGACTTGCCAACGAGTCAACAGCTGCATTCCGATGATTCATGACACGGAAGGGGAGGAGGCTCAGCCTCTCTCGAAACACATACACACTATATATACATACATGCATGCGTTGGGCACAACGTAGGGCTCAAAACGTTCTCGAACTTGAAACCCCTTTCACCAAGTCTCAAGTCGGTAAACGAGAACGATGTAGTAATCTCTCAGATATCTGTACATACTGAGTAGAGCTCATATAACTCATATAACACGAGTACATACCTCAGAATTTGGTCAATGTAGAGCAGGTATTTATTTATATCCTTTTCGGGGGTCCAGTAGTGGTGTCATTTCCCGCAGATAGGGATTTCCATGGGCCGAGCCAAGCCAACAATCGACGCTTGGGCTCCAGCAGGTTCGACCAGGCCCCCGTCTCCGCAGCCAGGGAGCCCCCATCCGCAAGCCCTAACAGCGCCGCCACTGGCCCGCCAGCCCCTAACAGCCCCCCGCCTAGCGCCCAAGGGCTTCCCACTAGCCCGCTAAACCCTGCCGAGGCGGCCGCCTCCCTGTCCCACCCCTTGTCAAGAAGGCTGACCCCCCCCTCCGCCGCCGCCCAATGGCTACAGCCCAATAAGCGGGCAGCACATTCCACCTCCCCCCCAAGACGGGACAAGACCATCTGGTGGGTTGGTTGACTACAAGTCTGCAGGTGTTGACTGGCAAGTTGTGCGTATGTACTGTACAGTACCTTGGTCTGCCTGCCAAAAAAGCTATTGTATGGACTGGATGCAGACAGACAGTGGACAGTCCTGTGTTGTGAGTGTTGTGGATGGGACGGGCGCGGGTTCAGAGTTCAGGCCAGCGCTAGGCAAGGCCAAGCACGCCTCTTGTCAAACCCCAGCGGATCCCAACCCACCTCAACCCACCTCAACCCACCACCACCCTCCCAAGACATGCAACACCCACCGCCAGCCAGAGATCCTCTCCACCACGTTGTCAATCTTCACGTTCTCTTCTTCTCTCTCTCTCTCTCCTTCTCTCTCTCTTTCTCTCTCGATCTCTGTCTTTCTGACTCTCTCTGGCTCTCTCTGCGGTCATTATCCCTCAACTTCTGCATTCCCCACCGCATCTTGCTCCTCCAACAACAGCTGCTATAGCTGGCCTCGATCCCTCTTGATCGCTACGACCTGCAGATTTCCCGCCATCCAGTTCTCTTTGTTTATTTTGGCCCATACGAGTTGACCTGGCTCCCCACCAGGCATCGACGTCCTCTCTCCGTTGGAATCCCGCTATTGCGTTTCACCCTCGTGAATCCTTCCGCTTTAGCATCGTTGGGTGCCTTCATTTTCCTCTATCGCGTTTAACCAGGCTCTCTCTCTCTCACTCTTCTCGCTCTCTCGATATATATTCACATCCATATATGTGTCTATGTAATTTCTCGAGGTGAGTGGCAATCATTTTGGCACCTTACACACTGGGCAGTTGATAGGCAGTGATCCAAAAATGCACCTGCAGGATTTCTGGTCACCTTGGCGTCTCCAGCTTGCTTTTTTCCTCTTCCGACTGCGCCCTTCATCACGCACTATTTACTTACTCACCTATTTGTTTTTTCCTCTCCATGAAACACATCTGACTTCTATTTCTAAAGGGACCTAGGAATATAATTTCTTCCGCCTCGCTGGGTAGTACCTGTTTGCTCCGGGTCGCCTATAACACGGATCTCCTACTCCTAAACTACAACTATCCTCCGCGTCCGCTTCTATATAACTCCTGAACAACGCCCCAAATTCGAATAATATCCAGACATCCTTCGAAAATCTACTCCGGACCCTAACTAGCGCTCTCGGTTTGCTCGTATACCAGTTGGAGTAGCGTGTTACGGTTCGCTGGACCCGAGACTCTAGTCCTTCAGTCGCTCGCTGCTGGTTTGGCGTGTTCTGTATTACGCAGCAGTCCAGGAAATCAATCATTATATCTCCAAATAGACGGCCTCATCACACAACTGTAGTTGAAAAGTTTCTGGGCAATTATTTTGGAACCGGCCACTGCCGTGGAAGCTACCCACCTTTCGTTGTGCTTTGTAAGGGAATGAACTTCATGGATTGATGTGGACTACGTTGATTGGCGTTTAGTGCCCTTTCTAACACTACTGAGTTTGACTAGCCATGGCATGATGCGGTGTCCGAAACGATCAAAAGAACGGTTTTGTCGATAAAGAGTTGGGCAGGCTCCCTGTTGTCTGTTGCTCTTGTCGACCTTTTCTTCCTTTTCCTCCACCGTTCGAGAGAGTGTCCGCCCTTCCTCCACACAGACAAGCACCATGTTACCGTCTGTGGCACAGCAGTCACACCCGCACCACTTCCCACATCACCATCTGGACCATCAGCCGTCTTTCGAACCGTTAGATCCTCACTATGATCTGGCTGGCAACACCTTGCGATCAGTTTTTCGCCATGGTCAGCAGTACGGATACCCAGACCAGCAGCAACATTCGGCGATGCTGCGGCAGCGGGTGCAATACCAGCGACCCATCCAACGACCAAATGGTCAAGATCTGACGAACGCGTCTATGATTCAAAATGGAAACACCGTGGAGAACACGCTCAGGCGGAAGACGCCCAACGGCACCCTGGCGGCGGGATACGACGGCACACTGGGTGATCAATCTATTCAGCGTCCAGCATTAAAGCATATTTTGGTTTCATCATTGGATAATGGCCAGGTTATATCACCACACTCTGCTCTTCCAACAGAGCCATGGCAGTACAAAAGTCTCGAACCGCCTCCAGCGTCCCAATTTCAGAATTTCCCGCCAACATACAAGTACGACGGAAACAGATCTGCCGGCCTTCCGAGCGGTATCTCCCAGAACACTAATGGCACAAGTTGGATCCGGTCCTTGCACTACCCGCTTGGGATCGATTCAATGCTAAATCAAACGGCGTCGCTGCTTCCGTCACAGAGGTACTATATGCAAAATGGTCCTCCGATTCCTACGGTTTTGGCTTCTTCGTTGCAGTCTAATCTTGGCCCAACCGCATCTGCGGGGGTTGGTCCGTATGGGCCGTATTGGCCTGATGGTGCCTATATCCCGTATCGACCTGCTGCGTCTCGTGATGCACGATACCAATCGACACCCGCATTTGGTCCTGTTCAAGATAACTCTGCAGCTTTTGCGTCTCTACAACAACCTTTTAATAGACAGTCCCTCCCTTCCACAGACCTAATTACTCCGGGGTTTTCTTGGAACCCATTACCAGTCCAGCCAACCCAACAAAATTTGCATCAGTTGTATAATTCGGACCCAGTCGTCCAGCAATCCTTTCCTCCTCGCCATTCGCAGCAAAACCAACTAGATACGTTTTGGGAGCAAAATAGTGCCCCTTACCACACCAGAACGGCGCAAAATGCACGACACGATACGCTGCAGCAAAGGCAGCCCCAACTAGATAACTTCAACTGGCAAACTCTGCCACAACAGAATGCGTTTCAAGGGTCAACGGCAGACGTTAACTCAAGACCAAGGAATACTGAGTTTAAAGAGAAAATTCTCTCCTGGGCACATAGTGTATATGTTGACCTACTTACTTCACTTCACCATACTAGAAGGAAAAATGCCGCTTTAGGGATCCAAGACAATAACGGCCGTGCCAAACCGAATATATACCCTAAGCCCCCGAGACAACCGGCTTCTGACTTCAGCTCACAATCTGGTAATGCGGATGCTACTCTCCATAATACTCCAGGAGCAGCTACTCTTCCAAATCAGCAGTTCCTTCGAACTCATTCTCGTCCACTGGACTTGATGACGCAAAATCCGATGGATGGCAAACAAGTGCCTCTGCGCAGCTCTACGATGCCCGGTAACAATTTCATACGTAGCTACCACGACGAACGCGTTCATTTCGGGCAGTATTCCAATCATCGATTAGCGGATGCTAATGGATTTGATAATTTTCGCCCGATCGGTCGCTCTTCTGGTGCTAATGTGTACAGTGAGGCTTCGGTAATGGAGAATGCCGCGTCTGCCCTGGAAATCCTCTCTAGCCTTTGTCTCGAAAGTGGATGGGAATGGATCGATGGAATGCTTGTTGGTGGATGTCTCGCTTATGGCCTAGGGGATTATGATAAAGCCCTTAGGTGGTATACTCGAATAATTAATAAGGATGCTTCGTACGTCCTTCTCCTCATTGTTGCTGTTGTGATAGTCGAACAACCCTTTTGAGTTTGTTTTCCCTAACATTTCTCTTTCTGATAGGCACGTTGAGGCGATATCTAATCTTGCGGCGACACTTTTCGCTCTTGATCGTCGTGAGGAGGCACTCAACCATTGGCTACGGGCCGTCAAGCTGCGCCCAAGCTATTTCGAAGCTGTAGAACACCTCATTGGTCTCCTCTGCAGCAGCCAACGGGGCAAAGAAGCTGTTAATATCATTGAATACGTTGAAACAGCTCTGCGGGTCACCGCGAATGGAGAATGCTTCAAGATGGACGGTCTTGTCAGCGAAACAGACAGTGAAACGGAGAGCAGAGAGTCGAGCGTTTCAACTACAGAGTCCATGGACAAAGCAGCATTCGATTATGAAGCGGAACCTGATAGCCCCCCTAGCTTCAATGCTGGTACGAATGAAAATGCGGCCCCCGGTTTTGGGTCAAGCGGATATGCTATACCTGGCTGCGATAATGGAAGAATGCTTGCACTAATACACGCGAAGGGTAATATGCTCTATGCCTTGGGTGATAATACCGGAGCAGCGTCCGCCTTCGAAGATGCCATTCTCATTGGAGCAGGGAGACGGCGGCGTGGAATTCGCAGTCTGATCAGTCTGATACTGTCAGCTTTTGAGGAGGACAATAGCCACAATGTGCCAATACCCTTGCAGCGACGCGACTCTACCAACGCACTGCTTCTTTTCCCCGATAAGGCACTGCAAACAGCGACACTCGTTTTCTCTCCCCAAGGGAACCTCCCTGGATTCCAGCACATTCCTGACGGCATTGCCAAAAAGGCAGCTATTTCTACTACCAGCAACTCGTTGCTCTCTTTGGCCAAAATATATCAAGATGGAATGTCTGCCAGTTCAAACCTTGGAGGCTCAAAAGCCTCTACGGGTGTCCGTGATATTCTTGCTCTTTATTACCTTTCTCTGTCACTTCAGCCCAGCCCTTCCACGGCCAACAACGTCGGAATTTTGCTCGCGAGTATCCAACAGAATGGACCACCGAATCCTCCCCGTGCATCTGGCGAAAACCAGCTGCCGGATATCCCTGGGGTTGTTCCAGGGAGCGGAATCGCACTTGCCCTAGCCTATTATAACTACGGTCTGAACCTTGACTCGAAACATGCTCATCTCTATACCAACCTTGGCAGTCTTTTGAAGGACATTGGACAGCTTCCGGCCGCAATCAAAATGTATGAACAGGCCGTGCAATGTGACAGTAAATTTGACATTGCGTTGGCCAATTTAGCCAATGCTGTTAAAGATTCAGGGCGGATTAACGATGCGATTGGTTACTATAAAAGGGCCGTTGCTGCTAACCCCGAGTTTGCAGAGGCAGTTTGTGGCCTTGCAAATGCATTGAACTCGGTTTGCAATTGGGGTGGCAGAGGTGGGATTGCCGCTGACAATGGTGCCCGCGACCGATGGCATGTCGATGACAAGGGAATGCTTCGAGATGCGAAGGGAATGGGAGTTGATTCTGGCTGGATTAAGCGGGTTGTTGAGATCGTGGATAAGCAGCTCAAGGATGGGGAAACATGGGGAACAGGTGTGCTAGCTTCAATGCCGCGGGACCAGTTTGGGCTCAGTTTAGCTCTCGTCGGCAAAGATTCGGCTTTGGGCCATTACAACGCTTCTTTGAACGCTCTTCTGAGAAGTTGGGCGGGAAAGAAATGGGAAGGCTCTAGAATTGTGAGACTCGTCGAACGAGCGATCAAGTGGATCGGTTGGCGTTGGTATCAGGATCGATACGTTCATGGCAAAGAGTATCCTCCATCGAAATACTCCCGGCCGCAACTCCCAGCTAGCTTAGCCGCCCCCAACGCCCCCACCGTTTTACCGTTCCACACTTTTACGTGCCCCCTTTCAGCTAAGCAGATCCGTCACATATCGCAACGCAATGGTCTGCGAATATCGTGCTCGACACTTCGATCTCCTTGGCTGCCTGGAACGGTCTTCCGCCCTCCCCCGCCACCTAACCCCCATTTAAACGTCGGGTATGTTTCATCAGATTTCAACAATCATCCTCTTGCGCATTTGATGCAGTCTGTTTTCGGCCTCCATAACCCGTCTCGAGTCAAGGCGTTTTGCTATGCAACAACGGCCAGCGACAACTCTGTGCATCGGAAACAGATCGAACGTGAGGCCCCTGTTTTCCGTGATGTCAGCAACTGGCCTGTGGATCGACTAGTGGAACAAATCGTCAATGACGAGATACACATTTTGATAAACCTGAATGGTTATACCCGTGGAGCAAGGAACGAGGTTTTCGCTGCCCGGCCGGCGCCAATACACATGTCGTTTATGGGATTCGCAGGCACACTAGGTGCTGAATGGTGCGACTACATCCTTGCGGACCAGATTTCAATTCCTCCCGAAACCCTCGCTCCAAGAAGACGCATTACTCGGGTCGAAGATCGGTTGGTAGAGGAGGATCATTGCGAAGATCTCGAAGATTGGATCTACGGGGAACGAATCGTGTTTACCCGTCATACCTTTTTCTGCTGTGATCATCGCCAGAGTGCTCCGGATTCGCAGGACCGGCGTTTGACATGGGAAGAGGAGCAAGCTAACAGGTGGAAAATGCGCAAAGAGATGTTCCCCGATCTCCGTGATGATGCAATAATCCTCGGGAACTTCAATCAACTTTATAAGGTATGAAATTTTCCCACCATTGAAGAATTTGCCTATCCCATGGACCAACTTCTCAAATTGAAACTGACAATTTTTGAATTGCATTAGATCGAGCCAACCACGTTTCGCACCTGGCTACGTATTCTTGCCCACATCCCGAACGCAATTCTCTGGCTTCTTCGGTTTCCAGACCTTGGAGAGCACAATCTCAAACAGACAGCTGTCGCCTGGGCCGGCGAGGCTACTGCCTCCCGCATCGTTTTCACCGATGTCGCTCCCAAACATGCGCATATTTCTCGTGCTCGCATTTGTGATTTGTTCCTTGATACCCCTGAATGCAACGCCCACACAACTGCGGCCGACGTCCTCTGGAGTGGCACCCCACTCCTCACCCTCCCAAGATATAAATATAAAATGTGCTCCCGCATGGCTTCTAGCATCCTCACCAGCGCCCTTCCGCAGACTGAAGCTGGCCGCCAAGCTGCTCGTGAGCTCATCGCATCTTCAGATGAAGAGTATGAAAAACGTGCTGTAAGTCTTGGCCTGGATCTGAGCTATGAAGTGGGTGGCCATGGGCGTGCTAGAGGGAGACTGGTCGAATTGAGAAAAATGCTTTTCCTGAATCGATGGGAAAGCAAACTCTTCGATACCAAACGATGGGTGAATGATCTGGAAGATGCGTATGATGCAGTATGGAGGAAGTGGGTAAGAGGGGAAGAAGGCGATGTGTGGCTGTAGTATTGCGCATCCTTGAGCACTGGCAATCAGCGTTGGAAATTCTCTTCCTCTCAAGCCCTGGCCGTCACGCACGCATGCCCATTTCGCTATTTACAGGATCGGATCACCATCGCTTGGGCGACGAATCATCCAACGTCTTTCCACACCGCTTCCGTCTCCATCGGGATGATAACTACGTTTCATTACGCCTTTCTTAACTCTATCTTCTAATTTCATGTTTTATTTCCTTCTGTTATCATCGCCACATTTGTTGTAGTATCCTCTTTATCGCCGCCCTCTTCTCTCCAGAACGATGGGGGCTTTGTTTTGTGTTAAACAGTTTTGTGTCGTTTTTCTCTGCTTACGACTTCTGAAAGGAGCGTATCTGGTCTGCCAACGGCGTTATCATCTATTTAATCTGCTATGTATGGCACTTTGGGGGACAAAATAGGATATAAAGCATGTATTGGACATGGGACTTTAAACAGCTGGGATGGCATTTTGTCGGGGAAAACATGGCTGGAAATGGGAAGCAGGATGGGCAATGTTCTCCTAGCGCAACAAACTTTTTCATCAAATTACTTTCGCCATGGAGAGTTGACTCCATCCTTGCTTGGTTATTCGTTTTGCTTTGGTTTTGGTTTGATTTGCTAACCCATTTTAGTTATCCTTACTGCTTTTATTGTTTTTCAGTTGTTTTTTTGGGCCCTCTTATTCATGTATTCTCTCCCACTACACCCCCTTCTTGGGATAGAGATCTTGTTTTTGTATATTGTATTCACTTCCTGGCTCTGCTTTACTTCTGCTCTATACCTGACCCCAATTTAAACGGGTCTTTTGCTTTGGGCGATTCTCCTACATTTTCTTTCCCTTCGGCTGGGTTTATTCTCTTCGTTTTAACCTTATAGCCCATTCCCCCGTCGCTCAAACGACATGTTTTGCAACTTATATCAAATCATGACTGTTAGTTCTAGAGCCTTTTGTGGCCAAAAAAAATCATCGTGTCATCTTGTTTTGTTTGCGGGCAGGGAGGGTAGGGTACTTTGCTACCTGAACTACTTCCCACAAAAAGAGGGGGGAGTTATCGATTATCTGCCAGCTTGTGGCTCTCATGCTAGTTATTTTTTTGTGATGATGGTGATGAGTTATGATGAATGATGAATACCCATTCAAATATAGCTGCGAGTTGGTCATGCTCTTTGCTGTCTGGCTAATTACCCTTTTCAGGGTGAGACATTTGATTCTCTCTTTGGTTTATTTGATGATACTTTTACAATTTGCGATAGGCATTTGGATATGGGCATACAGTACCTGGATATTTCTTTTGGTTTTTCCTTTCTATATATCAGCATATCAATAGATGGCGGATCGTTAACTTCCCAAGGCTGGAAATGACTATTCTAGGAAAAAGGGAGGAAATTAGCTCCCCTACCCTCTCTTCAATAAAGTCTGAGAAATTCCATATGGGTAGATCATTGTGCATTGTGCCTTTGAGGCTTTCCAAACTAATTCAATCAAAAATGTATTCTCAAGGTTTATATATCTCTATATTATCTGATTTCATTGCACACTGCTTCCTCTCTTCTTTCAAATCAGCATACACTTGCACAGTGTGCATGGTTCTAACATTCTAGTGTTCCAGATATATATGTGTAGATGCATGCCTTTGTGGAAATACAGCATATATGTGGGTTTAATTTAATATCTGGTGATTGATTGCTCAGCCTCTGTACTGTGTTCACTTTTATTTACTACATGTGTTGTATTTTTTAACATCTGCCCAAGAAATGATTGCCTGTTGATTGGTATATTTCTCAATAGGAATTATGCATGGCCAAGAGGGTTTGATTCATGCATAAATGCTAAGATATGATTTATAGGGGTTATATCATATTATTATTGGTATAATATCAACGCCTCTTATTGCATGTGAAAACTAAAAGGATTGACCGGAGTCATAGAAACTTTTCGTTCCCACCCGAGTGCTGCTTCGGGCAACATATCCGTGATGAAAGGAATGGGATACAGACGAATGGTATATGAGAACCCCTTTTTTCATTCCTCTAACAACTTGTGATTATTATCATGTGTTTCACATGTCGCAAATATAGCGGCTCCAGGCATCATATACATGTCAAGATAACACGTGGAAAACACCCCGCAGATTGCTGTGGCGCGTAGTTCGCGCATTCATGTGCGATTGACTGACAAGGTACGTACATATATTGAAGTATTTAGCGAAAAAAGAGGGATAGGCATGGAGGGTGGTGCTCGTTCAAGAGCTTTCATCCACCACCTTGAAAAAAGGAGTAAGGGGGTTTCCAAAGCTAGAAATGCAGGCTCTGATTTTGTACAGATTTGCGCGTTCAGATTCGTACTTCGTACATGAAGTCCTCGGGTTTGGGCCCATTGGAGTGCTGATATACGCGCGGTTCGCAAAATGACAGCCCCATGGGGAGAGAAAGCATGAAAGCAGAGGGCAAATAACGTGCAATCTAGCAGACTATCAACGTATATCTGCTGGGGGCGTCGCAGTAACGTATGTATGTCTTGGCTAACTCCCAAATCCTGAAACAGGAGAGTGCACTTGATCCGCTGCCAGATATTCTGTTCGTACAGCCACCAAGTATCCAAGACGCGTATACTCTTCTCGCCCTGCACATACATACTGCGCACTCAGAGCTAGCACGAAGCAGACACCGGGCATTCATGGCGTTCTTGGTCGACGGATCTCGTAACACGTGATATCTCAATTCCACCCATATCCGTGAGCTGCGAGATGTCAGGACAACACAAAGAAAGCGGTTGACATCGGCAATGTGGCCAGGAGTTTGTCTCCTCTGGAGTAGCGCATTCTTGCAGAACCAGATCCAAAACAATTCGATGGCCGTGGGGGGACACTGTGGAATCGCCACGTATTGAAAATCATTCCCAGAACTCGTCATTGCAAGGCGCTTCCAATGAGTTCGGGAGCTGGAGATCACCCCTGGACAAGGCTGTCCAAGTCATCAAACCAAAATAAGGCAATGGAGAGGGAACAAACAAAACAGCCTGCCCTGTCCTGCAAAACTATGCTCGCCGATAATGTACAGTACATAGTTACTGGAGTCCATTAGAAGCTGAAAATGGGGTGTCAAGTGGATCATTTATCGAATGAAATCGGGAACCCCGAGGGAAAGGATTGATTGATGCCGGGGTGTGTGGAAGGGGTTCGTTGATCGTGGAACATGGCTGGCTGCCCAAGCAGGGCCACTTGAACGTGTGATGTCCATGGAGGACTCTCGGCTCCAGGAGAGCTCTTTGGTGTGTTTCCTGATCGGAGACCTCAGGATTGGCTGGCAAGGCAGGCTGCGGAAAAGACTGAAAAAAATGAAAAAATAAAAGAAAATACTCTTTGACAGGTGACCAGGTCCTCGTACGGCAGGTTTCCAGATACACCCCGTCTAGCTTGTGTTGTTTACTGGGATCAACCCCTCTCGATCGCCAACGGCGGCCTCCTGTTGGACCATATCTGTCCCAAGGAAGATGAATTTTCGGCTAAGATATTGTGGCTACCTGTGCATCGGGTCTAACAAGGTTGAAGCAGGGCGCAACTATCGGATTTTCAGCTCCAGTGCCATCTGCATTTCTCTTCACCTACCCGCTTTAGTCCACACCGTACCCGCTCTGGTGGATTCTCTGCTTTTGCTGCCTCCTTTTTGGCACATAGGGAGCCATAACATACCGAGGAAGAGATGCTTGCCACATCCTGGCTCCGGATAGCCCGACTTTTATTGTTCTTGATATCAAAACTGTAACGTCGTTCGTCGTCCGTCCGGCGGCAAGTGGTTTGTGCTAGCTGAGCATTAATTTAATTTTTGCCACCGCATTTCTTTTTCTGAAGACTTGATGAGAATATACGTCACACATACATGTGGCATTGTCGGAGTCGCTTAAAAGAAAAAAAGAAACCGTTTTGCATAATCAAGCCACAATGTGGTATTTTACATGTCCAGTATCCGACGGGTTGTGCATACAAGCTAAGAAATGACAATTAACGTTCCCTGAAAATAAAGCCAACGATTTGCGTGCATCGTTGCATGTGTCAGCCCTTTCCAACCATCATCCAGCTCAACGGTGAACAATAAATACCAGCCTAACAAGGGGGGGTTTCAGAACAAATGCCACCGTTTGGCGGACGTCCTTTTGTTGACGCCAAGCGGTGTATTCTCCTTCTGGTCTAGATGTGGGTCGACTCGCTTGTCCTGAAGACCGTTTTCTTAGTTATCTCACATATTGGCTTGGTTAAAATGGCCTACCAGCATTACGCAGTAGTGACCACAAGCTAGACGGCTAAAAGCGCTGAAATGGGCGGATTTCTCGTCTAACTCACGCCTTGAAAGAATCCAGCTCGAGTTCTCGAAGTCTCGACTCGAATTCTTGCGTTTTTGGGAGGAAAGTTTAGGTTTGGCCGAGAAATGTGGCTTGCCCGTATGGATTTTTGATGGAGAAGGTTGATCGTCGACCGTTTTTTTTTTCCTTTTTTTTTTCCCCGGCCGGATCGGGATAAGTCGAAGGGGCGCTGACTCGCATGTGTGGAATAATAATGTCAACAAATCCAGAGCCTCAGAACTTGGAAGAAAGGAGGTGGCGCTTGGGTGGGCTCCTACTGCTTGCATAATTTTCTCCGCTTCCATCAGATAATGATTTGAGCAAGGAGCCAGATCCGGAGTTGCTAAATCGCCTCCGCCTTATTACTACGTTATTCTCTGCTGGTTTGGCATCTTGGGGCTTATCCGAGACACCAGCCAATCGCTTATCGGTGTGAAGAGATCGCTTTTAGAACAACGCTAATAAATCCATAGCCAGAAAGTTTCCCTCTCGTGGTCGTCACTTGTCCATCGCCTAGGAACATCGTGCAGCGCCTAGTACTAATTCGAAAGGTCGCAAGGTCGCAATCACCTCATCGATTAGCTGGTTCGTGAAGAATAAGAAATAACCGGTCAAGGTCGACTCTGTTGGAGGTACCTGGGCCCAACGGAACTGTTGCAAAAGCGCGAGAACATATCTCAAATGCTATTTTTAGAATGGAGTCGGCAACCCCGTTTTCTCTCGCTCCCAAAAGGGGAAAATTCAAGAGAAGCCCGGGGGTGCATGCTGCTCGGTTTAACCTGATCTATCAAAATGGAAGAGATAAAAGCGATGATTGAGTCTGGCTCTACCACCTGCCAATCCAGGTTATGGTACGGGTGGCTTTTGGAGTATGAAAGTACGATGTTCGTATATTTCCCCTCTCCCCCCTCTCTCCGCCTTGTCCACCAGTCAGAGTGGGACACCGTGTCTACTGTCAATGACGGTTTCCCTCGGCTTGAATATATCCCATCAAAGGACATTTCTCCGCCTGTAGTCTGCGAGACATCGTTGAATCGCCTTTCAAGAAAACTCTGATAGCAATCAATGCACGACAAACACAAGATCTAGGATTGCTTGAGCAATGCGCACCAGAAATAGTGGAAGCTAAGGCAGAGGGAGACGCCGCTATCAGACAGGGTTCATTCCTTCTCTCCGCGCCGGGGTATTGAGCCAAAATATGGAGCCCGCGCCCACGTTTTTGGGAACAAAGGATTGTAACCGGGTTGCAGGGGATGCACGACACCCCGGGAGCTTCTTTGTGAGGTAGTCATGTGTGGATGATTATTTACCTCTCGATGTTACTCCGCTGAAAGGTAGCGGGCTGGTGTGATTTGATATGTTTGTTGATGCGACGTGGCAAAACCTGGAGAATGCGATAGGCTGTGGTAGATATGTACTGCATGCGGACATTCATTGCGCCGAATACATATGTGCAGCATATATGCTGTCAGTATTGTGCTGGCTAAGGAAATTTATCAGGATATATCACGTTCCGCATCCCTGCGACACACCTCCTTTAAGAAAAGAGTGTAAGGCAATTGTTATGCGTAAAGGAAGCTGAACCAAAGTGTGGTAGACATGTACAGATTACATGTGTAAGGCTGCCCAAGACTTGTGATTGCTCTGCTAGATTCTGAGCGCATACTTCTTCCCATTCTCTGATCGAAGTCTTCAACAGCAATGATCCTAGCATATCGCCAATTGCGAACCTGCCAAGTTAACTTGTTCCTAAGTATCACTTAGCCGATAGATGGTAGGTATACCATTCGGTCGCCTAGAAATCAATAGCACAATGCCAATAAGCGAATTTAGGGGATGTGGTTGGCTGATATGTGGATAAATGGGGGACTAGATGTAGGCTAGGGTGTGAGTTGCGAGAGGGAATAGCCGACGAAAACATGATGGAGATGTGGCTACAGCTCATGTGCAATGAAATAGATTCGTAGTGGAGAGCTGAACAGCATTGAACAGCATCTAGGGGCGGCGGGATTGTGAAATTATCCCCAAGGGCTTGTTGAAGAGAACAAACAGGGGTGGTTGCTCAGGCCTGGTTTTGAAAATTCCCCTGTTTGTTTCCCCCCCTTTTTTTTTGAAAAAGGGGGAAGAATATACCTGGGCATTTGAGATCAGAGCTAAATCCACGCTGTCGGTATCCGCCCTGAAACAATACAGGATAGGCATTCATCGGCATGGTTGTAGTTGATTGATAGCATTCCGCGTAGAGTGGGGAGTTGGAAGACGACATGGCTAAACACCAGCCAAAATCACAAACTTTGATCTCAAGATTTCTGTACCAGTGCATCCACAAGACTTGCCACAGCTAGTCCGGCTATTCATCCTGGTCCCCAGGACAAACACGAGCCTGGTTTGGGCCCTCCCCCGCAGGGAACCGGCATGCACAGGTGCAATGAAACTCCTGCACTCTGTACTGATGAATATCAAAATGCTGGACTTTAGATCTTGGTCAATAAAGCATATTGGTTTTGCTTCACTGCGGACTTCTTGAAAGTCTCTGAGGGATAGGACATATGTGACAAATCTTTTCTTTGGGCGTGGACCTGTTTCTTGTATCTCTCTCTCTCTGTGTGTTTGTTTTATAGCTTCTCGTTGTACCTCGTCAGTCCCGATCTATCATCCACGGTAATCGGTAGCACGAAGAGGAGCATTTCACTCAATGAACCGCGCGTGTTGCGCTAATGATCCGCCAGCCAAATTTTGAGGGGTTCGGCCTTTCAGCCTGGTGGCGGCTTTGACGGCCATCAACGGCGTTCATCATCAATATGACAATATGTATACTCCAAATATCCGACCAAACTTCTCCCAGAAATCCGAACTTGGTAATTCCGGCCCGACGAACAACCAATGATATCGCCTCTACAGCGTACAGACGGGCCCGGGGACCAAAGTCCTCGCCCAATTGGTTTCCAAGGTTCCTCCGGAAAACGTTTTTTCTCCAAACCTTCAACGTTTGTAAGGCTTGATTGAATTACTATTGGCGACTTGGCCGAATTGACTTTGCACCGTCGACTGGTTCGAGGTGTTCTCAGAGGTCGGTCTCAGCAATTGCATCATCACAACTTCGCAGGGACCACGTCGCGTACGGCCTGAGCGGCATGCGGCAACCCATGTCAACAACAATAATGGAACTCAGGCGGGGATCGGCTTTGAAAAGATGCGCAAGAGAGGAGAACAATCGTCAGAGCTGGCCTGAAATATTATCTCATACCCTGGAGCAGCTGAGCTCGAGCGCCGACAACCAATAATACGCACAGCGCCTCAGCATTATTGCCAGCAACACCTGGGATTTCCTTAGCCTGCCTCAGGCGGCAAATTGTGGCGTCCGTAGCTGCTCCTCGAGTCCTCGTTCGCAGTTCCACTGTATTCAGCCACAGCGATCCACCGAGACGTTGGCGGCTGGATGCTGCTGGGCGATGTGGAATTACCTGTCGCCCCGCAGCGGATCCTCAACGAGTGGTCAACGCGATGCCATTCAGATTTTTGTTGCTCACGGCTCAGGAGTCATTATTGGCCAATCCCCATAAACGGCAGCTTTTGATGCGGGATGGACACTTGCTATGCATGCTTGAATATTTCATCTCACGGAATTGAAGCTAATACGCCACTGATTTCAGCACTGCTCATGGTCTGGCTAAAAGAACTGTGGTTAGTACCATCTTCGGCACCCTCAGGGCGTGGCTAGTTCGACTACACATCATTGACAAGCGCGGCGGCGATTATCGTTCACCAGAAAACCACTGGAAGGATGTTTCTGATTTTGAGGCTAAGCTCCAGGGCGGCGCCAATCACGCATTCATCGCTCAACACTGATTCGACACAGATTTCCGCGTGCACGGACAGGGGTCTTTTTTTTATTTAAAAAAAAGTGCAACGGTGGAGTTCAAACGCTCCACCACTCACCACCAACACCAGGCACCGCCCCATCCATGCTAGCGGATCCCTTTCCCCATAGCTTCCAACCCTCAGGTCACGGGAGAACAATACCCCAAGGCCAGCTCGGTTTTCCTCGGCATACTGCGTAGATGATGTTTGAGAAAGGGAGCTTCTCTTTCGACTACTGCAGCCATCTGCCACGAATCTGCCACTATCACCATGTATGTTCCCGATCTGTGCGGGACCAACCTCAGATAAACAGCCGATCGTGCGGTTCCTTTTATTCTTCCGACCCTGCAATAATACCGTCAATTATGCATGGGGTTTGACGAACGGCCGCGCTCGGTGAAGTATGCTAGACAAAGAATTGCTTTTTAGTTCCATGTGGCGTGGGGCTCACCAAGCTTCCAATTTCCTAAAATGGAATAGCAACCCTCCTGAGACCAAAATAATAATTAGAGCATACACTTCGGAGTATGGTGACCGATGTTGTCGCCATGGATTGAGCACTGAACAGCGGTTATTGACAATCATCCTTTGGGTGAGGAGTAGCGAATTGCCGCGGTCAAAATCGTTCGGCAAATCATCAGAGGAGAACAGTTATAAAGACCAATAACCTGAAAGTTTCGGGCACATAACGAGAGGAGCGAGAAAGAGAGCCTTGGATACCCGTTTCCCAGTTTACTTTCAACGGCCTTTGTAGCGGAGCGCTCTCTTTAGGGAGGCCTCGGATCTGAAAATGCACCGGCTATGATTACTTTCCGCCAGGCGCAAACTGAATCAGGGGAGCCGCAGGATCCAATAATGGTTGCATTTACCAAGCAAGGCACGGGTAAACGGCTCCTCTAAGCTGGGTACGTGCATGCTTGGAGGATTTGCTAACTACGGTCGCGAACAACGATCGTCATCATTTCCAACTTTGGCCCAAAAGAGACACATAATCAATGCTTCAATGACCGTTTGAGGAGGACAATGAGTCGATGAGCATGGCAGGCCCCCCAAAGGAGACATAGTCGTTTAAGGATAATTTGACCTTTAGCGTGGAAAGAAGGGATAGCAATTCGCAGATTACTACCAGTAGAATTGAGGAAAATGGTTCTCTCAATATTACGCGGAAAACAACGTTTGATTTTAGTCAACAAGCATTGCAACGCCACTAAACACGAACATTTCCCCACAATCTCAAAAGGAAACGGTCGGTTCGACAATTCTCGATAAGGCCCTGTCGGAACCATTCGGTTATGTTCAGCACCCGAGGAGAGAGAGAGGGAGTCATGTCAAGGAAGTCTCATCCAATCAACCGGAAGCATGAGTCTCTCGGGACATTTTCATGACACGCATCTGCAAAGAATCTGCGTATGAACGAGCTGTTGGAACTCTTAGCTCAATCAACCGTCCTTGGGTGTCAAGGGAATGGGTTTGTTCGGGGCCAGTGGGGACACTCAGCCGCTATATCGCGAAGATACCCCATCAATAATACGCAATTACGACACTTTGGAAAAGAACCCTTCGTTTAAACAAGGAGAAACCATACAATCTAGAACGAGAGAGGGCCTGGGTTCTAGGTTAATTTCTTTCTTCCTTTCCTACGAGGCTTTTCCTGTACGCAGCGTAATCCTCTTGCGGCAGTCTTGGGTAGAGACCATCAAACATTCTGATAGCGGTGTACCGACTTTACGTTGTAGTTTGGCAACTTCGTGCCAGAGACAGCCAGCAAACAGGGTGATACTTGGTACTGAGCATGGGTTAAGTCGGAGTTAAACCCCTTGCCCATGTTACTATGGCGATCTTAGAAGCTGGCCTTTGGTATGGATGATGCGCTGATCGCTCTACTGGCCCATGTAACATCAGGCCAATATGGCAGCAAACGGACTTAGAGTGTCCTTTTTGCAGGCTGAGTGAACAAGACTCCATAATGGGTATCGATTGCGGTGGCTTAACATGCCAGTGCATATCAATGGCGAATTCATGACGAGCATACCGAGCATACTCCCAGGAAACTATGATGTTGATAGATATATTTGCACATCTACCTGCACATTTACCTAGACGTGCAGCATGAGTGACCAGAAATGCCTGTTCTACGCAGCGAGTGACATCCACCCTCCAAGCCTGATTTAGCTACCGCAGCACAGAGAGGTCATCCCAGCAATGTCCTGAGTTTCATGGTCGAATGGGAACCGGGCACGATACCCTTGCAAATTCAGATTGTCTATGACGACGATTGATCTAGCGATCGTCTCCGCCTAGTCAGCGCTTGAGAGCTCGCCGTCTCGCACTAAAGTCGTTCAATTTCGAATTTGAATTTTTCGATCTACCCGATCAGAACTGATGGGTTCTCGGCGCAGCAACGCTTGTTGCTAGCTTGCTCCACAGGAAGAATGGCTGGCCTGCTGGTCATCCAACGCTAAGAGTCATGGCTGGCTGAAACGGTTGAGAATCGCATGGGAAACTTAGCGCTGTAAACAACGCTGTTTCCCCCTCCTGCCTTTCGTTTCTTTTTCCTGTGAGTGGATCGGAAGTCGTTGGGACAGTTGCCACCGTCAATGGAGCATAATTCATGCGCAGGAAGCAAGGGTCTTTTGAGTCGTTGTCTCTTCTTCGGACTGGGACAAGGTTTTGCGGGTATGTCAATTGAGAAGGGGCGAATTGGATTTTCTGTTTCCGAAAAGTAGATTGGGAACCAGAAATTACCCAGAACATCAACTGCAGCGTCCTGTCCAGTCGGCCAGGTTTGAGCCTTCAAAAGTGCATGCTACATGATTGGCAGCATTCAATCAGTACAACGCAGCGTCGAGCTGGTGTGGCTATACATACCCTGGTCAACGCTCAAAAAGTTGAAATCTTCTGGGCTGTGGTTGTGGTTTGTGACAACTTTGCCGAACATGCCAACGAGAACAAGGACTCCAAAAGTACAGCAGTGTACCATTGTCCCTGACTCTGACGAGAGCTAGCGGGCCCACAGCCATTGGCCGCTCGGTCCAGGACTATGGTGTGGCACTTGGAGCCACCACACCTCGTATATCTCGGCATCATCATCCATGATTGGCTGCGTTCGCAAGCTCCGATCTCGACGCTAACTGGCTGTTGTGAGATTTGTTGCTTTTGCACCCCCACCGGTGCCCTTGTTCTCCATTTCTGGAGCTAAATCCTTGTCATGCTCAAGCGGGTAAGCCGTGGAGGTCAGGGAGATCTTCCCTTTCAGAACCTCGAGCTTTTCGCAAACATCCTTTTTTTGGCGCCGAGAGGTTCGCACCAGCGCCAGACCCATGCACCTAAGCCTCAGTGAGATCAGCAGAGAAAGGGGAGGAAGAAAAAAGCGATTGCCATCCTCAACCTGGCTTTGGTCCTTTCTTTAGAGCATTCCGGCTTTACAAGCTGTTGGTCGACTGTAGTAACGGCTTTGGTCGTGTTAACCGGTGATCGCCAGAATTTCGACTCAGCCCATCTTTTTTTTCTTGGGTTATATTGAATATAATGCGAATCATGATTTGTGTTTTGGATTATTATTTTCCCCCCATCCTGTCAGGGATTATTAGCTGTCTCATTCGCTCAGAACCCGGCCGTCCACATGCACATGGATAGATGTACTGTACAGTAAACTGTACACGCTCTCTTGTAGATAGATGGGCTTGAGGCGGCCGTAAATATGACAACCTTGTTCGTCTTTGATGTCGTCCTTCGGAGCTTTGCAGCAAGGCCATGAAATTGCGCAACTTGCACCACGAGCGAGTCATTGGAGTACATTAGAATACAATAATCATGCTGATGAATCTTCGTCTGACGCCCAGCTTTGATGCAAGATCTTGGTTACCGTTACCTCCCTTGCTGTCTGAACAATGAATCGTAATCTTTTGATGCGCTAGTCTCAAAAACCAAAATTTCCAAGTTTTTCCCTTTCAGTTTTTCCTTCCTCTGCGATCTCAGCATCATTTATCCCATCACGAAATGTTTCAAGAAGTTAAGAATTGTCATTGACGTAGTTGACGAAAAGAAATCGGCATGGCTGGTTATGGCATCTGGGTAAATAATGCGTACCCTGTTTGGCACCAGCCACCCAACCCCACCAACCCAACAACAAACAGCTTCATCCGTTCAAGTTGCAACATTGCCAGCAGTTACCAAAGCAAGGTAGTCCGTTACTCTTCTCCTGCTGCCAACAGATTTTATCAATGGGTTCCGGGAGTTTGACGGTGATGCAAAACCAGCCATCACCAACCCAGCCCATCCGAGGTCTCCCTGTCAAGGAGGCGGCGAAGCCGATGGTGGGTTCGAGTCAAAGAACCACGCTATTCTCAAACATGGGTATCTGCTGGTTTGTGTGACTCGTGGGTAGGAGAGGGGGGGGGGAGTAGTGTTAGGCGTTTCCAAATCATCGTGCAAGCATGGCTGCCCCCTGCATGCCTGAAATGAACATTCTTAGCATTGCGGGAGTTCCACGCCTGACGGCCGGAGTACGGAGCAGAATGCTTCGGGTTACCCTTTGCAGTCATCATGGCTTGGATCGCTTTCTTTTTTGGTCTCCGAGTCAGTAACTTCGCCAAGCTCCTCCTCTCCTCAGAGCAACGAGAGTGGTTGGGATACTCTGTCGATTCCTAGTAACAGGACTCTGTATGTTTTTGTCAGATTAATAACACGCAGCAGCAGTGAACAGCGTAACGGAGAATAAGAAGAAGAAGAAAAGAGAAAGAGAAAAAAAGCAAAAGGGTCCTCGTCCCGCTGGCTGCATCCTGTCACTGGGAAAGAAACAGGGGTTAGAACTTAGCAGGAGGAGAGCGGAGGAAGCCAAAAATGTTACCAAACCTTCGAGCCCAGACCGCGGGGAGTTTCTTTTTTTTTTTTTTTTTTTCGTTTCTTTTTCCTTCATTATTTTTCATTTTTCATTTTTGCTTTTTTTTCAATCATTATCGTCTTTTTCGCTTCGTTCTGCTGGCTCGGCGCAAAGGAATCCTGACCCACGGCCCTAGCCGCTAGGACGGCCAGTCGCAAAGGTCCGCCTCAACCGTATTTCGTGCACAACATCCATTTGCTAGCCCACCCTTGTTGCGAATCATCGCATCCCTGTTTTACGATGGCAAAACGCAAGTCCCCACGATCTGGAAAAGGTGTGTCCGTGTGTGCCACCACAGGGAGTTGACAGCCAACCGGCGTATGGGTCTGGCTGTTACTGTACGAAACGACTGGCGGGAACCTGGGCCTCAACCCACTCCGATGAAACTAATAACTGAATTTGTTCGTTCCAAGCTGTGCTCAGCGTGGCTGGTTCAGGTTCCTGTTCTTGTTCCCTTTTGCTTTTTTATTGTTGTTTTTATGCTTTTGCTTTTTCCTGGACCTTCCGTGGCTCGGCTCAGTTGGGTGGGAACCCTCTTTTTTTGTGTTTTCTTTTGTGTTTTTATTTTAATTTTTGGCTTTTGCCCCCCGTTCCCTGTCTTCTGGGTTGGCTTGGATTCCCCAAAACGGATGCAGAGCTTGTGTGCGACGAAAACTGAAATGTAAGTACTGTGCATGGAGGTGCAAGCATGAGAGGTGTGTTTTCTGCATGTGGCTGTTATTATGTATCGGGAGGAGGAGTCTGCAAATACATCCCATTCCTGCATACATCATCATCGTCATCCTCACCATCATCATTATCATACTCCCGCGGTTGGTTCCCCCACCCCCCCCCGGCACGTATTATTCCAGTACAAGGGACATAGATTCGACTGTATGTACATGGCCGTCTCGTTCTCGTCTCGTCTGGCATCTGGTTCAGCTGTGAGGTACATATCTATCCAACTCTCCCACGAGTATATGATACAAGCAGGAAGACGCAGGCCTTGAGCTGCCTTGTCTTCCCCCAACATGTCTTCTTTTGCATTTCCTAAAAAGGGTCCCTTGTTTACTTGTTGTATCAGAAAAGCCGAAGAAACCTCCAGTTTGCATGCTTCAAAACGCACCTCCCAAGCCCTTCCTTTACGACTGCAGTGTTTGAAGATCCATCTTCGCCTCGTGTCTCAAAAGACTCAAGCGTGACGATCTCAGATCGGGGTTGTGGGGGGGTCTGTCATCAGCAGAAAAGAAAAAGGAAAAAGAAAAAATAACAACGTAAAAGAAACTCTGATACCCTTCCTTCGCCCCAGGCCCTAAGTCAGGTTGGCTTAGTTTCGTACACTTGTATCGGCTTGTTCTGTCCGGACGGACTATATATGAATCCGCCCATGCCCACCGCCCACTCGTGAGTTGTTGATGCTGCCCCCTCTTGCGCACTCCGCCGTGTGTGCTTGTCTTACTATATTATTATTATTATTATTATAACAACTCCCTCCCGCTATTTACTCCTCCTTTGACTATCTATATACCTCCCTCCCCACCTACTACCTACCTCGCTATATCCCTTTCATGCAATTGTATTATTATTGGGCAGGCGAGACTAATTCCGTTCCTGCTTAGCATTAATACCTGTGTGTCCGCCATCCTATTTATTTACATCGTCACCCTCCTCCGTCTGAAACCACGGTGGGGCTTCTCCTCTATTGGCGGGACTGTGAAAGCAATTGTTTTACGCCTGACCATACTTGGTCCTTTTGTTGCGCAATCCTTTGGAACGATGGCTCCGGCTCAACGACGGGGGCCTTGGGTTCCTGAGGAGGATCAAACTTTGCTGCAGCTGGTACGCAGTCAAGGTCCGAATAACTGGGTTCGCATCTCACAACACATGCAATATCGATCGCCCAAGCAATGCAGAGAACGCTTTCACCAGAATCTGAAACCTACACTAAATCATGAGCCTATCTCGGTTGAAGAGGGCTTGATGATCGAGAGGATGGTGCACGAAATGGGAAAGCGATGGGCGGAGATTGCACGGAGACTAGGGAATCGCAGTGACAATGCCGTTAAGAACTGGTGGAATGGATCGATGAACCGCAAACGGAGGGGATTAGCAATTCAAGCCAGAGAGAGCCTGGCGCCATCTTCCCGCACATTGAACGGTCGAATCGAACCTCCTTACCCCAAAAGTTCAATGTCGATGCATGGCCCGTGTGACCGAACCCATTACCAAGATTCGAGCTTTGGCACTCAAACATCGTCTTGGGCTTCGGTTTCTCAACGTGGGCAGCAGCAACTGCCTCCCAAATTGCTGTGCCCCCAGGTTGACGTCAGGCAACGAAGGGAGCCATGCTCGTCGACCGAGTATGAATATAGATCTCCACTGGAATGGCCCAGGCAGATGCTTGGCCACCGGTCTCCGATCAGAAACCACCGCCATCTCAGTCCGATCGTCACATATATGCCTCCTTCGCAAACGGAACTGCCCCCCATGTCTTCTCCTTCTACCTCGGAAATGTCAAACTCGACCTTAGCCGGGCCACCTTCAATGGTTTCTGATCACAATTCCATCTGTTCCGCATCTCCTCGAACCGCGGCATCCCCTTCGCTGAATCCAGTGCCCGTCGAAATTCACCCGGGACAAGACGAACGGCGAAGAGGCAGTGCCCCGACCTTTCGACCACCTCCCAATTCGACACGCCATGACGAAAACTACCACAACCCTAAAAACGCTGAATATCACCTGGAACCAGCGGTTCCACGCCGATGGGCCCCAGATATCCCCCATTCATGCCCTCAGGAACCCTCGCGGCACCAGTACTCTAATTCTGCCCCTCATAACCAGCTTTCTCCGAGGTCAGAACCGCGAGCTCATGTCCCATCCCCACATCGAGACTCGAGAATGGGGCTTGAGTCGTTACTAAATTAAATACCCACCTGATTCAACCTACCAAATTTCCTTATACTTATCCTATTCCATAATTTCTTTTGTTGCGGAAAGTTCCCTTTTGGGTTTCTACAAATCGGCATACGAGGTGTATTGTTTGCGGGCATTTGTTTGTTTTTCATCATTATTTTTGCCAATCCGAAGGGCAACACGGATTTCTTTCTTTTTTATATCATCAGTGCGTAATGCCTATCATCTATCTACATCATGATTATTATTTGTGATTGCGATTCCTTCTGTTACTGGTGTATCATTTTTTTAATTTTGGGTTTGGCTTTATCTACCCGGGCAGCATTTCTCAGTTATCCTTATCTTCCCTTTTTATATGCGGCTTCTAGAAAGCCCCCCCTCGAAAGCGTCTTTTTTCTTCCCGTTATCCTGCACATATACATTTGAAAACTATTTCAGTACATATATTATTTTATTTCTAATTTCTTTGTGTTACGGGCGGGAATGGCATTTTCTTCATGGATTTGGGACGGGCTGGGTGGAAAAAATATAAGGGCTGGCGGCATTTCTTTCCTGATATCTTACCCTTTTTTAACCCTTATATTTCCTCCTTACCAGCCCTTTGTTGGGTCTTAATTTATACGTCTACGTCTCATTTTTGCTATAACATGCCTACGGCTATCTGTATTATCACTATCATCATCATTACCACTACTATTTGATGTGTACCACTACGCGCATTTGTGTTTTGAACAACTGCGTTTTTTAAACTTTCAAATCTTGAGTCAGATTCGAGAGTTTCAAGATCTTCCGACACCCCTCTCGATGCTACATGCCGGAAGCTCTAACCGCGGCGTTATCTAACTCCAGCCAACTACCTTATTCTGGAGACTGCCGCCACCCAACTTAACCTACCCTTTCATTCCATTGCTCTCAAAAGCTAACTTGCTCCCCAAAACTCACGTCTGTCTGCATTGGTGCCCGCAGCCGCCACGGAAAACACCCCCTAACCATTCTTTACTTTACCCTCAATGGCGCGGGGCGGGATTAAACGGTGTTTGAATCTCTGGAATCGAACTAGAGTATATCTGATCGCCTTGTCCTTTGGTACGCAGGGCGGCATTTCAAAACGGCATTGGAGACAAGGCATTGAAATTCTAAAAACAATAAAATAAAGAACAAGAACCAGGAAGTTATTATTCGTCGCCACCAATCCCTCCCCCCCTCCCGGCTACTACATCTTCTTTGTTCGCTCCCATTTCTCGTTTCGCCGTTTCTGCCATTCCGAGACGAATAAGCGGCTCTTGGGTTTTGCTGATCTTCGCATATTCCGAAGCATGGGCTGCAGCTCTAACCTCGGCGGATTTAAAATACCCATGGAGAAACACGCTCAGTGCCAACGGGAAACATAAAAATATCGGAACTGCAACCTACAGCTTCTTCCGTCCACTAACAAGCCGCTCTGACATTAACTACTAATAGCCGTGCGCACCTGTTGTTCATTGTCAACTTTTCTCTCCTACTTATCCCCAAGCCCTCCGTTTTGCGTAATTGCGTAATTCCAATACTCAGCACAGTTGATTCCTGCACGGCATGTATGCAAATTGCATGCCCTCGTATATGCATCTGTTGTGGAAGTTTGTGAGAGGGAAAGAGAACAAGGCAATCGACCATTATTTCGCGGCTTTTGTCCCCATCAAGAGAGCTTCGTATATGTACTGTACCTATGTATGTATTGAGCCATTTGGTTTCCAAAGGCCTTAGCCCCCCTTTCCCGTCACACACGATGTACAGCGGAGGATCGTGGAGAACTCCGGCACGCATTCTATGCAGTGTAACGTCGGCATTTTTCCACTAATTTTTTAGCGTTTATATTATATTATATTATTTTAAATCAATTATTGTTTTAAAACGGTTTTTATTTGTCGTTACGGAGTTATTCAAGCCAGGAAATGGAAAATGGAAAAAAAAAAGGTCCCTCCATACATTTGGCAGCTAACGATGTGTCACTTGGATTGAGTGCACCTCGATCCCCTTGCTTCTTGCAAACTGTCCGTTTGGGTTCTTTGTTTTTAGAAGCCCCAAGTCTGTCAAAATGGAGAGATTGGTGCCATGATTCTGTAAACAAGCTCTATAGTCATTGATTCAACAGCTTTGGCTCTATCCTGTTTATGAATATGCCGAAGGGTCTCCGAAAAGTTAGATTTATGCCAAACACTTGCTCTTGTACACTTGGTATAAGGAGTGATTAGTGGTTGTTACCACGATGATTAATATCACATACCTTATTTCGTCAGCTGCTTGGTCAATTTGCCTTTTATGTCTCATATTTTTCTAGGAATATCTGCTCTTTGTAGTACCATTGATACACAAAGGCAGGAATAGCGACACATAACAAGAATGACAGAAATAGAAAAGGTTAGAGGACACTTTATCTACGGTCCTGTCCATAATTCTTGTTCGAATTGGAACAAACGCTATTCAATTTCCGTTTGTGGAATACGGGCGTAAGAGGGATGAAGTGCAATGTCTTCTGTCAATGGCAAGGTTAGTTCCCTCCCCCGTCCAGCATGCGGGGCCGCTGAGTCCAATATGATAGCTGCAGCAGGATATGTGATTATCAACGGCCTGGTGGGGTGGAGGCTGGGCCTATCAAGAAACTTGATCATTTTTTAAATCTCTTTCTCCATTAGGATTATCAAATTGTTGAACACGGTTCAGCGATCACCCCGACCCCGAGTCTGTGTAGCGATTCTAATTTTTGTGCATCGGTTCACAAAAGCGTGGAATGTACCGATACTATGCGTAGCGCTCTAAGCTCTCGGACTTTTTACGCAGGTGGCAGGTAACCGACTATATTGCCCAAGGCCCTTCGCAGTTTGAAATAATAAAAGAGTTAGCGAGGTTTCAAGTTCATAGAGTGAATATGACGAGATGAACGGGGTGTGTTCAGGTGATTACCATATTCTGTTTCTCCTCGCCAATGAACATTTCTCTATCTTTTTGCCGGTCAAACCAGATGAAACGAGAGGGACGGACAAGGTCAGTTTATCACGACTAGTATAGGGTAATACTTACTGTACATGTCCTTCCATATCGACGATGTAGAGAAGTTTACTCAAACTCGTGCTAGGTGGTCCATGCTGTGCATGGTTATGCCGTTACACGCTGCTCGCACCTTTTCAAGGGTAATAGTGGGGCTAGTAAATGTCACAAAACGTATTGAGACCCCGTTCCACGTCTAGAACCATGGTGCGGGAACGGGGGTAAGACGGATAAGCCCGCAGTTATCATACCATCTCTGGTGGTTTTGACCAGGATAGTCGACGGGCAACGTGTGGTGGTGGGGGGGAGAGGGGAGGGGGTGGACATCATGAGAAAATAAAACGGTATAATGCAATAAATAAAAATGGCATTGGCAATCGTATCGCATTATCGATGCACAGAATCGAGTATGATGTCAGACAGACGGGATCATTGTAAGTACAGGAAGGTGTGATAAGTGACATGGGCATACAGCAGGTGGCTCAAAGAAAAATAACGAGGCCACGTTTTCAGAATGCAACTTGCTCGACAAGGTGTTTATTGTCGGTCTAAACAACGGAACAAAACGTCCACCTCGTTCCTTCCCGCCGAGTTCAGTTTACTCGTTCCTAGCTGATAGAGGCTCAACAAAATAGAGTTTAAGATGTGGAGAGCTTCTTCGGTGGGGCATCATTTTGCTAGTTCTTATTGGTCAAAATCACCATAGAGTTGATTAAGGTGTTCCGAGGCGAAATTAGCGCAACTTAATTTGGACGTTGGATCTCCGCCGCTCCCGTTCGTTCGATAAGGTGGGTTTTGCCGCGTGTGTCTGACTCTGTGAGCGTGCAACCTATAACAAGCGATTGTATATCTGTGTTTGGCATTTGCATGGCTTTTTCAGGAGGTACGAAAACTTCCTATCGAAATACCCCTTTGGGACGCCGTCCCCTTTCTTGTGCAACTCCCCAACGCCTTTGCTTGCTTAGGCCAGGGCGCCTAACATTACCACCCCTGACGCCAAACAGGGTATCGCAAGGCCCTCCACATGACAAATGCTATCCAGACCATGATGTTACTGCACGTTCCTTATCGAGTCAGTTGTGCTCCTTTGTTACCAATTGGTACATGACGTAGCTGGGTGTCACCTCAGTAATCTTGCCGCTCCAGGCTCGATTAGGCAGTTCGATACTGTCCTTTTTGTGCTCCATTCAAAATATTTCGGCGAATGGTATTCTACCACCGTCAGATTTCGGGGTGCCAATATCATACATGCGCACAGCAAAGGGGTATTGTTTTTCACATTCAGTTTTGGACCGAGGGGTCAATGGAAGCAAAGACCGAACAAGCAGCTAGCCGCAACGAACTCAACGCCATGGTCCATTCACGAATTTTAAACTTTATCTTTCATTGGTACAATTTACCCCGCGACGTGATAGCCAAAAGATCGGCCCCCGGGGAACAAAGAAACCTTCGACGGAAAAATCAACGGATAGTGGCTGAAGAACCCTGGTTCTGGGACCAGCGGGTCAACGCCCTGCTAACCCATGGGAATCTGCGCCTCGTGGCCTTGGCTTAACTTAACTATTCTCTTTAGGGCAACGCCCAAAGTTTGTATTGTTCCAGATATCTTTTCACACCTGCGCACTTTGCAGAGGAACCATCAAACAAAGGCACAGAATACAGCCGATTACAGGTAAGAAACACCCTAGTGGCTGTCACGGGCATGTAGGCCCAATCAGGGTATTTGCTATTGTGCCTTGCATATCCCGACGGGTGGGGATGATAGGCTGGAAAATTAACCCGACGAGGATTGCTCCGTGAGCCATTTTTTTAGGACGGGGGAAGAAAAGGTAACGGGTAAACCCTATTCAGCTATGGTCGTCTTTATTCCCTCGCATTCTCCATGCTCCAGCGGTCAATTAGCATACCAGTTCACAATGGCTGCTTGCATATACGTGCGCATGGCGAGGAGGGTAGTGCGCATGAACAGTCTCGCGGCTATTTACCCCGTTTGACCGATGCACGATTCAGTACGCGATGACCGAAACGCGTTTAGAAGGATGGAACAATAGAAAGAGCCGACATCCAGCTGATAAGATATAATGCTATCCGGACATCGGCTATTGCCACACTTCAGCCATTCCGCTTTATTTACTTTCAACTCATATTTTCAAAGATGGAGGCAAGATGGAGGCCTTTTTCTGGATCTTTTCTAAATTGGTCAGTGGTGATTCACTGGTTGGGGATCTTCAACTAACCTGGTATTCGGAGCCGTTTTCCACTCCCATCGTCATGGAGTTGGATAATACCAGTTTTGAGGTGTGGCTAAACGCTATCACTCTTTGGGTATTCAATGAGCCAGACCTCAGGAAAGAAACGGTAATTTGATGGTCTCAAATAGCAATTTCCGCTTCGAGACGTTGGCTACTTCAATGTATGTTCGCTGTGTACCTGGGTACCTAGGGATACAACGAACCTTTGAAACTTGGTAGCTTTTGACCAAGGCTATATTATCAATCTTTGATTGATTGCCTACTCCAGACAGTTGTTTCCGGGGAAATTTTTAACGCAAATCACCATCCCGACCTCGCGGATACCGGGACTAGCACTACCCGTACGATTGAGAATAGGGTTTCGGCAAAATTCTTTTCATTCTTTTCATTAATTATTAATGATATCCACTTTTGTCAAAAACTTTCCTATCCACAAGCGTTTTTTGCGGCATGCATGAAGAGGTTCTTCTCCATATATGAGAAAATTATCAACCTACAAGCCTTATTGCGCCATCAATGAGGACGATCGTTCTATTCAAGAGCTTAACGAGCAACTTCCACTTTTGAACTTGACAGCTAGATATCCCTGTATACACCTCACTGTTGAGTATTGAGCTCGCTGCCGGCAAGACAGAGTTTTCCGGGTTCAGGTTTTGGAAATTGTCCAAACCTATCATGATTCGCAAAGAAATCCTTCCTGTTTCTTGCAGCACATGTGGGCTTCCAATTTAACGATTTTGTTCCGTTTTAATTGGCTTTCTCTCATCGAGCGTTGAAGGTGCATGATTCCCAGTAGATAAAGTTCATGCTATTGCGACATAAAACTTTATTTTTAATGTCTACCCAAGTACGCGCGTACTTTAGTATCTTACCTCATGACTAAATCCTACATACTTTTAGGATATGAGTTATTCAGGAACTTTATAGTTTCCAAACTTAGAATACCCTAGCAAGCAGGATGAACGGCTGTTTCTCGACGGGCAGCTGACTAACCGCAAGAGCATCAACCTTAGAGGATAGCATCCATCCAGTTCGAAAACCTGTTGCTCAACCACCGAAGAAAATCGCTTCTCACTAATAGACTGATAGCCCAGATGTTAATATACTACGCTCGTGGAGCCAGGATTGACACATTGTCGATGTCCCGGTGCCACTCAGTGAGATAAGGCATAACGTACCCCTGAAGCGTGGCATGAGCGATTCCACTTCAAATTGCCAGGGAATGCACCTCGGGATAGGGGATGGAGGAGATAGCCTTGACCCCCACAGCGTTTGTACTTGAATCAGCATTCTCCACGCTGCCGACTTGGTTAACGTACATTTATTTCTGCCGGTAGGATACCACTTACTATTGAATGTACACCTACACTGTGCCTTCCAACACTTTCAATCAGTTTGAACGGACGCATCTTTATTGCGTCAATGAAAAAGGGAGAGCATATCGGCCCCTACACTCAGTCACTGATGTGATTAAACCTCCCTCTAGAGAACGTCCGACGATGCTTGGGAAGACTTGTTGGATGGTGGACGCCATTTAGTCCTCTAAGCGTTCAAGAGTCGATGGTGCGTTTGAAATCGGGTTTTTTGGAGGCTTGATCGCAGTTGGATCTCAAGGAAAGAAGCTCAACAAGTGCATTCATGCGACCTCCGTGTCTAGGTATGTGTGAGAAAGATATGGGGATAGCGCACTGAGTTTGGAGCATATGATATCCAGTCAACAATCCGGTGGATCAAGTCAGTTTTGCGGGGACACCATGTGCCCGCCAAACCTGTGCGGCGTGGGGGCAAAATGATGTAGGCCATGTCCATCCGAAAGTGCGCGCGCTTGAGCAGCTGAGTATCTTGTGATGCTCGTATCCCATTTTCCTAGAGTGGCATAGGAAGCTAGTAAGGCTCTGAATGGCATAACCGCCTCGTCTGGAACTCAATTATGCCTTCATAGCATCTTTCTCCTGTTATGTGCTGTCCAGACGAAGGGGTTGTCTAGAAAGTCGGCTTGCCTGGGTTAGCCATGTAATTTTAGGCATCAAATACAAAGTTGTGGTATGTCACTCGCGCAGCAGATCGCAACTTAGCCAACAGTTAACTTTCCCACGACAGGAGTTCTATTCGCATCCATCCCTTGATTGGACGTATCCCAACGCCCAGTAATTTGATTACTCGCTCACAGGCAAGGCTCATTCTTGGAAAATAAACCATTCGTCGGCGCAATCTGCGTCAACGCTCCAGACAGTCAAATAGACAATTACCTTATTCCATACCTCACAATCGTGGTATTCGCAGGTCGATAGGCGAAATGTCCGATACTAACCGCCATCATTCGACCAAAAAAGAACCTCACAACGCGAAATAGATGTTATAAGGAATGATATAAATACTTTTTTCTCCTCTCCTTTCATTCAGAATCCAAGCAACAACTCATGCTTGTAGATATTGATGCACGTAGGCGAAAAATGAACGTTAACACTTGGCTAGTTCTCTCCCTCGGTGACTACGTCCCCGGTTCGACGAATCAAAATTCTTTTAGTGAGCTCTCTTCGTTGCAGGCAAGCCCTTCAAGCATTTTCAAGCCTGTAGGGAGTAATCGATGCGCAGTAGTTGTCGTGCCCTCGCCTGATAAAAACTTTTTAAGGTTGCGCTAACCACTTGGGTTAGCAGCGAGCTGAACAGCCAATCATTGCTCCTCAGTGACACCAGACCAGCTAAGAACGTTTCTGACAGTCAACCACCAGACGGAGTATATATACGGAGTAGAAGAATGCATTTTCTGATGAATGAGTGCGTTCACAATTTCATATTACCTTCCTTTTGAAAAGTTCGCAGCTGTTTCCTATTCCTGGGCCGAACCGAGATTTTGGTCATCTTTTAACTCACCATGTCTCCTTTAGGTAATGGAGGTCATGGCATCAATACAGATGAAACGCAGATAAATAATCCTAAGGGAATAGTAGAGCCTTCACATCCCGATGTCGAAAAACAGGGCATCATCGAACAAAACCAGGCCGTCAAAGAGTCCTTATTCAAGGGCCTTGGGATACTCGATCGATTTCTTGCATTATGGATATTCCTTGCGATGGCAATCGGCATTATACTTGGCAATTTTGTCCCCAACACTGGTCCAGCTTTGCAGAAAGGAACCTTTGTTGGTGTTTCCGTCCCCATTGGTATGTTCAGGGCATGGTTTGCTTTTCCTTTTTCCTTTCCCTTCCGTTCCTTTTAGCCAGCTGCTGATGGGTTTGAAGCAATTGGGCTTTTGGTCATGATGTACCCGATCCTATGCAAAGTGCGATATGAATCTTTGCACCGCCTCTTCCAAACTCGCCAAATATGGATCCAGATTGCTTTCAGCATTTTTGTCAATTGGGTCATTGCCCCCTTATTAATGGTAAGTGTTGCAAACTCTCTCATGCAGTTGACAGAACGTAGTGGCTAATGTACCGGGACATCCAATAGTTGGCTTTGGCTTGGGCTTTCTTGCCAGATGAGCCGGAGCTTAGAGAGGGCCTTATTCTTGTTGGATTAGCGAGATGCATTGCAATGGTTAGTAGAGAAAATTCCGCCACTAAAGCAATTCATGAAAGTTCCGATGGAAGCTAACAGATCGCCTGCGTGTTCCGTAAAATATAGGTTTTAATTTGGACGGGCCTTTCTGGCGGGGACGGCGAATATTGTGCTATTCTCGTCGCTGTCAATTCGCTGCTTCAAATGGTCCTCTTCGCGCCACTTGCTATTCTTTTCATCAATATAATCGGCAACTCTGGTAGCCAGGTCACACTATCTTACTCGACTGCAGCCAAAAGTGTTGCAGTTTTCCTTGGAATCCCACTTGGAGCTGCGATCCTGACTCGGTTTAGTCTGCGGAAACTAGTCGGTGCGGCTTGGTATGAAAACAGGTTCTTGAAGTGGATAAGCCCATGGTCTCTCATAGGCCTCCTCTTCACCATCCTCGTGCTGTTTGCTTCCCAGGGCCGCCAGGTTGTGCATCAGATAGTTTCAGTCGTCAGAGTCTCGGCTCCTTTGATTGTCTATTTCCTCATCGTATTCTTTGCGACTTTATACGTCACCTACAAGCTTGGATTCGGTTATAAACTCTCCTCTACGCAGAGTTTCACTGCCGCCAGCAATAATTTTGAGCTCGCCATTGCAGTTGCGGTTGCGACATTTGGACCAAATAGCAACCAGGCCCTAGCGTCAACCGTCGGACCACTGATTGAGGTGCCGATATTGCTCGGCCTAGTTTACGTTGCTAAAGCAATCGCGAAGCGGGTGGGTTGGAAAGATTGACAGTGGAGAAGCCACTTATTTCGAACATTCGAAGGGATAGAAAAGTGGGAGTTGGCTTTCGTCGTTGTGACCGTGTTAAATATTGGTTTTATCCTCGCGAATATGCTTTGGCGACATAATGTCATTTAGAGAAATGGATACAAGTGGTAGAGTCCAGCGATACACACCTGAATTCACTCTCCCCAATTAGCTGATAATGAATATATGCCCTGTGATATTTCTAGTTCAAGAAAGCTAAGGGGACTAATGGTTTGAACGACAACCAGCCGCCTTCCTCGAGCCTTGAGAAAGCATTCGGCCCGACCGATAAACGTGTAAATTGGTCGAGTGACAGAGCAATGACTAGGAGCCATTCGTTAGTTAGTCTCTCCGGTGGTTTGAAATTTTGAATGGACTGTCCTGCAAGGCCCGAGAGCAGGGAATTATCGAGCCACAAATAAAGAGCACCAAAGAGGAAATTTTATCGGGATAATCCTTGAAATAGTAGTACCTGGATAGCTGCTATTTGAATGATCATATGTTGAAGCGCAGAGACGAAAAGCTAAGAGGAGATTGGAGGTGAGCAAAACATGACATAAGCAATGACATAATTGCTCGCCAGCCTGAGCTTGAGCAGCTTTAACGCTAGTCTGTTTTTGGAACGTCTGAGCTCAACCGCAAAAAGGATTCTGTCAGCAGCGATCTCAAACACCAACTTACATAACGTTTCAATTGCCCTTTGGCAATTCTTAAAACCAGTATCATCAAGATATCACACAGTGCCATATTATAACTTAGTTTAAGAACCTTTGTCCTTTGTCAATATGGAGGTGGCTTCTTCCTTTCCCCCGCAGCCTACCAATGGCACAAATCTCAATCCCAGCACAATGGATACCTCCATGGATATCGACATGGACCTTGATCTAGGTCCCTTACCAGAACCGGAACATGTTGCAACTGTTAGTATAATCCCCGCGACTCTACTTTCACGATAGTTTTCTAATAGCTATTCGTATAGGAGGCGCAAGTTCCATCAGTCACGGCAGAAGAAGCAGTGGCGAGCTCTCACCTCAACGAGGAGCCTCAGTTTGAAAAGGTTCACATTCGGGGAGTTGATGAACTTACCACAGAGGATCTGAAGCGGTACGCAAGTGAGCATTTTGTGACAGAAGAACCTACTCGGATAGAATGGATCGACGACACATCTGCAAATCTGGTGTACAGCTGTGCCGACATTGGGCTCCAGGCGCTAGCTACGTTTTCACAACAAAATCCCGAGGAGGACCCGTCGTCATTACAATCATTGCGACTGCGGACGGCGAAATCCCTATCTACACACCCAGAGTCGGTACTACAAGTACGAGCGGCGGTGAAGACAGATCGCAAAAGGCAACGAGCCCACGAATCTAGTCGTTTTTATCTTATGCATCCAGAGCATGATCCCCGCGAGCGAATGAGGAGAGAGTTTGCCGACAGGCGGCGTAGCGGTCGGCGGGACGATAGTGACAGCGATTACAGCCGAAGACGATTCGATGACAAGGAACATCAACGAAGAAGGGGCCGTGCCAACGAAGAAAATTTCAACGAGAGTATGTACGACGATGACGGTGGCCGGAGTAGAGCAAGGAGCGGCTCAAATGAAGGCAGGTTAAATGGAGATAGAGGGAGAGACAGATCGAGACGTGATAGGCGCGATGGGATTGAACTCTTTCCTGACGACGGCGCTGGCTCGTCCGGGCGACTTCGGGATCGTAGCGCTTCTCCGCTTAGAATGGAATTCGATCAAGAAGACCCAACGATGGATAGCCGAGAACGGACCCGTAAATCATTCAGAAACCGGTCTCCAAGAAACAGCCGAAGCAGGGATCTAATGTCACGGGCCAATGCATACGCCACTAGCGATGACAGCTCTGGGCGCCTCGAGCTATTCCCGAATAAAACAACATCCAGCTACCTCAAAAGCGAACTTTTCCCTAAAAAATCCACCTCGAGCAACCATCGCCGTTCCGATGCATTCGATGCTGCGGACGAAACCGCAGATCTATTTTCTAAACACATGCCGGTTCCATTGATGGATGGCGCTAGTGGTGGCGAGGCATCCGGCAGATCAACAGGGCCGGTTGAATTATTTCCGGATAAAAGTGATGACAATGGCTTCAGCATTCGTAGCGCTGCCTCGGAGGATCGGGGGATCTCCATTCGCGGTGCTTCTCAGGGAATATCTATCAAAGGCGCTGCCTCCGTTAGAGAGTTATTTCCCTCCAAGTATAGCAGCAATGAGGGGAAGGAACTGTTTTCTGACAAGCTTCAAGGCCGAGGGGGTAAGCGTAGGAAGGCGGAAGATATGTTCTCATAAAGGAATTGACGTTTTGCTCATTATGTCCTCCCTTTGATCGCAATGATTTGATGATAGGTCATGATTTGGATCGATAAATATGGCCTTTTTATTTTTTTGTTCTTCTGCACTTCCTTTCGCTTGTTATATTTATGATATACCTGCTGAGTCATTCCGACATGATTTTTTTTAAATAGAGGGGGGATATTTTATCGCGTTTGGACTTTATATTTTCCTGCGTATGTTGGCTTTAAATGTCCCCAGTTCTCTAACACGGAGCTTACGTTGCGGTGCCACTGGTAGATACTTTTTTTTAAATCATGGCAGCGCGGGGTACTTCCAAGGTTGCCGTGAACCTCTACATAGTATCCCCGTAATCAAAACCTTCTGTGACTGGAGTCGGAATTACACGCAATTTTAAAGCATTTTGGATGGTGGACTTCCAAGCGAGTGCTGTAAGCTGAATCTGGCATTTATCAGGTTCATCAAACGCCTAGCTCTGCCGAGAATACGATTCAAATGTTGAATTATTTACCCATTATGCCCCGCCTCATCTTATCATGGTATGGCATTTTTGCCTCCCAAGCCTCCCCAGCCTCTCCCGCCTCAGCAATATTCAGGAAACAAGCCAAAGTTAAAACAGGAAAAAGCAAAATATTGTAAAATACGGAGAGCACTGCCAGAAATTTCGAACGGAATTCCAAATGTCCGCCTCTCCACCCCCCCCGCTGTCCTCTTTATCACCACGCGTCCTGGTAGCTCGGTTCCTCAGATCTAACAATTACGAGCGAACGCTCGCAGCATTTCTCGAAGAAACGGGCCTGCCACCCGAATTAGATCTCTTGGCTTCGGAACCAAGGAGCGAGGATTGGACCATTGAGAAAATCCTAGAAGAAAAGATGGTTTTTGACAAGTCCCTGGAATTTGAAAGAACTGCCCATGAAGAAGGGCAGGGTGGGTGGAGCATTCCTGGTGAGTTCTTCTTTTTGACGAAGTTCGACTTAATGGATTTTGTTTCTATATCCTCGAAACTTCTCAATTCCCCGGTGCTGCCGGGTAATTGTATGTGTCGCTTTTATACGCTCTGTTCTCACTCTATTGCCCCCCTGATATATGTTACTGCTGGGCGGCAGATTGGTTGGTGGCCCATAAAACGAATCAGCCATCATGAGTTTTATTTCTACTGCAGAAAGATGCCCCTTTATATGATTGTTTGTCTTTAATCGTTGCACTCATCTATTCATATCTGCAAATGATATACTAAAACAGACCTCAGCACCATCGACACCAAACATAATTGAGACTCCAAGCAAGTCGAATCTAGTCACCGTCATGGTTCAACCCTATATAAAATCATCAGATGATGGCCATCCGGAAGAAGCATCAATGATCATTGTTTCGGGGGCGGACAAGCGTGTGAGTCTCTATGATGTCCAACCCCCCTGCTCCCTCATTTCCACATTCGAAGACCTAGTAGACTCCCCTCTTCTTTCTGGCACCTATCTCTACGATGGTGCATACCGAGCCATGACAACGATGTCCGGACAACTATTGCTATTCCAAGGATCGAAAGTTATAGCATCCAGGAAAGATCATACCAAATGTGCCGTGGCGGTGGTAACGTTCCAGGAAGAGCCGCCGGTATTCCAAACCTCGTGGCTAGCGACGGCGGGCTGGGATTCGAGAATATATATCTACCGCATCACAGTTCTAGATGTAGGTGAGCAGCCCACAATCGGTGAGCCGCTAGCGGTTATCAAAACGGCCACGGTGCCAGAATGTATTCTCTTCATGCGCAGCCAGCGTACGGGGGACCTAGTCCTTCTAGCTTCCCGGCGTGATTCAACAAACCTATACTACTACCTCGTCGAATCGCCACTTAACCGGCTCGAAATAGGGCATAGAACCATCAACGGTCAACCACACGAATGCCCACTTCTTGGGAAGCAGAATTTGGCACCACACTCGAATGCATGGGTTGCGTTCTCTCCCTCCTGTTTTGCTCTTAGTCCGCGGGACCCAACCCTTCTCGCTGTCGCGACCTCTAGCCAGCCGTATATGAGACTCATATTTGTGCGGATTCTCATGCCAACCACATCACAATCCCCATCGCCTGAACCTACGCAAAGATCCGGCCGACGGGTGGCGCAGGCATTGCAGGCGATGGCAGACCTAGGCATCCATCATCGAGAGGACGCAGCCATCGTTGCTCAAGTGAACACGTTGGCGCCACAAACAGCATATTCTACCCCGCAGGTTGTTTGGAGGCCCGACGGGTCTGGGGTTTGGGTTAATGGAGAGGATGGGGTGATTAGGGGTATTGAAGCTAGGACGGGGAAGCTGGCCGTGTCCTTGACGGGAGGGCATGAACCTGATTCCAAGGTCAGGGCTATCTGGGCGGGTTTGGTTCGCGTGAATGAGGGGGAGAATGGGTTCGAAGAACGGTTAGTTAGTGGTGGATTTGATAAGAAGTTGATTATGTGGACGCCGGAGCGTAGATAATTAATCAAACCTAAAAACTTGTACATAGTGCTACTCGGATAAGACTAATTTGGCTCAAGAGAATTGCCATTGAAGTATTGGACGATATACCAGAGCGCAAGTATCGTCGATATGTGCGTATATTAAAGGCCAAGATAGAAACCAACGAAACCAGTGTTTTGTTTACAAAAGTAAATATATAAAAGGAGTAATAGTCCAACCACAAAACATGATTGATAACGTATATGTATTATGTATGTAGCACATCTGTCCATGCACCTTCGCACCATGGGGAGCAAGGAAAAAGGTGTTTGGTAATTAGACGGCTGGGGAATTTGATATCGGCACGAAAAGATAATAATCCTTCAGCAATTGGACATGGAGAAAGATCCACTGCTGTACACACATATGCCTGTTTTGTCCCACTGGGGGAAGGGGGCCATTCCAGAGGAAACGCTCTCACGGGTCGTGAGAATTGCTGACAATCGCAATGAACGGAAAACCGTCAAACACCGTTGTGAAAGTAGCTGCCAAGAAAGAAAGGTATATATAGACCAGGGTAAAAGTATCAATCCCGTGGCATTGTGAGCGAATGAAGCTGCTTCCCAATTGAGAGAGAATATCATCTTTTCAACTAACGCCGCTGATCGAAGCCACGGAGCACGACATATGCTCCCAAACTCACATAGCTGTCAGCTTTTGTGGACAGAAGTAGAGTGAAGCTAGATGAGGGAAATTTCCGCAGAAAGGCTTATAGCATTTTCAGGGTTCTCCGATTTTCGAAGCCAGGCTAAAAGATCTATCGACATAACACATGGAATTATAAAACTGGGCCGTAACTTGGGAAACAGAAAACAAAAAAGACGAAGTCGTTTATGCGGTTTCTCTCTTGCCCTCCTTCTTCTCCATCTATAATGGTGCGTCAGTTGATGATTTGGAACTGGTCAGGGAAATATATATCCTTGGTGTGGATGTGGAGTGTAAGCAAATCAAAAACACGTACCAGCGCCTTCATGGTACCGTGCAGAGCATGTCTGTGGTTCCGTCGGAACTTAGGATCTGTGCCCTTGAGGGAAGGATACCGGTGAGTCTTTGGCTTTTTGATCCTGTTAAAAAGAAAGGTCCAGAAATCAGCATTTTGTCCGTGTGCAATGTTCCAGAGTGGAGATCGTCTGCAGGCGCTTTGCAGCTCGAGTTGTCACAATATTTCAGAAGAATATCGAAACGGAACATATATGAAGCGGGAAAGCAAAGCGTCCACGTACCCGTTCCGGTGGGCTTTCTTGTTCAGCGTTTTCTGCGAGCTGTTCTTGGACTCTGTTACGGAGCGAAGTTGTCAGTACGCAAGCCTCAGCATGTAAACGATAGTGAATAATCCGACGGAGGTAGATACACGGAGGATACATACTGGCCATTTTGACGGGATTGTCGCAACAGAAGCGCTGTTGGAGTCGTAGCTGTGTTGACGGAGGTTGGACTGCCAAACGCTGAAGATGCGCTCGCTTAGGGCAGAAGGTGCATTTGTGTGGGATCTCGCTTAGTCACGTGGGCTCCCTCCGCGTCCGACTTTGCGCCAACAATGACATGACAGCAGCAAGATGTGATGTTGGTACGAATTCAACAATCAACGCTTGCATTGCACCTACGAATGAATGATATGGATATGTAAGAAGCCAGCGTAGGAACCATTATTTAAGGCCTCCTGAATGTTGTAACATAAAAACACCTGCAATCCTAACAGAGGCACTCTTTGTGCTCAGCATAAACGGCCCGGAATGGCTTATACGAAAATTGATTGATATCCCAATCTGCCCGGACTCAAAAACAGTATCCAATATACTTGTAACATTGATATCGAAAACCACAGACCACGATTTTTATATAATCCCAAAGTTATTTGCATACTTCTATGTAGCAAGAATCCAGCGAAGCGAGTCCGATCTTTCTACAAATCACGTGCCAGCCTAGCCGCATTCGTCCGTCTATCCCGAACTTCCAGCCCAGCTTTCCAACGACATCAACTTCTGCTCTGTGCAAGACACGCCTCCCCATCTCCCACGCCTCTCCATCCTCCAATTGCACAATGAACTCTTTCCGATTCACACGGGCTGCTCTCAGAGCAAGCCCCTCTGCATTCAGAGCTCCCCTCCAGCGGAGAGGCTATGCCGATGCCGTGGCCGACAAAATAAAACTTTCCCTTGTTCTCCCGCATCAGGTATGTCTCTTCCTCCATTCGCGCCGCCAGAGCCCAATTGGATAGATTACGGTTCGTCATTGATGACATCCTGCTAATATTATTTGGTGTACAGAGCATCTACAAATCGACGGATGTGTATGTTTTCCATCCATAACCATCCCCCGCTATATCCTTTTCTCCTTCAATTCTCGGTTTCCCCACTGGAACGCCGGAATCGATGCCAAATCAAACCAAAAACGTCCTACGTATATAAATCAGACTAAAGCTAACCATGCGATTTGTCAAAAACTACAGCGTCCAGGTTAACATCCCTGCCGAGTCTGGTGTGATGGGTGTTCTCGCCAACCACGTTCCATCCATCGAACAATTGAAGCCCGGCCTCGTCGAGATCATCGAGGAATCTGGAGGCACCAAGCAATTCTTCCGTACGTCTAATGAGCGATTTGAACAATTAATGTTTTGAAACATGAAAGAAGAAGAAGAGAAGGAAGAAATTATGCACTTTCGCAATGATGATTCTAATATTTTATCTATCTATTTGTGGCATACAGTGTCCGGCGGTTTCGCTATCGTCCAGCCTGACTCCCAGCTGAGCATTAACGCCGTCGAGGGATTCCCCCTGGACCAATTCAGCGCAGAGGTGAGAAGAAAACCGCCCACCCCTTAAAGGAACAACTCCTTTGTGGACATCCACGCATGAATCCAGCACAAAGGAAGCTGATTTAAAATCGATTCCAAAAATCAGGCCGTTAAAGCGCAGATTGCCGAGGCCCAAAAAATTGCCAGCGGCAGTGGCAGCGAACAAGACATCGCTGAAGCAAAGATCGAGTTGGAGGTATGGAAAGCAAACCCACTTTGATTATATTCCCCATATCCGTTGCAACCGCAAAGAGAAGCCACACAGCTAACGTGTTTATTTGATTGAATGTAGGTGCTGGAAAGCCTGGAAGCTGCGCTCAAATAAATCCGCTTTGTGTACATAAATAACATTTCTCACACCACCCTAACCCTTGTTAAACTAACCACGACTGCAATTTTTTAAATTTTTTTTTTGTCTTATAAAGCACTGCGCAATGTAGAATTAACAACCAGCAACCACTACAAATTTACGTGTCTTCTGTTCAATTACTAAACTTTCGGTTCTTTTATTCTTTTTTTCTTTTTAAAAAAAGGGCTTCAGCTCTATCCATGGATCTATCTATATCACCCCTAGCAATCTTTCTGATGTGAAACCTTTTCTATTTTTTTTCCTCTTTTGTGTAACTCAGTCGGTAGAGCGCGTTACTTGAAAATCTCTGTGTTTCATTCCCCACACCAATTCTAGTAAGGTAATGTGGAAAGGCATCAATTTCATTACACTTGTTCAGGTGTTTACTTTCAAAGGCATATAGCTACATACTTTTTCAATTCATTTCATGTCAAACGCAATCATTCTTATTAATACAACATATCATCTCACCAATTGAACTGCACACTGAATAAAAGTTGAGTAATAATACAAAAAGCACATCAACACAAAAGATATTTCTGATAAAAAATAAAAATAAAAATAAAACTGTTAATGGAAATGGAAAAGAGAGATAGGAGAGACACGGGAAGAAAATGTGAATATAGATATGCTCAGATTGATTCTCTAAAATAGTGATATGTATCCCGCACAAAGGGGTTTTTGAGAGACAGAAGGGAACTGAGAGCAGTACGATTGGCAGTGACAATGGCGGGAGTAGCGCCTCCATTCCCTTTAAAAGATATGCATGAAATGGCCTCATATTGCCATCTTGGGAACAGAGAATAATAAGGGGGCGAGGATAGTCGCAAAATAATGTATAAAAATATAATAATAAACAATAAGGTCCAGGCAAGGTGTATTTGGATATCTAGCTTCGATGGGGTATGTAATCGAATCTCTGTATATTTGGAGAATGAACATGCAGATATATACCTACCAATGGTAGCACAAAATAGAAATAGCAAGATTGAATGCGGAAGGAAAAAGGCCGGTAAAAGAAGCGAAAGCAGGGGGGAATTTGTACAGTTACATTGCAAGTCAGTCATCCAGATCCATAATACGTAAAAAGAAAAAGGGCATCAAAAAGCATCGAGAACATCGAGAACATCGAATACATCAAAACATAGAAAATCATCTCAGAATCAAAAATCAAAAAAATAACATCTCAGAAAGGAAAAAAAAGTGGTTGGGGGGTTTTTGCGAGAAGCAAAAGAGCATATGTATGAACCTCAAGTAAACTCCACATTATGTCTCCCCTGCCTCGACATCGTCCTCCTCTCCGCCCTCCTCCGCTCTCTTTTACTGGCATGACTGCTCAAATCGGTACTGCCAGGAGGGGGAGAGCTGAGGTAGCTTGACGGAGTAACACCAGGTATAGGCGGGGGAGGCGGCAATGGGCCAGAGTAGGTACTACCACCAGGCGGTGGAACACCGGTGTAGTGCCGGATCGGCGTCGGTGTTGGTGGACCTATAGTCGATGCTGGTGCAGCAGTGGAACCACCACCGGCAGTAGTAGCAGCAGCATCCAACTCCTCCTGTTGCATGCGCTCCTGCGCCTCGACGCGGCGCCAGTGATCGTCCGTTCCCTCGTGGCCTGAAAGAGAGCTCACACTCCCATGCCGCCGGCGACCGGAGCGATTGGGATCCTTCCTCTTTGCTCTACGTGACGCAGCTGCTTCCTCTGGTGTTAGACGGCGGAGTGTCACGCGGCGGCCTTTGTCATTGTGGAATTTCACGTTGATGGAGACGGGCTCAGAGTCGACGGATTGGTCGCGACCTCGACGGCGACGACTGGAGTTTGCTGTTGCAGTCGCTGCTGATCCTGCTGATGATCTCTGGGGCCTTTTCCCACCGCCAGCGCCGCCAATTGATGTTACAGTGTCTGATCCGGAGGCTGTACGATGATGGTGATGAACGGGAGGCACAGGGGGGATATCACCTGGTGGAGGCACCGCGTGGGGGTCTGTACTCTCTGTCATTTCAGTGCTGAATGAATCTCTCCGCCCTGCAGTTCTACGAGGCGGCGGAGGTTGGCCATCACCCGTGTATCTCCGTTGATTTGCGCTCTGCCTGGCTCTCCGCTCATTTTCGATATCCTGCCGCCGAAGCTCTTCGACTCGCTCTTGCTCCTTTCTCTCGCGACTTTTAAAAATCCCTCTCAGCGCGGCAAATGCACCTGCGCCAAAAAGAGCGTTACGGACCCCGTGGCCTCGTTCACTCTCTTCGAAATACCCGCTGTCAGTATATCCTATGCTTGGTGGGCGACTGGGAGGCCCATCGTATGGTCGTGGATGGCTAGGACGTGGCCTCCCTTCCTCAGTATGAACCAAGGAATCGTCATAGAGACTGTCATGGTGCCCGTGTCCATGTCCATGTGCTGGTTTATACCGTCCCGACTCAGTATCGCTCTCCCGTTCACGGCGCTTATCAAAGTATTTTTTCGCCAGACCCGCAGCACCCGCAAGGGCACCTATTTGGAGGAAGCGTTTTCCCCAGCCACCCCCGCCACGGTGGTCATCGCTCTTTTCGTCATCATGATGCGGTCGAGGCGTTATATCTGATTCGTCTATGGAGGTTCTACTTCTCGATCGATTCCTCATGCGACTTCCAAGCACGCCAAGGCCCAGCCCGAGAGCTCCGGCAGTTGCGAGACGACCGGCGTTGCTGTGGCCGTGGCCGTCTCCAACGATTTCGGGGCCCGACATATAGCTACCACGGCTTTCATAGTCCGCCCCAATACGGCGTTCATGGAGATAGGTGAGGATGAAATAAATAAGGACCAAGGTTAAGACGGCGAGAGCATAAAGGATGAATAGAGCCAATGGCGAACCATAAAGAGCAAGTCCTAGGGGGATTTGGGCAATTCCGAGTAGTGCCAGCGCCCGACCCAGCCATTTATGGACCTAGTCTAAGTCAGCGAATCCATATCCAAATAAGCAAGCATTAAGTTTTGGAATTCGACTTACCATAACCTTCAAGGGCATATGGAACAACCGTTTACCTTTTGTGCGCTTATGTACAAACCAGCCCCAAAACGTCTGAAAAATGATCATAACATATATCGCCAACCCAATCCCATGATGGGGATTTGTTAAACTCCTTCTAGGTCCGACAGCAAACCATCCTAGAACGAAAACAACAGTCGACAAAAACAGGGAGAGAACGTGGAGCCATATGTGGTATCTTAACGCCCAGAACGGGGATGGAGAATAGAAACGAGCCATTAGTATGGCAGTCGGAATGAGGCCTAGGAATGTGATGGCAGCTATAACGCCGTGGGCTCGAATTAAGGAATGGTAGCCGGCCATTTCACGAAATCTGTTCCCCATACCTATTTTAATGATTAGCTTTCTTCTCTTCTTGTTCGTTTTCTTTACTTTTCCCTTCCGTATATATATTAAGGACATGGGTAATACCAACCATTATATCGCATAGTTTCGAAATTCAAGCCCATTAAATTCGGCAGAAGAAAGGTATTTCGCTGCGAATCCCATGTCCCATCCCCGACATTCAAAGTATTTGACGAGTAGGTGCTGGACCCCGGCGGGGCCAGTTGTGGAGCAGGAGACATGTTCTGGATCCTCAATTGAGCAATTCAAGGGATGACCGTTCCTTTCCCCCCTTCCTTTGCAGGTCCCGCTCCGCCTATTCTCAGCTCCTTTTATTTCTTTTTTGAGGTCCCACCGCCACCGGGGCCTGCAGAGGAGATCTTTACAAGATCCCTCGCCCCGAGGAATGCACCATAAGCCAACCCAGGAGTATGACGGTCGATGCTTCGCACGCGGGGCCAAAAATCGCTTTGGGTGAATACGATGAATAGATTGTAGGATGTGAGAGACGATTCCCTTGACTACTCAGTAGGATATATAGGTCAATCCGAGACTGGTGCAGCGGCCAATTTGGACAGGTAGCGGTGAGCTCCAAACGATGGAAATGCCCAATCGCAGCGCAAACAAAGCGGATGGTATAGATAGATAGACGGTCGAAGGCTTCGTCTCTGCCAGTGAGAGGGTCAAAAGGATACGTATATTTTGAATAGTGAACAGTCGTACCGGCGTAAGAGCGAGGGATTTCGGAGACTGTATGGATGTATATACGTATGTAGGATATAGAAGTTGTTATGATGAGCAGCGGCAAGCTGGATGGCCGACACTTGACCACTGCTGCTGGGCCCAAAACGGACTGCTGTTTGCGGTTTAGCGTGGCCAGCTCATAACCAGGACAACGGTAATTGAGGTACGGTAACGGGCGTAATATTACGGTAAAATAACTGCGGGCAGATTGGGTGCTGAGTCAGCAGATGGACCCTCATTGCGTCATTTGGCTATCAGTTCGCATACAACTTTCGCTTTGGGGGAGTATCTAGATGGAATATCTATGGGCGGAATTATTTGCTTTAAACAACAAGTAGAGCACAGAGAGCTCATTAGCTCTGTACGAGTAACTGTACTAATTCTTCTTTCTCTACTTCACTTTGCTTCATTATTTAACTGTGGCCCAGATATTCCGGCGCTGTTCCTGGCCGCAACTCCTCATGCAAACGGTGCAAACACTCGGACTTATCCATGGAGATATGCTGCAACGTCCAACATCCACCACAAGGGACTGAACCTTGACTTCAAATATCTACGGACGGCCCTGACGGGGCATCGCCATTCCGTGGAACTCTGTTCTTCACCTATATAAACCCCCTTCGCCATGTAGCAGGGTCGTGCATGACAGACTAAACTCTCTCAGCCGCCTGAATCTCCGTCCCTCATCCGTCACAAAACTGCAAATCCGGCGCCATGGGCCCTCAAGGCGAAGTATTCATCAGGGCGCTATCACGGTAACTATATCCTACATAGAAGCCTATAACTAGCGGAAGGAAACGGGGAGAGAATGAAGAACTATGCTGATATGATGCCTCATCACGCGACAGCCTCCTTGGTTGGATCTAGTATGTCTCCCATCCTATCCCCAGCGCCTGCAGCTGGCCAGCATCACTCCCTGAAACAAGGCCATTTTAAAACCCAACCAGAAAAGCAAAAAATACCGTACACCAGCTAACACTCCCCTCCCCCCTCAAGCACCTTCTGCTGGTCCGCCTCCTTCTACCCGCAACCCATCCTAAACTACCGCCGACGCTCCACCCAAGGCCTCGCAATTGACTTCCCGACCGTAAACACCCTCGGCTTCATCTGCTACATGGTCTACGCCTTCGCCTTCCTCTACTCTCCCTTAATCCGCCGACAATACGCCGCCCGCCACCCCATCTCCCCAGAGCCCAGCGTGCGCTTCAATGACCTCGCTTTTGCCGTCCACGCCGTCATCCTCAGCTCGCTGGTCTTCAGCCAGTTCTGGCCGAGTATCTGGGGGTTTAAGGTATCTAAGTTCCAGCGGATAAGTAGGCCTATCGCGGGAGTGTTTTGGGGGTCTATTGTTGCTGTTACGCTATTGATTGTCTTTGTTGCGGCGCGGGGGACGGGGCCTAGTCTTGATCCCGCGGATTGGGCATGGATCGATGTGGTACGTCCTCCTATCTCCTTTCCTGTGTTCTTCTTTTTCCTTTTTGGTTATCTTTTACTATTGCCCTTCCCATTTGCCATCAGAAAATGATCGATATGACCGGTTCATTGAGCCCACCATCCAGGAAAAGGACTAACCAATGAGTAAAAAACAAAGACCTACGCCCTCTCCTACGTAAAACTCATCGTAACAATCATAAAATACATCCCACAAGCATGGGTTAACTACAAACGCAAATCAACCGTCGGCTGGAGCATTTCGGCCATCCTACTCGACTTTTCCGGCGGCGTCCTCTCCGTCCTACAGCTACTTATCGACTCCGCCCTCGAGGACGACTGGAGCGGCGTTACAGGTAACCCAATCAAGTTGCTGCTGGGCAATGTTAGCATCTTCTTCGATGTCATTTTTATGCTGCAGCATTATGTCCTTTATCGAGGCAAACGAGTGGTAAGCAGCGACAGCCGCGGGGAGGATGGACGTGAGGACGAGGAGAGTGTGTTTGCGCCGTTATTGGGTGACCGGGGCCGTGGGGATGGTGGCAGGTCGAGGCTCAGAGTATAACACCGTGATGGTCATGCAGAAATAACCACATACCCAGGGTTATCCCTCTTCTCGTCTCGGCCTAATCAGCGCGGAATTTACGTCATCTAATGATGGCACATGCGATACCGCGGGGTTATCCAACTTCATTTTGCACAGCAATGTTTCTTGATGCTTTCATTTGCCTTTCCCGGGTGTTTTGCCTTACGATAGACAGATAATGTCCTGATTTTAAATATGGAGTATAGATATCCGTGATACTTTAGATAATGGCATGAGTGAACATAAACCCTAACTAACATACAATAGCCCGGAGAGCTATTTAGTTGAGTAATAGTTATTTCTCTCCATTCCTCATCTTTATCATCATTTTCATCCTCTCAACTAGCGCTCTCACCACAAAAAAGAAGTTAGGAGTCACGTAAAACCCAACAAGGAAATTGCTAGCAGCATGAACTTCTTTTTAAGCGGGGCTTGAGATAGATAATATATATGTATATATAATATATAATAATAAGAATAGAAGTGCAAGAAAAAACAGTTGAATTGAAGATAAAAAACATAAACGAAAAACAAAAGGTCAAGCACTCAAACAAGGCGGGAAATGTAAAGACACGCACAGCGCAAAAGCAGAGCAAGATGCCCAGAGCCACCAAGCGAAGGAAGGGATAAGTATAAAAATGAGCAATAGGGGGGAATCAAGTCATGGCAAAGTCAAAGGTCAAAGGCAAGTTTGAGTTCCATCATGTCATCATCGGCTCTAGTCTGTCCTGGAGGATCATTTCTTGTGTGGTGAGAATAGAATGGAAAGGGGACACAGAAAGCAAGAATAGGGTAAAATAAACAGTATAAAATGTTAAGTATATAAACAGACGTAACTTATGTACCGCGAAAGGGGGAAATAAAATAATAAAAGTAAGAAAACGAGAGAAAAAAAGGGGTGAGATGCCAACAACATGAAACGAGAAATAAAAGAAGATAATAACAATATACGCCCGTTTTGCGCCGCCCCCTTTTCGCCCTCCCGCCATAGGTGTAAGAAATAAATCTTGGACAGCGAATGTAAAATATAAAAAGGGCATAAAAACAAGAACTGGATATAAAATTATAAAGACGAACGAAGGGGAAGAAAGAAAAAAAGGGGCAAGTGAATTTTTGTATGCACGACACTTGCGCCAGGAGGAAAGTGAGGATAAATAAATGAATAAATAAATGCATGCTGGTTGAGGAGAGCTTGGGTTGGAAGAAACAGAAATAAGTAAGGATGTGCTGGATGACTGCGCGATTTCCGTCATGATAAGAGGTAAATAAACAAGAAAGGGGAATGAATAAAGATTCGGGGGATAACACCTGCAACGAGAGAGTTGTCAAAGACGGTAGTAGAATCGTAACAAGAATGAATATGTGAGTCGAAATACGAGCATTGTTACTGAACTCCGTTGCGTCGTCGTCTGCCCCGCATACCGCCTTCGGGTCGTTGAGCAAGGACTCGTCTTAGTTCGGGGTCTTCGCGGTCTTTATCTACATGGTGTACCCGGACATGTCTGTGAGCGATCGAGTTAGCTCATTGTTTCCTTCCTCTTCTTTTCTTCACTCTCTCTCTCTGCTCTCAGGAGGTTACAAGGAGTTGGAAATAAGTTAGGTTTACCTCTGTAGATTATCCGGGCGTGGGTATGTGTGCTGCTGATCTGGGCAGAATGGGCATACATAACCCGGAGAGTCGTGCACGAGGCCATGGCGTTTCATTTCATTTTTACGCTTGAAGCCTTTCCCGCCTTCGCCGCGTGGACAGCCTTTTACCGGACAGTAGTATGGACGGTTTTGTGAGTGTACATTTGCGTGGGAACTGCGTTTTTAAATGTTAGCCCTGCTTCCCGTCGTCTCCGTTCCCACCCCGGTCCCAAATTGTTCTAATTCAGGGGAAACTCCACTTCTAGAAATGTACGTACTTGAGAAGGTATTGTGTTTGAAACGGTTCAGCTTTACAATCAGCATAATTGCATTTAAAACCGGAAGAATTAAGCGGCCCACTAGATGACGTGTGTCCGCTTGGGTGAACCGGGGGAGAATCATAGGAACCACTTTTTCCAAGATCTATTGGCGTCGGATAGCCAGTGCTCGGACTACTGGTGAATTGTGAACAGTGATCTCCTGGAGAGTGTGAATAGGACCGCCCTTTATCCATTGTCGGCTGCCAATATGATGGCTGGGGCGGACAGGCCACTGGTGATAGACTAGCGGACATGTCCGTTGAGCTTTCTGGAGAAAGAAACGATGGTGATGTTGATGCGAGAGGTGGCGGGATATACTGTTCAGAAGGGCGACGAGGTGGTGGTTCTTGAATGTTTCGTGGTGGGTGTGAAGGGAGTGGCGTTATTCTGGGCGAAAATATATTCGAAACCGCGTTTATTGGACGGAGATGACCATTCAATGCATCTCCTATAGACGGGAGATTCTGACTGTTTTCAGGAGATTTAGCAGAGATAGATTCGGGTCGAGATTGTAATGCGGGGAGCGTTTCTCCCGCAGCGCAATCGGACGTCGATATCGTATATTTTCTTAACGTAGGAGAAGTAGCCACTGGCTCTTTTACGCGCACACGCGACTGTGATTCCGGTATCGATATCGGTAGCTTTTTAAGCAGAGGCCAGTTCGCAACATCTTTGTCTATTGGGGAGGAAATCATAGGACTCTGTAGATGTTGTGGAGGGGCCTGAGGCTCTAAAAAATATGGGGCCCGCGATGGTGCCCGCAGCTCTTCGCCAAACGGCCTTTCTACTTTCGTGATTAGTTTCTGGGGCTCTGCTGGGGTGTCATCCGGCATAATTAAAGCCAGGGCATGTTGGGCTGTCTGTCGCGCGCAGGACGTTGTAATATCTGGAATCGAAGCAACCTGGGCACCTCCCGCGTCGTCCACACCGCGGTAGTCATCGGGGCTACTAGATTCAGGCGGTGAATCGGTTGGTAGAGGTTTTTGTCCTAGCTCATTGGCAAGTTGTGGGTTGGCTAAATTGGTGAGAATTAGCACGTCGCGATACGGCGGGATTTTCTTGCGACGCCGACCAGGATCCTTACGATCACGTCCCCCAGGACTTCGCCTGCCCGGTGAGTCCGGCTCTGTTAGGAAAGGCGGACGTGTGACCGTGGGTGTGTAGTCGGGTTTTGAAGGTTCAAGGCGAGGGGAAGTAGGGTATGCATCATCAGAATCGTAAACGTCGTTCATCATCGTCATGGTGGTGGTTGCCCCAGACACATTAGAAAATATTAGGCGTCCTTTCTATATATACTTGGATATAGCATAGATAACCCTTCACTGTCGCAAGCTTTCCTTGCAACTTAGTCGAATTATTGTGCTGGGATTTAGGCGCTTAGAGGCGGTACTATTCGAGTTGATTTCCCAAGCGCTTATAGCATGTCTAACTGGATTGGTGAGATCAAGATAAGGAGCGATGACGGTGAATAACCAGTTATCCAGCAGCACTGTGTTCCGGACAAATGTCAGTATGAATCTCGAAAAGAAAACAAAGAGTAGTCATTACACCATATGGAATACACGAGTAAAAAAGCAATGGCAGATATAGAAAAAGAGAAGAGCGGATCATAGCGGGATGTTAATGATACACGGGAAAGAAGAGAGAAAAGATATATGAATAAACAAGTACATGGCCGGCAAGTGGTAGGTAGTGGCGGAATTCCGGTCTCGGAATTCCGAGACTTGGTGGAAGAATCGAGATGTGTTGGGGGGAGGGGGCTTGATCGGGACAGCTGAGAGCTTTCATGAGGGCGCAGACACAGCTGACGTAGAGTAGACCAGGACAGGCAGATTCAGGGAGGTAGAGCAAGGAAAGTAAAATGTGCCGCTATGTCATACCTCCGTCAAGGGGGTCGGTGGTGTATCGAGTCGAAGATACAGAGCGTTTGATATAATATGCCGTCGCAGGCGACAGGAGGATCGAGGCGGAGGGTAGACGGCGGAGAGCGGAGGGCAGTCAAGCGTCAAGTAGCCATGCAGCGGTTGAACGATTCGCTCACTAGCATGACGATTCCCACTACGCTCTTTTGCTAGGACCAAATAATGCGTTTAAGGGAGGCTTGCATAGGATTCGGGAGGCGGGATGCGAAAAGCAGGAGACAGCTTGGGGCGTGGAAAAGATACGTAGATAGGCAGATATGTTCCGAAGGGAGGGCGACTGGTCGGGAAAGCCGCAGCGAAGGAGAAGGAGGGGCCCGGAACAAACGAGCAGAGAGGGAGGAGATCAAGTTACCAGGGGATCGAAGGGGTCCTGTACTCTGTAATTCGAGGGGAACTGCTGAGAGCGTGGGAGCGTGGGAGCGCAGAGGTGGAGTCTGGGAGGTGGTGGTGGTGGTGGTGCTCGTATATTTTGTTTTCGCAGCGCTGGCCGACGGCGCGGGAAGAACGACGCTGTCGCTAGCGGGCGCACTCTAATGCAGAGCCTCACTTGTCGGCTGACTGCACCCGCCTTTGCCTGGGAATTATGGCCAGGGATACTGGCTTATGAATGCGCCCCCAGGCAAATCAAGTTCTTCAAAAGGGGTCCTCGGAGGAGAGAAAAGAAAAAGAAAAGAAAAAGAAGCTTCAAAGTATATAAGCGGGTTGTCCCTTCTTGTTCTCCAACGGTATGTCAACTGACAACAGTTCGCCAGTAATACATCATATCGATATCCTAGCTCCCTCTTCTAGCTGACTTCTACACGAGATATGACAGGAACTGCTTTCTCCAGCCTGCGGAATACTGGCTCATACTTCCTTGCCCGCTATGAACAGCAGTGCGCGGCGGTACTCTCGAGAGTTCAGCTCAACCGCCACTTGGTCGCCAGCCACAGGGTGCCGCCATGCAAGGCAAGATTGAAGCAAAATTAGATCAGACGGATAACTAGGCGTGGCGCCAAATTTCCAGCGACAATCACCAGGAATAGCCAATACTATTGCGCGAACATATCGATCTGTGTTTACGGTTTACCTGCCACAAGCGACAGCAGAAATGATTGAGAGACAGGGACTCCTGGAAACGTTGGAACAATGTCCAGTTATCCACCTCCGGATCCACTCTTGCCCAGGCATTCGGCACCGTGGCCGGCTGCAGTATGCGGCTGCTGTGCCAGCCTGCCAGGTGGGCGAAAGCTTCCTCGCTACGTCTACGGCTGGCCGACTGCTAGCCGACTGCTGGCCTCAACAAGAAGGATAAGATCAACAAATAGCCAATTCGCTTTCTCTGACCACATCCAAAGGATCTCTGCAATTTCTCTGTCGACAAGCAAATGACTCCCCGCCACCACCTTTATTCTCCGGATGATCATCTCCAACTACTGATTTAGATATATGGACCGGCGACTCGGCGAGGAATAGTGTCTCTCCTTCGCTGCAGAAATTAAGCCTTCGCGAACGCTGCGCCACCCCCCCTTCCTGGGGCTCATGCACAGTCCTTTTAGGTCAACAAATCCATCAACAAAAAATATAAAACCGTAGGTAAAAACCCGCTCCTCTCCTTCCCGAATGCTGGGGCCATCGTCCACGCCCTTCCACTGGAATTCTCCGAGTCATCCTCGCGCAAACTTCCGCCCCGTTATTATGATGACAATATTGAAGAGCGGTGTTGGCCATGTGGTCCATCGGTGAGCTGGCATTTCACGCTAAACCGGCAAAGGTCTAATGTGGAATGGGTATCTTTGGTTCCATGATGCCAATGGAGCAATTATTGTACGCTAACCTTGCGGGATTTCCGCGACAGGGGTCCATGAGGGTCTGAAGGATTCCTGTTGTGGGTTGTGGAGAGCATGGCGGGTGGCTCCGGACGGGAAAAGAAAAATTTACTAAATAATAATTGGAGACTCGAAACGAAGTTTCAGGGAATCCTTCGCCAGCAGCACTCTGAGTGTGCGGGGCTTGTTTCAGATGAATAACGCGCCCCGGGAAATCAGAAATATTCATAAAAAAGCTGGATTTTATATCTTCTCTGCATGATTGAGAAACACTTCGGCTCTGGTTCGAGATGTTTTTATTCGCTTCGGCAAAGTTTTGAAACAGACTCCTTGCTGTGCAAAAACAGCAATTTCATTGGGCTGTCATCCATGCATGCCACCTGGAGGACCAAAATACGAGTATCAAACCAACCGAATTTGCCAATGGAACACCGTTTCTCGATCGTCAGGTTTTTTCCTGGGCACTTTTCAACGAAAAAGTGCCAACTTTCAGCAGCTTATTCCAATTTTTGTTTAAAAATTTTCGTGAGCTCTGATGTTCCACTCGGGAGTTAGCTTTTACAATCGCTCTTTGCCAGCAAATACTGAACTAATAACTAACTATAGCCAGAAATAAAGAGATTGTGTGATGAATAATTTAATCATCTTGAGCAAGTCATGAGAAAGCAACAAATTTTGCTCAAACACATCAACATTGCATACTTGCGGGTTTGAATCGAGCCCAAGCCCTTTCTAACTGGGTGCTGTTGACATGATGGGTCTTTCGTCTCGCGAAATTTTGTAAGGACCGGTAACGCGCGAAAACACATAAGTCCTCTCAACTCCTCAGAACGTATGGAACGTTGAAAATCCAAGGGGGTTTGAAATTGTTGAATTTCTTGAAGCTCGAACATGAGCAATTTGTTACCTAGCGCTAGCTAGCGAAATGTTCCATTGTGGACAAGATAAACACATCAATGTCCAAAGTACTCTGTACGGAGATATCTTGTCCATTTCAAACGGCACGGGTTCGTGATTGGGCAAAAGGATTGAGATAAAATGGGTGTATGCCGTCATTCCGCTTGCGAGGCATGCCACCTCATTAGCCATCGCCAATCCGCATTGGAACTTCTCCCCTTTGGGCGTCTTGGACGCCAGAACAACAAGCACGGATACGAGGAATACTGACACGGGCCATGTTCTGACTAACTGTCCGACGGGCTTTAAGAATCGATCCCAGGCTGGGACGGGTTGCATGCAGCCTTCACGAACCATCATGATGATAATCATTGGCACAACCACAAACGACTTTATGGATCCACGACCATGCGTATGACCAGATCCCATCCGTTGCGCCTATCGTTCATGCCCAGCAGGATCAGTGATCTGAGAGGGGAGGGGGTGTGTGAGGGGCGAGGGAAGGGAAAGGGTTGCAAAATTGGCCCCCAACGGAAGTCGGAGGACTCGAATACGGGCATGAGCCAATAGCTGCCAAAAGCGCACAAGCCATCCAGACCGATTTGCGCCTGGACACGAGTGGACGTGCATCATCCACCCTTTTTCTTTTTTTTTTGTCGCTGGCTGAAGGGTGCAATTTCTTGGTCTCAGGCTCCAACTTCCCCTGTCACTCTCGCTTTGCAGTTGTGGATGTTGACAGCCAGTGACAGTTAGTGGTGAAACTTGCGGAGAGGCGCATGATGCTCTTATTTCATGAGGTTTATGAAATTTTTATTTTTATTCCTTTTTATGCCTGCTGCAGGTTCCGGATGGAGTTTGCCGACGTTTTTCTTGGAGGGAGAATCTCACTCGCATGCGGCTGAGAATGAGAGAGCTGATCGGCATGCGAGAGACTTTTTCAGGTTGGCAAAGCCCGGGCTAGCTTTTCTGGAACGATTTGCTGCTCGTTTTGGAAGGGTTTGCTGTTGGAAGTCTCCGGCGGCTGAGTGAAGCTAACAGAAGCCAATCCATAAAACTAGCTGCCCTATGCTTATGTCCGGAACCCCTCTTTCAAACCATTCCAGGATTCTTTCACACTGCCTCTGACCTTGTGGCACATGGTCAACTTGACAGCCCCCTTTTGAAGAGAGAATAAGAGCTGGAAAACAGGGAATATTGCTGGATCACTCGCAGAGCCACTGAAAGACTACTCCATACTTATCAATTTGATTGTAAGACTGTGAAATCCATGACAAATCATAACTAAGCTGATCAGTGCTGAGTTGGAGCTGAAGCAGATATGCAGTCAACTCCACTTGTCTTTGAAAAGAATGAAGAGTAGAAAAAGATGTTTAATTGATTTGAAAATGTTCAGTGTGACTGTGTGCATCTGTTCTCAAGACAGTGATATTTACATATTCTGTATTCTTCATCTGATATTGAGAGTGCTGCTATGATAAGTCTTTATAAGAATCATTACTGAAACTCTAATCATGATTAATTAATCAAGTATAAATATTGAGTCTCAGTTCTCACTTCTCTGTGAGTTTCTTATTTTGATGACTGAATCAAAATTAAAATCAAATCAAAATATGTGACATCACTATCTCTATTCTAAGAGAAAAGAGGAGGCAGAAATACAATTTTCATTGATATGAGCTCTTATCATGTGATGCATATTCATATCTCTCCCTATCCTATTCTTCATGTATAGCATTAAAAGATGGGCAAACATCACATCATTGCCAATCAGCTTCAGCTCTATGACCAGCATGATTTTTCCCGTTTATTTGGGGCACCAAAGAAAACCAAAAAGGGGAAATATTCGGTGATCAAAGCTTCTCCTTGAACATTGTTAATTGAGACATTCTCTTCTTCCCCCATTTCAACTCCCAACACTTCTTAAACCGTAGCCATTGAATGTTTTGGTTTGTTACTCTTCTTTCCTACAACCTTCTAACCCCTTCCCGAATCCTAGCGCAGTTTGTCTTTTCCCTCTAAAGGTTGCTGAGAGGCTATCCTGAAAATAGGGGTGATATTGGCGGGATGAAATGGTTCGACCGACTACCAAAAAATAGAAAGGAAAAAATGAAAAAGCAAAGCAAAGCTAAGCAAACGGAAAGAAAAGGGGTCAGTGAGAAAAAAGATAAAGAAAATAAAAGGAAAAAGGAACAAACAACGTTGGTCTATCGAGGTTGAATGCTGCTTAGCAAGACATGTTCTACACAGGACAAATCAACAAGGCTGACCTAGGCCAGCCATACCAAAACGGAAAAACAAAGTCAAGGGCTGAATGATCACGGTGTATATAGAGGAGAAAATCAATGCATACACACGGACACACATGCCTACTCATTTGCACGTCATTTCCCAAGTGTGCATGATGGGAGAGAACTCGACCAAGGCACAGCTAGGGGCGAGGGCATGTATTAAGTGTTAAACGAAGGCTACCTCAAAGTTTCGCCTTTCGATCTGATTCCTCCTGCAATTCCTTCACTTTATCCCACGTTGCCAAGGCAAAAGGTCTCATTTGCTTCGCATATTCACTTGCGCGGGCGCTGCTCGCCTGTCTCATTGCATACCGCGCCGCGATCCCCTGCATGATCACCGAGCCCCTGAATCCGTGAAAAGCGTCACCCCACGCCATCTCCGGCCGGGGATCCCACCCCGCAACCTCGCTATACCATCGCGTCACGTCATCGCGCGTCGGGAGGCCGGGGATAGAATCTGGAGAGAAGCGGGCAATACCAGGCGCGCCGCCGATATGGACGTACGGCCCAGTCAGGTTCGCGAGGTCCGAGAGCGGGTGGCCGATCGTGGCCATTTCCCAGTCCAGGACGCCGATGACGCGGTTCTCGGTCTTGTGGAAGACCATGTTGTCGATTTTGTAGTCGCCATGGACGAAAGTGGCACGGTCGCGGGGCTGGCTGGCCTTGTTGGAGAAGAAGCGGACCATGTCGTTGAAGTGCGGAATGTCGCCGACAGGGATCTTGGTGTCCACATCAACGGCTTTTGCTTGGGTTTTGGAGATGACGGAGAACGTGCTTATTTGACGGTCGTAGAAACCGGCAGCTCGTCCGAACTTTTCCATCCCAATTGATTTCGGGTCTACGCGGTGGAATTTGGCAAGAGTACGGGCGGCATCTTTCCATCTGTGTGTGAATAGCTCTCATGTTAGCATATGATTACTTTTGCATGAAGTATATGTAAGTATTCATTGGGAATGGTGGCCGTACAATTCGGTTCGATCCCGGGGGCTTACTCCAGGCATTGCGGGGTCGGTAAACATCCGGCCGTCGAGGAACTCCATGATGTAGAACGCTGTGCCGATAACGCTGTCATCCTCGCACAGACAGATAGTCCGGGGAACGGGTACGTCTGTCTGCTCGAGTGCGTGAATGATCTCGTACTCTCGCTCTACCCGGTGTGCTGTTTTCGAAAGCAGTTTTCCAGGTGGTTTTTTCCGCAAGACATGTTTTTGGCCATCGGCAGCTGTGATCAGATAGGTTGGGTTCGATTGCCCGAATCCGAACTGGAAAACTCCAACAAAAGCCCGTGTTAGCCAAAAATTGCTATCTGTACAATTGCAAGAGCACATAGAATGATATTTCGTACCTGTTTCAAGTCCAAGGGCGTCCGTATAGCTGGAGCATGTTGATTGAGATACCGCTCCAAGGCGGGCAGATCGATTGGTTGCCGTACAACACCAGCCATGTTGTTGATTGAGGGGAGAGTTGGGAGAGTGAGCAACACCGCCGTTTGAAGAATCCTTTCTATTTATCAACTCATATACGCTCGGCCAGCTCGAGAGAAGTGCCAACCTATATAATGGAGACCACAGGGCCAGCACTCCATCCCGACAATTCGGCTGGCAGTAAAAAGCTGTTTCCCCGGCGTCCCAGCAGCCAGCAACCGCGAGCCGAGGCTAACAAACGGGGTCGAGGCCGGGAAGTGCCAAGCCTGGTCTTTTGGAGCTAAGCCCAACAAGGCAAGTTGTCACAAACTCCAGCTCTAGGGCTGCTTCTTCTCAATTTCCTCCTCTGTAATCCGTACACACTCTACTTTTCTAGATCATTTCGCATGTCTTTTTATTTTGTTCGCCTGGCTATGTAATATCTTTTTGATATCACTCTCATTGTTTTAGAGCTGGTTCGCCGCTAGGCAGTTTTTCAATGTAAATGCCCGAATCATGTAACGTTTACAGCTAGAATGCTGGCTGAGAATGAAGTCGCATTATTTCATTGAAATTGAGTGGTAGGCTTGATTAACACGAGTCAAGAGTGGACTGTGAGAAATGATAATACAGTTACTATTTCTCAACTCTCCAACTTCCTGTAGAGGACGGAGTAGATGGCATCAAGTTTACTGCCCAATGTTTTGTGCTAACTACACTGCAAGAAAGAAGTAACAATGCTCCGCAAATTGCTAGCAGCAAACTGCCATGGGACAACCTTATACTAGCTGATTCTAATACAACCAATAGCTAGAAACATGAGGAGAACTAATGCAGCAGCTAAGAAGAGGGATATCAAAACCCAGGATGAGGCTCAGAAGAGCCTTTGCCAAGCCATCCCGAGGTCCCAGAGGAAAGAGGCTAGCTGGATACAGTTAGTTAGCTTTTTCGGTTGGAGCTCCCACGTGAATCACAGACGCGCGTGTATTTTCGCGACTTGACGCGGGTTCATCGATGACGGGTAGACCTGTTTATGATGCCCGTTCTGAAGAGAGCCAGAACAACACTCTCCAATTTATACTTCAGATCCTTTACTCCCCTCCGCAATAACTACTCCCGTCCAAAGTCAATTAGCAATTGGACCAAACCGACGTTTTCCCAAAACCCCAATCCGCAGCATTGCCATACCATGACCAAGGAGGCCACCCCGCCTCCACCAGCAACCACCGCTTCCACTACTACCCGCCAGCCACCTTCTCTTCCCAATTCCCCTCTAGCCAAACGACCAAAGACAACAGCAACCATGGCCCCCGCAACTGAGTCGGCTGCTGCCCCAGCCCCAGCTCCATCAGAATCCACTATCACATCCAGCGCGACCCCCGCCGTCACCTCTCTCTCTCAATCCAAGGCTCCCGCTCTCCTGGTCAAAAAGCTAGTCTCCACTGCTCGTGCTCCCACTCGAGGTTCAGCCTATGCGGCAGGATATGATCTATACTGCGCGAAACCAATTGTAATCCCAGCTAAAGGGAAGGGCCTCGTCGATACCGGACTGGCAATTGCTGTTCCAGAAGGAACTTGTACGTGCATTCTATCCTTATCTCCCGGTCATGCGTGTGTATAAATTGAAATATACGAAGCAATAATGCAATTGCGCCGCCTGTTAACTCTTCTACCTGCTTGAATATAGACGGGCGGATAGCGCCCCGTAGTGGCCTCGCGTCGAAACATTTTATCGATACGGGTGCGGGCGTCATTGATGCGGATTACAGAGGTGAAGTCAAAGTTTTGCTGTTCAATTTCTCAGATGCGGATTTTACAAGTACGTCTTTCTTTTTTTTCGCTGCACATTTTCTCCCGCTCCATGTCTCACACTAGAACAAACACCCTTCTCGTTTTCTTTATTTGCGGAATGAGGCTAACATCAGAAATCTGTGCAATATAACAGTCAACGAAGGTGATCGTGTTGCCCAATTGGTTCTTGAACGTGTATGTGATCTTGTTTTTTTCTTTTCTTTTCTTTTTCTTTAAAAAAAAATCAATGAGATAGGGCGGAACCATTGCTGGTGCTAACATTTCAATCTTCTAGATTTATACACCCGAAGTAGTGGAGGTGGAAGAGCTGGAACAAAGTGTCCGTGGTGCTGGTGGCTTTGGAAGCACAGGATAGATGAACATACATTATGCACTGGGGTTTTTTATTGGAAGCCGTTGAAGCGTGTATTTTCGTTAGAGGATGATAATATTTATGTGACAAATGACTGACGAGGTGCCTCATTACCACTTTCGCGCGCATCTAGAGAAGGAAATATGGAAAAAGGGAAACGGGTCAATGAAATCAAACGGGTGTTACGTGTATGTCACTGGACCCGGACTGAATCTCCCATGATATGTTGGCTCCAACACCCCGAGAGCCATATGTTTACTTTCGGAAGAGGACCAATTTCTTTTCTCTCGATATCCGTCTAAATAAAAATAGAGATTTTCAAACCAAGACTCTATGATATAGCTTAACACCCAAAAACGTGGACACGTATCCATGCAACTGTCGCTCCGCAGGCATACCGCCACCTGCCCTGGTGCCCCATCCACCCCAACAGAAAATGAGTAGTTAAACCAAAAACAATAGCGAATAAACCAAAATTTCTCTAAGGTATATACGTATACACATCCATAGACAACTACCCCCACCCGCAACCCCTCCCAACCCGGTTACTACCATCACACGTTCCACTCCTCCGCCACGAATTCCACCCCCTTGGGGTTCTTCAACAACTCCACATTCCTCACAACTCGTATCTCCGCCGCCTTTGTCTGACGCAGATACCGCGCCTCCCGCCGCGCCGATTCCGGCAGCCCCGCAAACTCGGCTGCATCTTGCAAACGAGTCGCTTCGTCGTCATCGGACGGGTACTGTGCCAATTCGGCATTCCTCGCCGCCATGGTCTTCTCGAGGACGCAGTGCATGCTTGCGAGGACCTTGACGGTGGACTGGGCGAGGGGCAATTGGGTGGCGGGGACGCAGTCAGGAGATTGCCAGGATGGTGTGTTGCGGAGGAGGGGGTGGGGTGCTGCTGTTGGTTGCTCGAGATTGCTACTGCCGGTAGATGCAGTGGCGGTGCTGCTCGTGGGGTTTGTGCTACTGCCAGCTTTCACATCAGCCTCAGCGTCCGCGTCAGCTGCAAATACGGCCTCCCGTAGCCGTGCAACAGTCATTGCGGCAAACATGTCTCCCGTGCCGCAGAAGTAGCAGTCTAGACGGGGCACTTCGATTTTGAAGAGACGCGGGCTCCCATCGGAGCGTGCGGTGGAGCCGATTATAGTCAGTGTGTCCTGGTGGGGAGAGACTCGGTTGCTGGCGCTGTTGTCTGCTGTTGTAGGGGAGGGTATTGCTGAAGAATCGGAGGAGGAGCTTGGTGGGAACTGAACGGAGGTAACGATGATGTGTGGGACGTTGAAAGTACGATGTAGGGCGGTGATGGCGTCCGCAAGGGTGGAGAGGGATGTTATTTTTATACCGGAGAGGAGTCTGGGGTGAGTAGGTTAGATTTGGGACGGTTGACAGTCAGGTTGAACTTTGAACCTTGATAGCAATTTATATATAAAAAGGGGGCACATGTGGACGTTCCGAAAAATGAACATATCTCTACTTACTCTGCCTCGAATTGGTTTGGCAATATTAAATCAGCATGAGGAACTATTTTCTTATACGCGGGCACTACATCCTCATTCACGTAGATCTGCCCTTGGTCACCCATGACGGGGTCGAGAACTAGTATGAAGAATCCTGTTCAGCATTTCCCATTAAAGAGGCACCAAATGCAGCAAAATAAGCGATGGAGGAAATGTATGCCATAAAAACGCACCCCAAAAGAACGATCCAGGTTTTGCGCGGGAACTCTGCCGTAAATCAAGGGCTATTTTGCCAACAGCCTCCACAGCTGCGGAGCTAGGTGCATATCCCGATAGCAGGACATCGAAATCGGTCAGGTAGTTCAGCTTCAGCCCCTCGTAGAGAGCCGAGATCTCCTGGGCAGTAGATTTCGTGCCTTTCACATGTGTGTAGCCGGTGTGATTGCCTGTACGTGTTTGGGAAACTGTGTCAGACAAATGGCGATTGAGGATATCTCCGACTACGCTGAATGTCGAAATGACATATTTCCCATGAAAGGGGACGTGTATTTCGGGGAGCCCTCACTAAAATTGACGGTATTTATCGCTGCGACATCACATCCTAACGACTGCATGACGAACGTTGCCATCGTATTGCCGACATATCTGCATAGACAGGAATTAGAACGGAAGTCATGAGACGTGAAAAAAGACACCAAAGGTCGGCGGAAACATGGGCTTTCGTCAATAAAGTAACGTTTTGATACAGCCCAATGCGCATAGCTTCTTCTTCATCGCTATCAGCCGAATAAGAAGCAGCAGAGCCCTTAAGTTTAGGGGTTTATGGAGCAGGGCAAATGAGCAAGTCGAGTAGACAACGCGAAGAGCTCATTGACTCATAGCGGTTTTCACAGAGAAACCGGGAGAAGCTGGGTAAAAATAAACAGACTCAAACGTACCCAGACGCAACCTTTATGCATGAAAAGTCAGTCGCTATCAGAAAGTAAAGGGAGCATTTGGGGGGATATGAGAATAGCTATATGCGTCATACATGGCTTGCTATGGCCAACACCCGTGTTTCGGGTACCAGCGAATCGGACGACATTTGAGAATGCAGTATTTATTATTAGGCCCTCTGAAAGCAGGGCTGAAGGAGACGATAGGTAGAAGTGATAGAAGAGGAAAATATAGATAGATGAATGATATATATATATATAAAAGTAAAAATGTGTTCCTTTAAAATGTTTACATATCTGAGGTGTTTTGGTGGAGAAAGTTGGGATTTGATATCGGTGCTGTGACGCTGTCCGGGTGTAACCATAGATGGATGACAAGCGATTGCCGAGTGTGGTATACTCTCAACTCTATTCCTACTGTTCCGCTACTATGACAAAGTGCCATTCCCAGGCATATCCACAATGTAAACTACCTCTAGTATTCCATTACAGATGGCCGCATCCCACTGTGGGTTCGTTTGCGACTTTTCGTATTACCTCCTGAATTTTCATCCACCAATCTAAAACTTATACAGATTACTACTACCAAACCACAATGCTTGCCCAGCGCAGGATTATATTAGCAAGACCCCTATCAATTTGGCCATTAGAGACTGACTAACATAACTTCAGGCTATACTTGCTACATTTTCACTCTCAACTCAATAAATACCTACACAATATTATCTGTAACCTGTTTCTTGCCAGGTCAAGCATTTGATACTTAGCCGGCCCGGAGAAATAAATCCCCATCCTGCTGATCCCCCGCCAAACACGCTTAGTCACCCATATTTTTTCTTAACTACCCCTCTACGAAATACACCAGCCAGTTTCAAACAAAACACAATCGACGGCGGACGGCTTTACAACCTCAATTGCTCTCTTACTTCTCTTTCGCGCATTTATACTGCTCTCATATCCCGCTAATTAAATATATATAAGCGCGCTGAACCCTCAACACTGTCCGTTCCGTAGCGAGCACGTTTTCCACAACGCAATAATGGACCATATAGTCCCTATCACGGTCCTCATTTCAGGCAATGGATCGAATTTCCAGGCCGTCATCGACGCAATTCAGGCCGGAGAGCTCCCCGCCAAAATAGTCCGCGTAATATCTAACCGGAGGGATGCCTACGGACTCGAACGGGCCAAAAAAGCCAGTATTCCCTCCCACTACCACAATCTCGTAAAGTACAAGAAACAGCACCCGGCAACAGAGGCGGGGGTTAGACAGGCTCGCGAGGAATATGACAAAGAGCTGGCAAGATTGATTTTGGAAGATTCTCCCGAGCTCGTTGTGTGTCTGGGGTTTATGCATGTTCTTTCTCCCGCTTTCTTGGACCCTGTCAAAGGCGCAAACGTCAAGGTCATCAACCTGCACCCCGCCTTACCTGGCGAGTTTACTGGCGCTGTAAGTGTGAACTCTACGTCTATATGAGGATAATGTGTATTATCTAGCTATTTAAACGTATCCGGAATGTGTATGCTAATCTAATACCTTAATCTGGCTTATAGAATGCTATAGAACGCGCCCACGCCGCCTGGTTAGATGGAAAGATCGACCGGACTGGAGTTATGATGCACGATGTAATAGCAGAGGTAGACCTGGGCCTCCCCATTCTGGTCAGGGAGATCCCTTTTATCAAGGGAGTCGATGAGGATCTAAGTGCCCTCAAGCAGAGGATCCACGAGGTGGAATGGAAAGTCGTTGTCGAAGGCGTGGGAATTGCACTCCGACAACTCCATCCCAACGGGGATCGTTCGCCTCCCGAAAACGGAGCGGGCAGCCACGGTTCACGAGGGTGAAATTGACATAAAAAATACTTGGTAGATTTGCTACCTAAAGGTTGATTTTATGATTCCCCCCATCGCGTCTCTGGCACGCCCCCGCTGCGAATGATGAAAGGGGATGTTAGATCGAGGGGAAGTTCCAAAAAACACGCACCCACAAGACGAAATTATGAACATTTTTATCTCCCGAGCATTAGCATTCCGAGCATATTACGATTCCCCCATATGATTGGGATTGGCTGCTCGTTCACACAGAATTGACCGATGACAGGTCATTTGCTCCATTTTGGTCCCGCTTCCCAAATGGCCAGGTTAGCATTTGGGGCGGCGTTTGGATTTGATACCTGCTGGTGGAAATCGTACCTCTCTATCTAGGCCGAGGGGATGATATTGTGAAAAGGGGGGGGGGGGGTGGGCGGGGGCAAGGAGAAATCGCCAAAATTTGGG